>CM053620.1:30648460-30663801 GCA_028646535.1 Procyon lotor
CAACAGATGAATGGATAAAGAAGATATGGTACATATATACAATGGAATATTATGCCTCCATGAGAAAGGACGAATATCCAACTTTTGTATCAACATGGATGGGACTGGAAGAGATTATGCGGAGTGAAATAAGTCAAGTGGAGAGAACCAATTACCTTATGGTCCCACTTACGTGCTGAGCATAAAGAAAATCATGGAGGGCATTGTGAGAAGGAAGGGAAGGGTGAACGGAGGGAAACCAGAGGGGGAGATGAACCATGAGAGACTGTGGACTATGAGCAACCAACTGAGGGTTTTGGAAGGGAGTGGGGTAGGGGTTGGGCGAGCCTGGTGGTGGGTATTTAGGAGGGCACGTACTGCATGGAGTACTGGGTATAGTGCAAACAATGAATCTTGTAACACTGAAAAAAAAAATTAAATAAATAAAAAAATGCAAACTAAGAGATACCTGTATCTACTATATGGAGTGATCTCCAGGATATATTTAAGAGATTTAAAATGAAACCAGTAACATGCATAGTATGTTACCATTTAAAAAATGGAAATGAACACACCCATACATACATATAATATATGTGTATTATATATGCGTAATATGATATAAATAAAATACAATATTATATAATTATTAGTAACCATATACCATATAATATATAATTACATATATAATATATAATAATATATCGTATAATAATGTTAATAATATAATATATATTTTATTATATAATCATTAATACTATTACATTGTATTATTAATTATTAATATATGATATATTTTACTATATGCTATTGTATATTGTATATAATAATATAATATATCATTGATATTATTATTATTAATATGTAAGCCTGACGATTCACAGACCTGTACCCCTGGGGCAAATAACACGTTATTTGTTAATTAAAAAAAATAATAATAACATCAACAACCAAAAATAAAAAAATTGTAAGAAGTAAAAAACACACACAGAGAGAAAAGGTAAATGAAAGGAAATGTAAAAGATCCCAGCCAATCACAATGCAGTTTTGAATCCATATTCAAGCTATTTAGACGTTTATTATTTATTTATTTAGTTAGTTTTGAAAAAGAACAAAGGCCTTTATTTGGGGCCTCAAAATTGCAATTGAGGCAACATAGATTCCAGCAGCAAGGAGAAAAATGTGTCACCTGTGTGGGGAAAGCAAGGAGTTTTTATGAGAAAGGGAAGCGGGGGGGGGGGGGGGGCAATTACAAGACTTGAATAAAAGAAAACAAAATTGCCAATTGGTACTACCAGGCTGAACAGCTTTTGGTTACACTTTGATGGACTGATTTTCTGTTGCTAAGAAATGAAACTACTCTTCATATGCATTAATTACTCTGCCTTTGGAAAGTCCACACTGACAATGTTATCCAGATGCCATTTCCCCAGTGACTCCAGGAACAACTGTTCTTAAAAGAATTGCTGTTTCTGGCCTAGTTCGAAGGTCTTTTTGCCCCATTCAAGAATTCATTAGCTATTTGTTTTAAAAAGAAAAATGGAGCTTCTTGTCTAGAAATTTTATACGTTTTACAGTGAGGGGAAAAGAAAAACGATCAGATGAGAAAAGTGTCTCATACTACTGAAGAGAATTAAAATGGTGTCGCTTGACAGTACTGAGGGCCTACATGAGACAAGGCAGGCAGGGAAGACCTGCCTCACAGGAGGGAACATGGAGGTTAAGTCCTGAATGGGAAATACTTTTTGCCACAGGGAGTGGCATACACCTGGAATAACTTTCTACGAGGCTCCAGGTTCTGTGGGTCCCTCCTAGGGGTAGCCTTCTGGGTGCTTCCTCAGCCCTGCCCTCTTCACCTCATCCTTCCCCACCCTTTCTGTTTAAACATTTAAAGCATTTGTATGACAATTGAGAAAATAGAAATACTGACTTGATGTTTGATGTGATTAAGGAATTATTGTTGATATTTTTAGGTGTGAAAGTTGTAGTGTGGTTATAATTACATTTTAAAAGTCTTTTATTCTATAGATACAGGCTGAAATATTTATAAATAAAATGATAGAAATCTGAGAGATGTTTCAAAATGTGGGACAGGATGTGGAAAATAGGTTGGAATAGAAATGAAATAAGAGTGCCCATTTAGCAATAATTATTGAAGTTATATAATTGGTACATGAGAGGTTAATTATACTAATCTCTCTACTTGTGTATATGCTTGAAAACTGCAATAAAACTTTTTAGAATAAAAATTAAATAACATAATAAAAATAAATAAAAACAAATAAATAACATCTTTAAAAAGAAGAAAATAAAACATTTTTAAAAATTAAATAATTTAATATACCCCATTTGGCCTCTGCTAGACTAATATCTCATGTACTTTGAGAAGTTGGCAGTCCCTAGAATGTATTGTGCACAGCATGAAAATGAAACAGTATGTCTCTCTCCCCCAAGAATCCGGGACACAATTGAGTCTCTTCATCCTCATCTCATTGGAGATGGTATTGGGCAAAGAACCCTCAGTATGCAAGAAATCCTTCCTCAAAATCAGAGAGGGATACATAATGCCTCATATATTATTTACCCTAAATAATAAAAACTTCCAGTTGATGTAAAATAAGATATGATTGACAAGGACTTTATAAAATATATTTCTGTACAGTCCTCATAGCCACTCATCTCTTCAAAACTTTCAAATATGACTAGAGATTTAGGACGTTCCCTTGGGGGTTTGTTGTAAAGAGATTTCTCCTAAATAAAGAAGGCAAGCTGCAAGCGACAGCACACCTAATTGGAGACAAAAAATAAATGTATCAATCTTCCTCAGCATTTAAAAAACAAAAATCAAAACAAAACTCTGCACACCCATGGGAATCATTCAAGGGGATGTGCACAGCTCCCAACTTTTTTAAGTTCAGAGGGAAGTCAGGATTTAGAGAAAAAAACAGAGTAGATCTTCCTGGCTCTTCTGATGTTCACAGAGTCATCATTGAGTCAATTGTTGATGCTTCCTTGAACAGAGGGACAGAGTGAGGATATAACAAGTTTGCCATAAAGTCCCTGAAGTCTTTTTGTTGTTGTTGTTTTAAGATTTTATTTATTTATTTGAGAGAAAGGGAGAGAGAGAGAGATCATGAGCAAGGCAGAGGGGCAGAGGGAGAAGCTATCTCCCCACAGAGCAGGGAGCCCAATCAAGGACTTACTCCCAGGACCCTGGAATCTCAACCAGAGCTGAAGGCAGACGCTTAATAGACTGAGCCACCCAGGTGCCCCCCAGGAATTCTGAGAGAAAGAACAGAGTGCTCTTTGCAAAACAGACTGAGCTGGGTGCATGGAGCCCTGATGGGTAGGGAACACAAAGAACACCACAAATCTGAAACTTTAGACAATTGCATTGCTCTTTGTAGATACAGATCTGATGCCCCCATAAACATTTGTACCTCAAGTCAATTGGCTGGGGCTACTGATTCATCCAGAAGCATATCTGTCTCCTATTCCAGGCACTAATAATTATAACCCCATAAGGACTCTCATTGCCATCCAACAATCAAGGAGACAAATACTGTTTACATATTTGGTTTTGTCTCTCGGGTGACTCTAGAGCCACCATGATCAGTTTTCCATTCTTTCTATGCAGACCACATTTATATCATTAGATTAGAGGAAGAGGAGAATGTTGACAACTGCATCTTTGATCTATGGCCCTGGAATTAGGGCCACTTAAGCAACCTGTGCACTCAGAAACCTGATGAAGGGTTAAAAGCTCTTATCAACACTTGATCTTTGGGTCCCAGAATTCCCAATTATGTTCCCAAAACTTGGAGCCTATTCCTGCTAAACCTGTCAGAGAAAATAAATGGGAATGAATAGTGGGCAGACCAGTTTCCCAAAACCCTTGATAAGCCACGGGGCAGCTATAATGAGCAGTGTGGTTCATGCTGAGGAGTCCTGGATAAACTAGACCTAATCCTCAATCACTTTCTTTACTGATAATTGGACCCAACAGGACGATTCCAAATCATTTCTCTCTGTTCAGTTATCCTACAGTTCCATCCAAAGGGTCAGTTTAGGGCATAATTAAGCCAATTACTTTCTGGAAGACCATCATGAAAACCATTACAGAAAATGATAGCAGGCCCCACTCATGCTGTGGGAATTACTAGCTTGTCAGCCTTAAGGCTCATGGAGACAAAGGATCAAAAAGACAGAGGAATTCAGTTTTTCACCAATTCATTCATTTTTTTTTAACATGTGTAAAATCTATTATAAGCCAGAAAGTAGGAGCTAAAGACATAGTGGAGAACAATCTTATTCTCTGCCTTCATGAGGCTTATAGCTTAGTAGAAGACACAGAAGTCGGTTAAATACTTAACACCGTAAATATAGTCTACAAATGGAGCAATGAGTTGTGATGTACAATAGAGATCTATTTTATATTGTGGGGCCCAGAAAGGTTTTTTGAAGCTCAGACTAGCAGGATGAACAGAAGTTAGCCAGCAAGGAGGGATAGATGTGTCTTTCAAGTGGGCCTATAATTATACACACTGTTTTTGGGGGGAGCTGAAAAAAGGACAGTGTGGCCAGAGACGACAACAAGGAGATGACCTGAGATAAGATCTAAAAGTGGCTGGGCCAGAGTGCAGTGACAGATGAGAGGAGGAATGTGGTGTAGCAAACAGAACATGGAAGCTGACATTAGATGCCTAAATTCTGGAACCACTGGCTATGCCCTGTTCTTCTCTCATGTGGACTCGTCATGGGCATGCAGGTCCTGGGCTGAGGGCTTAAGGTGTTCAGTGAACCCTGGTCAGGTGTGGTCCCTGCACTGCAGCAGAAAGTTGTGGAACTAGGGGAAGGCAATGAAAAAGAGGATGAAATGGGACAAAGACTGAGACCAAAGCCCCTGGGATGTTTCTCAGCCAAACCCTGGTTGCCACATGGGTCTTCATACCACATGCCAACTGCACTGGAGCCAGTCTATGAACCACTCAGATCCACTCAGCAATTCCAGCTTCCTGAGCTTTGGCCACCTGCCAAGGCTGCCTTCCCACAGATGTAAGGCTCTAACTTCCACTGCCTGCCACCTCATCCTCTAACATCCGGATGGCCTCAGCCTCCCCTGGGGAGTGTTCTGGGCTGTGCCTGGGCCCACCACACTTGCTGTGATGAAACCTATGATGCTAGTGCCCTAGTTCAGCCCACTGGAATCATGGAGGCTCTGGTTTCCTTGGTGTCTGCCTGCGGCAGCGAGGTCAATTATTATAACCTGGAGGTGAGGAGGCATTGAAGACCCACAAAGTGGACTTTGACCATTGAGAGGCAGGAAATGGAAATAAGTCAAAATATAAACTCCTTGAGCTGTCCCCTGAGATGGACTGTCTGGACGTGGTGTTTTCATATGTCTTCCCCGAAGATATCCTAGGTGACTGAGCAACCAGCTGGAGTTCTTGAGAAACTAGTCAGCTTGGTGGCATATCACCTGTATTTGCTTTCTCTCCTTCCTTGCTCCACTTCCCTTACCCTCACTTTGCTTGCTGGAATTGAACTTTCTCATAAAGCATTAGCATGCTAGCTTTGCTGAGTGTTCTCTTTCTTAGGTTAAAGCACTGATGCTTAGCTGCATAGGCAGTGTGTTGAGAAGAATCTGAGCTAAGCCTAGACCTAATGAACAAGAGTTCTGTGATCCATGAGCGAGGCCTACTACAGATGAAAGAAGAGCTGAACAGCATCTGTCATCCCTCAACTTGCTCCTTCTATGGTTAATATCTGCTTAACATCAGCAGTCCCTAAACACATTTGGGAACACAGATAAGGTACAATCCAACTTGCCCCCAAACTGGGAAAATAAAACAGGAAGAAATATGTGATCCTGGGAATATCACAGCTAAATTAGGCAATCCCTCCATGGCACTCAGCATGTACTATGGTAGAGCCTGAAAAACAAACCATGGAAAAATGGATAATAATAGTATACTCAGTTATTGTGTGCCAGGCACAGTAATAAGATCTTCACATACTCCATCTCATTTAGTCATCATCTCAGTACTATAAAGCATACATTCTTAAAACCTGATATTACAGCCCCAGATAGGTTGAGCAACTAGTCTAAGATTACATAACTAAGGAGTGGCAGAAGTAGGCTCTGGGTCCATGTAGTCTGGTTCCAGGATCCATGCCCCTAACTGGAGCACTGTGCTGCTCAATAGAGCTCTCTGTTAAGAGAGAGGGCTTGGTTTCCAAGCAGAAACAAGCATCATTGAGATAATATCCCTATTCCCAGAGACTAATAACAAGGAGAGAGATTAGCCCTTTCTGTAGCTTGTCCCTTACACAACTCAGGATCAGAATCCAGAGTCAGAGGGAGACAGATACTCACAGGGTAGGAAAACAAGTTATAGGACTTGATGAAGACTATTCTTAGTTTCGAAATTAAAGAACGATTATCTCCAATATCCATTAGAAATGCTCCTCTATCTACCTCACATATTGTGGGGTACTCTGACATCACTTCATCACTTTATTACCCATTTCCAAAGTTCAGTAGATGTGATTCCCACAGACCTGCAGTGGCCTTAGTAAAGAGGAAGAATCTAAGGTTTGATAAAGGATGACGTGTCCTCTATCTTAAAGAGGTTGCTCTTTAGGGAGTAACCCTTTCAGAGAAATATTCTCTACAAATACAGGGCCAGAATTAATCTCTTAAACTCATTAAGAAAGAGGGAATGCTAGTAACTTACTACATAGATATCAACAGCTCCATCATAACCATCAACATGCAGAGACCAACGTGGGACTCTCCACAGCATGGTCAACTGGCCAGGTTGAAGACAGACAACGCCTATGAAAGGAGGGGCTTTAAATAGTTAATTTCTTCCCTCCATTGTTGTTATTAACATGAGAGTTTGATTAGAAATTAGATTCTCTGTGAGAGCTTCAACTTATAATTTAAGGACTTTTGCTATACAACCATTGCAAAACAATTACATAAAGATTAATTAGCAAATTCCCGAAACACTAGTAAACAGCAAAGTACTTTAATTAAAACCATTATCTCCAAAATCTGAACGTTAATAACAGTTGTAGCCCAGGGAGGAATAAAAGACACACCAACAGAGGGTGAGGGAAAGAGGAGAACGTCTTTTGGCACCAGTACTCAGCTTGCCCACAACTCCACATCTGTTGTCCTGCTTAATTACTCCTGAGAACTCTCTGGCCACTGAATCTTGCAAGGTCCTAGGTTTCTCCTCTGGGCCTCTGTGGCTGTGGCCTGGCCTTGAGAGCTCCTGCAGACAAACCTGTAAGTAACAATCAGACTGCCTCCAATAAGAGGGTTTTAATCTTCAAAAGAGAGAGAGGCAGGGGCGCCTGGGTGGCTCAGTTGTTAAGCGTCTGCCTTCGACTCGGGTCACGATCCCAGGGTCCTGGGATCGAGCCCCGCATCGGGCTCTCTGCTCGGCAGTGAGCCTGCTTCTCCTGGTACCATTCCCTCTGCTTGTGTTCCCTCTCTCGCTGTGTTTCTCTCTGTCAAATAAATAAAAAAAATCTTAAAAAAAAAAAAGAGAGAGAGAGGCAGCAGGTGGTACAAATAATAAGACTTTCTAGAGGGGAATTCATAAAACTTGGAACTGTCAAAAAACATGCTCACAGTGACTTGTGTCTTTCAGAAGACACTGATAAATTTTACCCCAACCCGGACCCCTCATCACAGACTCTGAATGAAGGGTTTGGCAAAGGAGCCCAATTGAATTTAAAAATAGCACTATTTAGTGAGAACACACAGAGCCCCCGTTCATTTCCTCTACAATCTTATGTTGTCACAAGTACCTCACAAAGCCATTAGCTTTGTTTGTTGTTGTTGTTGTTTTGGTTGAGTTTTTATTTTAATTCCAGTATAGTTAACATACAGTGTTATATTAGTTTCAGGTGTACAATATAGCAATTCAACATCTCCACGTTACCTTTGTTCTTAAGCAGAGTGACCTGCTTAGCCTAGGATATGGGAAGACCTGCTCTTTCCCACTCTAGGCCCATTTACTTTCCTCCATACCACGCAGATCCCCTTTTGGTGGTGCAAAATGGTAAACATCTAACCCATTTAAGGCAGAGGCTTTTTTCACACTGTGAGCCTGGCATGATTTACAGCATAGACCTGACACTGATCAATTTCTCCAGAGTCCTCTGTCAGTAGATGAACCCAACTCATAGAAACCTGGCCCTCAACCAGAACAGCCAATGTCTGTGCAGCCCCACACAGAGCACCAGCTACTTATAAAGGACTGACCTGGCCTCATAGTCCCTAAGGAGCAGGGTGGGGGCTGTCTCTCCCCTACTCCTAGTCTTTGATTTAGGTACCCTGTCATGGGGAATGGCTTAGAAGCCACTGGCTCACTGTACCTATTCCATTCACATTGCCTCACCCTCACAGGCATTTGGGGACTGACATACTTAGGTGGCTTCTTCCTAATAATGCAAGGTTCTGCCCTATACCAGCAGAGTTAGACTGTCTGCTGCAGCTTGGCTTCCTATTCTGCTGCACTCCAGAAATTATGCAAATCACAGCTATTAGTATAACAGCTTCTGCAGAAAAAGGAAAAAAAAACCCCACACTACCACAAAATCCCTGTGCTTGGTTAAAGGACCATGAATTTCCCTGTTCTCTTCATTCACTCTTGTTAATATGATATTTATGCTTCTGAAGCCTGTTTTTTAGTCATATGAATATCTATAAAAGAGACATCAGTCAGTCAGCAGAAACCTCTGGAACTGAAACCATGAAAGAGAAGAAAGGAAAAGCCCAACTTGAGCCAGGATAGAGGGAACAGGAAGATGGGCTGGATGGGGGACCTTGTCCCAGAAGGCCTGGGCAGGGGTCTGGCTTTAAAAGACCTTGATGGGAGGCAAGACTCACTCTGATGTTGGACAGATTAGGCCCCAAATCTACTCTGAGCACTGTCTGCTGTCCTTTGCAGGTGCCTGGCTCCCCTTTCATTCATCTGGCTTACTAGACAGGAAGCTTTCTGAGGATAGGAGCTATGTAAATCACCCAGTTCCCCTATAGCTCTGAGCAGTGTTCAGGCACAGAGCTAGTACCCAGGAAGTGTAGGGTGAAATCAGGCACCTGTTGTGCCATCATTTCAGACAAGACAATAGTGCCATCATCAGTCACAGTCCCTGAAGGAGCAGAAGCACATCAACATCAGGGGGTTTAATGATATGATATTTTACAAAGATCTGACTGGAGCTGTGGCCGTAGGCCTGAAGGGACACAGTGAACAAGTGATTCCCAGTTCTCAGAAGGAGGAGTTCTATAGACATGCTACATATATACATCCTTGAAAGAAGGGACCCAGTCAGCTAGAGGCAATCCCACAGAGAGGAATCAGCAGGCCTAAATGCTCTGAGTCCCCTCCCCCTTGCCCTGGTCTCTTTCCATGGGCTCTAGGAAGCCAGTTAATGCCATTCGGGTTGCTTCCTGAGGTGCAGAGCAAGTTAAGAAGCTCCTCTGGGCCAGCTCTGAGCAGGACCTCTTGGAACTCCTCTGCAAGGTTAAGAAAATGGTGTGGGGAGGGCATAGCAGACCACCCTGGTGCCCTGTGTCCCACCCTCCCCTCAGCTCGCCTCCACCAGGAGTTCCGTGGTTGTGTGCTTGATCCCCTGGCACTGGTGCAGTCCCACTGCAGGTGTTTTACCTTCACTCCAGAGCTCAGTCTAATTTGTTGAGACCTCTAAGTCCACACTAAGGGGCTGCTCAGAAGTGTGGGCTTAACACCCCTAGGGCCAGGCCCCATACAAAAGGAAATGGGAGATGGCAGACAGACACATTATCCCACTTCCTGTCTTTTGGGTGGACAATTCCAGAAGATACTCTGTTCATCTGCTGGCAGAGATGGACTTGAACCCTGCTGTCCACAGTAGCAACTACCACTCCGCCCTATCTTGTCTTCTTCTCACCCCCTTACTCTTTTTCTTTTTTTACAAAATGATTTTATTTGTTTATTTGGCAGAGAGAGAGAGAGAGAGAGCGAGCGAGCACAAGCAGGGAGAATAGTAGGCAGAGGAAGAAACAGGCTCCCCAGTGGGGCTTGACCCTGGGATCATACCTGAGCCAAAGGTAGACGCTTATCCAGTTGAGCCACCCAGGCACTCCTCACACCCTTACACCCTTACTTTTGCTTCCTATGTTCACCTCCCAGAGAAACAACCTGAGGCTTTGCTTTTGGAGAAATTCAACTGAGACCGATAGACAAGCCAATACAGCACTGGGGCAATAGATTACTACAGAAAGAAGTGTTACATTGGATTCTACCTCATGCCCTACACAAAAATCAATTCCTGATGGCTTAAAGACATCAGTATAAAAGGCCAAAGCTTGACATGTTTAGGAGAACATATTTATGACCTTGGAGTAGGGAAGGATTTCTTAACTAAGACAAAAAAACTGCTAACCATAAACATAAGATAAATATTAAGACATTATAATTAAGAAATTCTGTTTATCAAAAGATACCATAAGGTAGAAAGACAAGCTATCAACTTAGAGAAGAGATTTGTAACACAAAAAAACAAGGAAAAGATTATTATTCAAACTATCCTAAGAAAAAATCAATAAGGGGGAATTTTTTTTTTAAAATATAGGACACAGAAGAGGATAATAATGGGACATAAATATATGAATAGATTCTCAACCAATTGTTAATCAGAAAAATGCAAATTAAGACAAAAGTGATTATTAAGAAGGACAATAAAGCATAGAGCTGAAAGCAAAGTCCAAATGTCTAGTAGGATCACATTCTGGCTTCACTGTATGCCAACTATGTGATCTTCCTACTCTCCTCCACTGCTCTGTGTGCTACAGCTCCCTCATGCATGAAATCAGATTCATGGTAGTACCTACCTCATAAGGTTGCTGTGTTAAATGAAAGAAGACATGCAAAGCTCTTAGCACATGCAAACTGCTTTTAAAAATAATCCCCAGATTACTCATAAATCACCTAATTGATGCTTAACAGGAGTGCAGCTTTGCAGGTCTTTATTCTATGCGACTCAAAATATTGCTCTTAAGTAATGCTTGGGTGATCTGCACAGGAATAAACAGTTTCTGCAATCAGTGGATGCATTTACCATACTGCCACCTTAAATGGAGATGGGCAGATTATCTGCATGTAAGTCATCATGGTCCAAGGTATAAATTTTGTATTTAATCCAGAGTGACTCCCAGGCTGCTGTTTTGAGATTACAGTAGAAATCTTGGGAAAAGCTGAGGATTCAGGATTTTACTCCCCCCTCTCTGCCCCATCACTAGCCTCCACAAAAGGAGGGCTCTGCTAGAGGCTGTAGCCATTGAAAGGAGTGACAGGCAGCCCATCCTCTGGTGGGCTAGCAGTGAAGACTTTCCCAGTAGATAGCCATGCTAAAGAAAGAACAGAGTAGCATCCAGGTGGTCTCCTAAGGGCTTGAAATGGAAAGGGAAACTATATCTACAGCCTGAGAAAAATTCTGGCAATGGTGTTCACATAGACATTAAATTCTTCAACATCAAGAGAACCCTGTGAAAGGAAAGAACAGTAAACTGGAGTCTGGGTTCCAGATCACTCTTACTACTAGGATATGCGGGGATACCTGCCTCATCTTTAAATTAGGGAGAGTCATCACTAGTACTTCATGGGGTTGTATTGGGACTCCACAGAAACAACCAACAATATTGAGTATGTGCCAAATGCCAGATATTATGCTAAATAATTTATACACATTTTCTTATTCAATCCAAAGAACTTTGTGAAGGAATTTACTAGCAACTGAGGAGTTTCAGGGTTAAGAAGTGGTAGGGCTAGTATTCAGACCGAGTCAATGAAATGAAATTTTGAGAAAGAGCTGGATAAAATCAGAGTATTCTTCCAAAGTTAAGCCCAAGTGGTATACAAGGACAGGCATTACTGCTGAGACTAAAACCAAGTAGTGCTCCTCGGAGATTTCAAGGCAGAGCCCAAGGAAACCTGTACACGTGAGGAATGGATCCTTGCCAAAAAGGTGGTGATGTTTATCTGCTCAGCCCTCCTGTTCTGCACTATGGACAGTAGAAACCCTGGCTTCTAAGATACCGTCATGGCCCTGGGGAAGGAGGGATAAGTCCTCCAGCTCTGCAGTGCAGAGGGACTCACCACCCACTGTGAGTAGCCCAAGTCAGTTGCTCTCTGGGGCCTCTTCTCGTGGCTCATGGACAGGCACCATCTTCTTGTGTGCTCATATAACCTCTCTTCTCTGCACAAAGAGAGAAAAAGAGCAAGCCCTTTGGTGTGTCTTCTAAGGACAACAATCCTTATCAGATTGGGGCCCCACCCTTATGACCTCAGTTAACCTTAATTATTCCCGTAGAGGCTCCATCGCCAAATATAGCCACTCTAGGCTTTATCTCTTCAATATGCAGATTTCAGGGCACACAAACATCCAATCCATAACAGCCCATAGCATCTAGACAGGAAAGAAAATATAGTTTTAAAGGAAAGGGAATCTTTCTGACCTCAGATTTCTCTGCGACATTAAATGCCTAGAGGCAATGGAGTTCAGTCTTCTGAAGAGAGAGAGTGAGAGAGAACAGGCAGTTATGTCTGTGCAAAATAGAAATGTAGTTGGTGGGGTGAAACAAGTAAGACAAGCCTGAGGAAATCAAGAGAAGTAATAGAGATTAAAGCCAGAACTAACAAACTTGGAAGGAGAAACATTAACATTATTTAGTAAGTTTGAGAGTTGACCCTTTGAAGAACCCAATAAAACATAAAACTTTAACAAATCTAATTAGGAAAAAATAGAAATAAAGAAAATTGGAAATAAGAAAAGGAGCATAACATATGCTGATAAAAGTAATTACAATTATGAGATAATATTATGCACAGTTATATGCTAATAAATTCCATCAACATGTTAAAATGTAGTATTTAGTGAAAATAATAAATTAGGAAAAATAGCTTGAGAGAAAGTAAAATCTTAGAACACATCCAAGACCACAGAAAAAATAAAGTTCAGTCAACATACTGCCTTAGAAAGTACTTAGGTGCTTCATGACTTTACGTGAATGGAACAGATAACTTTCATACTACAAAATCTATAGCAGAATACAGCAGAAAATAAAAGGTTTACTCTATTTATTTTAGGAAGAAATTATATTAACCAAATTTGATACAAACAACATGAAAAATTGCTTGGCCGGCATTTTCCAAAATATGGTGTAGGATGTCTTTTCTTAACATAATGGTAAAACAAGGAATCATAAAAAACAAAATGGTTAAGTATATTTAAGAAATGTGAAACATATCAGGAAACCATCATAATGAAAGTAAAAGGGTAACATCATACCAAAATGCATTTGTAAAAAATACAGCAAAAGATTGGTTTTTTTAATATATAAAAAATGTTTCTAACAATTAAAAAATATTTATTTAACTATAATAGAAAAGGGCATTATAAGATAACACATGCAAGAAACACAAATAAGCAACAAGCATGGGTTTAAAAAGATGGTTCAAACTCGGGGCGCCTGGGTGGCTCAGTCGTTAAGCGTCTGCCTTCGGCCCAGGTCAGATCCCAGGGACCTAGGATCGAGCCCCGCATCCAGCCTGCTTCTCCCGCTACCATTCCTTCTGCTTGTGTTCCCTCTCTGGCTGTGTTTCTCTCTGTCAAATAAATAAAATCTTAAAAAAAAAAAAAAAAAGATGGTTCAAACTCACTAGAAGGCAAGAATTGCAAGTTAAAATCAGGATGTCATACTTTTTGCCTGTTAAATTGGCAAAGATGTTAACAGAAATTGATTCGACATTTTTCGGAAATGACGTGACTACATTTAGCAAGCATTTTAAATGTGTCCATACCCTCTTTGACCTAGTAATTTTACTGTTAGGAATCTATTCTGAAGAAATAATAAAAAATGAGTAGAAAATGTCTGTCCTTCCCCTAGCACAGCTTTGGGTTTCCCTCCTAACTCATGGACCTTTCTATCCTCCTTCTGACTCATCCTCCTCTACCTGATATCTAAATGCTGGGGGACCAAGGACCAGAACCTTTTCACCCTCACTCTCTCCCTAAGGGAGCTATTACTGTTCCAAAGTTTTAAAAGCCATCTATACCTTGATGACTTCCAAATATATGTATCCAGTCCCTGCTTCTCTGAGCTCCAAGGTTTCTTTCTTTCTTTTTTTTTTTTAAAGATTTTATTTATTTATTTGACAGAGAGAGAAGGTATGGTTAGAGAAAGATCACAAGTAGGCAGAGAGGCAGGGAGAGAGAGATGGGGAAGCAGGTTCCCTGCTGAGCAGAGAGCCCAATGTGGGGCTTGATCTCAGGACCCTGAGATCATGACCTGAGCTGAAGGCAGAGGCTTTTAACCCACTGAGCCACCCGGAGGCCCCTGAGCTCCAAGGTTTCTTATCGGACTGCCTACTAATCTTCTCTACTTGAATATTTAATAAACATCTCCAACTTATCAGGTTCCAAATCAAACTCCTAGTTCCCCTCCCAAACTGGCCTCTCCCATGTCTTTCCTTTTCAGCAAATGGTACTGCCATTTTCCCAATAGTTTAGATCAAAGGGGTATAAGTTATCACTGAGTCCTCCTGTGTGTGCTCTTTTCCAAGTAAATCCTGAATATAGCCCCTCCTCCCCAATCTTCCATTACTGTCCCTGCCCAGAGTACTGGTTCTCACAGAACTTCTCCAAGCTCTCACATGGGCTCTGCATCCAAGCCAGCCCTCCCCAATCATACCAGTCTGTTTGCAGCCACAGTGAGTTACTTAAAAACACAGATCTCATGACTCCCAAGCTTCCTCCACACTTAGAATGAAATCAATTCTTTTCATTGGCCCATGAGAATTTCATTATGTGGTCTCCACTCACTTTAATAAGCTCCTCCTATACCACACTGTCTTTGGTCCTCTCCAACCACAGTGTTCTGTTGTCACATCCTTTCAATGGCCCAAGTCTGTTTTCACCTCAGGGCATTTGCACCTGCCCAGAACAATCCTCCCCCAAATTTAGCAAGATGGAGAACATTCCTGGCTCCTAGGTCCAAATTGCTTCTCCCCTCTCTCCCAATTTCCATTGCCCTCTAGTCCCTACCTTATTTCAGTTTTCTTCGTAACACTGACCGCAATGTAAAATTATTTAGCTTACATATTACCTCTTTATCGTCTGTCTCAGTTTCCTTAGAGTGGGATCACCACCAACCACAATGCTCGTGAGGTTGGTGGTGCTGGGCTCCCAGTGCCTGACATGGAATAGGCAATAAATACTATTTGAATGAAATCAACAGTAGTGAAAAATAAAACCTACCTTAATGTCCAAAAATAGCACATTTTTTACTTTTTTTTTTTTTT
>CM053620.1:30664301-30704179 GCA_028646535.1 Procyon lotor
TTTTTTTTTTTTTTAAGATTTTATTTATTTGACAGAGAGAAACACAGCGAGAGAGGGAACACAAGCAGAGGGAGTGGTAGCGGGAGAAGCAGGCTTCCTGCAGAGCAGAGAGCCTGATGCGGGGCTTGATCCCAGGACCCTGGGACCATGACCTGAGCCGAAGGCAGACGCTTAACGACTGAGCCACCCAGGCGCCCCACATTTTTTACTTTTTTAAACATGGAAATCACGATGAAGCCATTAAAATCATACTTTCAGAAATAATTTGAAGAGAAGTTTCACTGTTATACAGATAATGTAAAGTGAAAATCTCAAAAACTGATGCAAAGTTATACATTCTGGTCATATCAATTCTGTGAAATTCTTTGTCCAGCAAAGTATTTAAAAGTAAAGAAATGCACTAAAATGGTAACACTGATTGTATCTGTGCAGTGAATAATAGATTATTTTTTTAAAGATTTTATTTATTTATTTGACAGAGAGAGAGAGAGATCATAAGCAGACAGAGAGACAGGCAGAGAGAGAGAGTTGGGAAGCAGGCTCCCTGCGGAGCAGAGAGCTCGATGTGGGGCTAGAGCCCAGGACCTTGAGATCAGGACCCAAGCCAAAGGCAGAGGCTTTAACCCACTGAGCCACCAGGTGCCCCAACAGATTACTTTTTATTTTATTATGTATACTTTTAAATTGTTCAAATTTTATTAAAAGAGACTTGTATTGATTTTTTTTTAATTACATGCTAAGAAGTGTGGAAGAAAAGGATTCCTGCCAGAAATGTATTTTAGGTAAGAAACCATTTAAAGGCTGTTCTAATGCCAGGGGGTAGCATGGGAACTGGCCTGATGACTGCCTAGCTCTGACCAGGAGGCAGAAGCATGGGTGGAAGAGCTCCAGGGCTGAGGCCTGAGCGTGGACCAAGAGATGGACCAAGAGGAAGGGGAGCCTTGGCCTGGCCTGAGCTCTGGCATGAGGGGCTATCCAGCATTTTTGCTAGGGATCACAGCCCTTAAAAACTAGATTCTACTTTCAGTTGCTGAAGTAGGCCAAGAAATACACTGTGGGTATTGACAAATGAGTGTGTAAATAAATCTGTGAGTGAAAGAATGAAAGACTAACAGGTGAACTTACTCTGGCTTGTAATCCAGAATAATCCAGAAAATAAGCAGTAGCAGAAAGCAGCAAATGCAAGCCTGCCCTCCATTCCCTGTGAGGGCTGACCATGGTGCTTCACAAATGCCACCTCATCCAGTGCACAGAGAGGCAACAAATGACTCTGACCTTTGCTGAAAGGTCAAAACCATGTGAGCCTAGACCTGGAAATACAGAAGTCTTCTGTGCCAGGTGGGCACCTTCAGGAGCAGGGTGGGGAGGACTAGGGGAAGAAGGAGGAGATGGAAAAAAGGGGAGGAAGAGTGGGCAGGAGAGGAGGAGGAGTGGGGCAGAGGAAGCCAGGGGAGGAGAAGCAGCGTGATGAGGAGGAGGGAGGATGGCTTTGGGGCTGGGGGCTGGAGTCCTGTGGTGACGTGGTATCTCCCACTCCACTTGGCAGATGAGGCTATGCATGTGCAGGATGTGGAGAGGAAAGAGGGTCGCATAAGTACACTCTGCTCGACAGAGCCAGTGTCTGACCCTCCACGAGCCCACAGGTGTGAAGGAAAATGGGGACAAAGCACCTCCTGGGGACAGGAAGAGCCTGTGACGGTGACCAAAGTTTCCAAAGCTGATTGGACAGGGCAGGGCCAGGAGAGTCATGGCCTAAGAGAATAGTGTGCAGCTGTGCAGCCCTATGGGCCTCAGGGGTTTGTATCTGGGAATAGTTGGGTGAAGCTTCTGGTTCCAGACCCTGACGCAGCCCCTGCCCATCTATTGCCACAGGAACTGGCCATTTGGAAGGTAGCCTGTCACATACCTAAATGTCATTATCCCCAAACACCAAGCTAGCCAACTAACTTTGGAAAGTACCCGAAGAGCTACTCTTGCTGTTCTGATGAAATACCGTTTGACAGAAAAACAGGCCACCCCGGGGAGTATGTATGGAATGATAGGATTCATGACTATGCATAAAGCCCTCTTTCTAGAGACAATTGCCACAGTAGTTATTGGAGCAGAATAGGTGGGTAGGAAGGCAGCTCAGCCTGATGTCCTTCTGCCTCCCTGCAGGAAGTTATGGAAGGTGATCATTTCCCGTATCTCTAGGACCTGGTCCTTAGTGCTAGGGAGGCCCACAGAGGCCCTCTGGACTCTGCCATGTTCCTTGCCCCATCTTACCTCGTTCAGAGTACAAAATAGAGCCCAGCGGGGAGAAGTGACTTGCTTAAGTTCACACAGCAGTTGCTGCAGGGCCATGGCCTCTGCTACCAGGCCAGATGGCTTCCTCATTGCAGGTCCCTGGAAAGACACCAAAGTAGACCAGAAACTGAGCAGGAGCAAACCCTCAGCACAAGTCAGAAGGCGTTCAGAATCCCTATAGGAGAAAGGTGCTCTAACTCCCACTGGAAATGGGAGTCACTGTACAGAACAAGGAAGGAGATTCCATGGGAGAACTTTGATGGAGTTTCCCCTTGGTATCTGCCTCTGCCCCTTTGATGCCCAGCTCCTTCAGGCTATCTGCAATTTTCTTCTATGGAAAAGGTAAGGTCTGACCAACACAAGCATGATAAGGTATAAGTGTGTGTTGCCTTTCTCAGGTTAACTATGCCTTTTGAGCAGAGGAGCCTGGAGATGTAAAGGGACAAAGCCAGAATAGTGGGATTATGATCAAGCATTCTGCAGATCACCCAAACATCATCACCAGTCCATCAGGCAATGACCCTGCCCAAAGCCCTGAGAGGCCATAGTGACAAATATCCCCCAATCTAACTCTGTATGCAGGCCGATATCTCTATATTGGTCAAAAGGAGCAAGACAGGGGGCTCCCAAGTCAAAGTGGGCAGTCAGACATTTTCCAAAGAAATTCAGGCAATGCTCAAACAGCAGGATCCAGTGGATATCAGCCTCCACTGCTCTGTGTTCTGAAGTCCATGGAGAGTGCCAGGCAGGGCTGATTTGGCTGTCAGGTACTCACTTGTCATGCTTCTCACACTGAAGAGGCAGGGGAGAGTGGTTCCTTTGAAGGGCTGGTTAGATATGAGGTTGCTAGAAGCAGCAAACCCCATTTCATTCTTCTTTTGAAGGAGTCTGAGATAGATGGCTGGCTGAACGCCTGCCGTGCTGAGCACAAGGACCACTCTTTTGCAGAGTGTGCTATGAAGGGGAAATCCAAGCTCACTTTGCTAGAGCAAATGGCACTCTGCAAGTCCAAGGCTGGAAGAAACCACCTGGAGTTTACAGGCATTTAGGAGCCAGAGTGGATATGTGACTAACACTTATGTGAACCCATTTGGCACCAGGGCACCCACAGACCTAAGTGTGAACCACTAGGTCCACCATTTTGGATGATTTGATAACTCTCTGTGGAAACTCTCAGTTTCCTCTTCTGTGAAATGGAAGTTAAAAATATCTATATTGTAAGGTGGTTGAAAGGATTAAATGTGATAATGATACAAAACTTTCTCTTGAAGTACATTCTGTAAATGTGAAGCATTCAGCATACAAAGATGAAAAGCACTCAACTCAGAGACATCTGGAGAAGACACCTCCAGATAAACATCACAAAACAAGATATGGGCCAAAGTGGCAAGATCATTAAGGAGAGGGAGAAAGAAGAGGAAGGAAGCTCTCCAAAGGAGGTGGCTTTTGCACAGCTCTCAAGGATAAGTAAGATTTCCATGAAGACAAATGGAAAGGACATTTCAGAACCAGGGGAGCATCATGGGCCCTTGAAATGCAGCCCCTTCCATACTTGTCATATTTGGGTCTGCTAGCTTCAACTGGGCACAAGACCAAATCAGAACAGACAAAATAATCATCCCAACACAAAGTTGGAAATGCCATCACAGAGACCTCCAAGCCAGGCTAAGGAGGCCTGAGGCTTCTTGAAAGATTGATGAGGGAACAGAAGGCAAGCTGAAGACAAAGCAGAAGGTGACATCCTGCAATCTCCCCTCACCCCCTACTCCTGGGTGAGATAGGTGTGACACACTTCCAGGAAGTGGAAGACTATCCAGGAAGATAGTCTCCCAACTATCTTAATGTTAATGCCTTGCTAGAGGGAAAAACAACCTTGACAATGGCAAGGCCTCTGGTATCTGGTTTCTTGTAGGTCCTTTCTAGCATATGAAAATTCTTTTGAACCCTTCCTTTTTCCTTACCTCCCCCAAACACCATAGTATATAATCAGTCACCCTTCACAACCCCAGGGCAGCAGCTCTTTCTGACCATGGGTCCTGTCCTCCTGCTTTAATAAATCACCATTTTGCACCAAAGATGACTCAAGAATTCTTTCTTGGTCATCAGCTCTGGACCTCACCCCACCGAACCTCACTTATATTCTAAAACTTCATCAAGATGACACTTAAGATGAAAGACAGAGAAAATATAGTTGTCAATCAGGTGAGGGTATGAAGATGTGGAAAAGGAAGTAGTCAAATGTGAAAATGAGTTTAAAAATGCACTGAATCTTCACACCCAAGAGCTCAGTGTAGGGCTGCACAGGAAGCCCAGTAAGAAGGGGGCTCCTGCCCTTCTCTGGACAGCTACATGCCCGGACATGAAAACCCCCTTGGTTATCATTATTGTGCCTGTAGCTCCTAAAAGCCCTTGGAGCATCCCCAGCCACGGTACTTTGCCCCCAGTAGACTACCTTGGAAAACTCACCAAGAAAACTTTGTTTCTTCTATTTTAATTCTCTTTCGTATGATTATATCTGAGATAAGTTAGCCCTTTTCTTCTGAAAGAGAGGAGAAAATGGCCTCAGTGTGAGTTGTGCCTCTTGGAGTTACGGTGCAGGGACTCTACCAAGGCTGAGGACCTTGCTTAACCATATGCATGCCCCACACATTTTCCTATGGTGCTAGAATAGGATGGAGAACTTCCCTAGCTCTTGCAAGTTAAATTAGAGATGAGGTGATGGAGTCTGACAGAGCGCAGTACCCTAGAGAACCATAGAACATGTGCCCCATGGTGAATATAGCAGGGGTCACTGCTACAGTCAAACTTGACAGACACACAACACAGCACTTCCTAAACTTTAATATGCCTACATATCACTTGGTATCTTACCAAACTGCAGATTCTGATTCAATAGATCTAATGTGGGCCCAAGTTTCCACTCTTCTAATGAGATCCTGTGTGATGCTAGGGTTGCTCAGTCATGTAGCAGACAGTTACAGAGCATCCTTCAAGTGCTAGATTTTATTCTCTGCACAACTGGGAGCAAAACAGACAAAGACTCTTGCCTCCAAGAAGTGTCCTTTAGATTTGAAGAAGACAACAGTAAACAAAAACATCGCAGAGTTATAAGTTCCTTGGAGAACATCACAGAGTGGTAAGTTCCTTGGAGAAAAATAACAACAAAACAAAAGAGGGAGAATGACTGAGGACTTAGGTGAAAGTGGTGGAGGTACTTTAGGCTGGCTGATAAAGAAAGACTGGCCAGACAGGCAATTAAAGAAGGAGAGGAGGCCCCCTGGGAGAGAGCTGGTCAGAGAGTATCACAGCCAAGGGCTAGCTAGCAAAGGCAAGCATCCTGTACTGTGCACAAGCTGAGATCACTCAAGGAGCACAAACCTGAGACAGCCCCAACCCTTCAGGACACACCCTCTTCCTCAGATTCTACTACTCCTCCTTGGTTGTGGGCTTCAGTTAGTGGGGTTAAACTGTCAAAGCCCCTGACCTGCCAGGGCTTAGAACCCTATACCATTCAGGAGTCCTCGAGAAACCATGTCTGAGAAGTAAAGATTTTACCAAAAATTTTTAATGGCAGAGTTCTCACTTTTCTCCTGGTCTTGGAGACCCAGGATCACTTTTTCAAGGGATTTGGGTAGAGGGAAGGCTTGGCAATGACTCAGTGACAAAGAATGGCTGAAATACATTCTGGCCCTGTTAGGGAAAGATGTGCAGGTAAGTTTTGTAAAACCCTAACGAAATTAGTTTAGGCTACAATCCAACATGGGTTACCATGTTGGAAAGTGGTACCCATTGACATGGGCTTGAAGAACGTGGTGAGTTCATGGAGCCTGATGTCAATTGGTGAGGATCAAATTGAGGAGGGATGCTGATAGATATAAGATGGTTTGGAAGCCAAGAAGAGTAACCAATCAGCCAAACCTGTGATGTTGCCCATTTCTTTACTTTGCTGCCTTGAGTTCCTCCTCTCAGTCCATTCTCTTGCTTTGTGTCTTATCACCTCTCACCGGGCATGCAGTAGATGTGGTGGTCTAGAGTCTGTTTGGATTTTTGCCTTATCCTGCATCTTGCAGGCTATCCCAGACGCATTCTGTGACACACACCCCATATGATCGTGGGCCACTGTTTGTTTTGGCCACTGTACTGAAGGTGTGATCTGACAGCTCCCAGAGTCAGGAACTGACAACATATTTTGAGTTGGAGATACATGATTGACTCTCTGAGGTCTCTTCTAGAGGTTTGGAATTTGGAAATTGCATTCCCCTAATGCTTAGCTACAACACCTTGGTGGTCGTGCTAAAGGCCTAACCAAGACGTTTCTCATATCAGGTCAAAGGCCTGTGTTCTCCCAGCATCCCCCATTCCCCAAACACTCTGTGACCTGCTTCTGAGAAGAAGCAATACAGAGACCATAAAATGAGGGAAATGAAAATAAGGCAATGACCTTGGAGGACTGGTTGATTCAGGGATGGGGCAGAGAAATTACAAGGTGAGCCTAAAGCATCTTGTAGGACCAGACAGCAAGGAGTGTTAAAAACCAAACAAAAAAGAACAACAACAAAAATAAGTGTTTTGTGTGTGTGTGTGTGTGTGTGTGTGTGTGTGTGTCTGTGTGTGTCTGTGTGTCTGTGTGTGTATTTCAGAGGATATAGGAAACAAATTGAAAGAACGCCCAACGGTCAATGTTGGAACAACTTGAAGAAAATAAATAACTATAGAATTGAATTACAACCCAAAGAATAATATAAATATCCATGAGTCCATACTGCTTAAACAAGTAACTGAGTAAATCAATAAATGAGGGAGAAGCAACAGCTCTTCCTTACAAAAGAATTGCAATTAGTAAATGTAGAAGGAATAAAGGAAATAGAAAATCATCAACAGTATATGAGAGTAATAACTTCCATAGCCAAGATCTACTGATGGATATTAAAATGAATGGGTGAAAATTTAAGCAGAAACAAGATATTTACACAGTCTCCAAATGTCTACTCACAAATAGTAATTTCAAAGAAAAAAGTACTAATCTTACAGCCCAGAATCCTGGTAGATACCACCTTAGTGAGGTGATGAAGAAATAAGCAGTAATATGAACTCACAGTGTGATGCACTGAGAAGGGCACGCCATTGTCACGGGATCCTCCTCAGTGAATCATAACCTGACTCTAGTAAGTAGAAAACATGAGACCAACCCACACTAAACGGACATTCTACAAAATAATTCACTTATTTCAAAAATTTCAAAGCCAGGAAAGACAAGGAGAGAATGAAGAATGGCCACAGACTGAAGAAGACTGAGGGAAGATGATGTCTATATAAAGTGTGAAAGCCTGTATCAGATGTCAGAACAGAAGACTGCCAGAGGAGAAGCTGGTGAAATCTGACTAAATCATGTACTTCAGTTACTAGTACTGCACCAAAGTAAACATCTTTGTTTTGAGTGCCTGGGTGGCTCAGTGGGTTAGAGCCTCTGCTTGCGGCTCAGGTCATGATCTCAGGGTCCTGGGATCGAGTCCCGCATCGGACTTTCTGCTCAGCGGGGAGCCTGCTTCCCCCTCTCTGCCTGCCTCTCTGCCTACTTGTGATCTCTCTCCTCTCTGTCAAATAAATAAATAAAATCTTAAACAAACAAACAACCAAACAAAATAAATCTTTGTTTTGATAAATATTCCACGGCCATGTAAAGAGTTAACCCAAGGAGAAGATGGATGAGGGGTCTAGAGAAACTCTCCGCACTCTGTTTTCAACTCTCTGATAACTTTAAAACTATCTCAATATTTTAAAAATATGTAACAACTGTCAAAAAATTTAAAAAAGGAAAGGAGTAGGGGAGAAATGTAATAAAGACATGGACAGTTCTGCTTGCCATTCCCTCGGGAAGCTGCTGCCTGCCCTCTGTCTTGTTGTGTGACAACCTTACATATGAGCCCCTGAGCGAAAGCCAGAGTTCATCTGTTGCCACAAGGAAAGAAGAACAAACAGTCCAGTCAAAGAAGAAAATCCAGTTGTCTGGATGGACTCAGAAGGTATCCAACAAGGTATCTGGTGAAGGGATTTTCAAGCCATGTTGACCAAGGCCCCACAGGCTGATTGAGCCCCTTGGGCCTGTGCTAGGCAGGGCTCCATAGTATCTCGGGAGATCTCCTTTCTTTCTCCCTCAATTTCTAAGTCTGGAACTCAGGCTGGAAAGGGACTTTGGAAATTACTGCCATGCTTCATCTGTTTCCTCACCTCCCTGGTTCCACATTTCCCCCAGGCCCTTTCCCTGCCCTTCCACCTGCAGAAGTTGATGTACTTAGCCAACGGCACTTGTTAACTCCCAATGAGGAATTTTCCCTAAGTCTCCTAGTAATCTAAGAGGGCTATATGCTGTGTTTGCTCCTCTGTCTCAGATCAGGTGTTTTCTTCCAATTTGGGACAGATACTGAAGACAGCAGAGTGGACTGGCTAGAAGTTCTGCTCCCTATGTACCCTCAAGATCCAAGGTCAAAAGGCTACTAAACCAGACCCTGTGACTAGCAGAGCTTGTTTCTGTGGTCAAACTCCCAAATTAAAACTGAGGCCAACGTGGACTCCCAGCATACAGAGCCTCCTTGGTAGCATTTTAGGGTACTAGGTACTTGTGCCAGAGCCCAGGGGAATTGGAAGCTGGCAGGGCCCAGACAGTATCTACAGCACCAGAAAAATCTGAAAAATCTGAAGAGTCTTGCGGGCTGTCACCTATATGAAGGTCCCTCATTTGGGAGAAAGCAAAACCATCATTGTGACAAATCGGCCTGCCTTCTGCCTGTGCTGCTTAACCAGCCATATGGTTTGTGAGTTCTCCTTTCAGCCCAGTCACTCTTACTGTAGGCACAGGACTAGGTGACAGCAGCAGCTGGTCCTTTCCAGGCAGAGCTATGTGCATGCTGACTAGGAGACCAGGGGGAGTATGCTAGAGAGGAAAGTCGACAGGTGGGCTTCTCTTCATCTGTCAGTGCCCAGAAAGCCACACTTTTCCCTGACACCCTGTGGCCAGGGCATCTCCAGAGCGTGGGTTTGTCAGTGGGAAGAACTCTCCTGGAATTTTCACCTGACATTTAAGGTTTCCTTTGCCATTGGTGGGTATTAAGAGACGTCTTTATAACCCCACTGCTTGAACTTAAAGGGGAGAAAATAAAATAGTTCTTAAACAAAATGGGTGTGAAGATTTAGCTGTAAGTTTATTCACAGTAGGAAAATAACTAAAAAGACATTGGTATCATAATGTGCAATACACACTTAGAGCTGGCTGCCTAGCATTCATTTTCCTGTTCAGAAAATATGACTGGAAAAAAAATAGGACTAGAATTCAAAGATAATTCTGGGTACTATGCTTTACATGTGATGCAAACAAACCACATTCAGTGACAGAGGTCCCTAATGGCTATCACTTCTTGATTCACGGATGAGCCTATAACCCAAGCTAAACCGGTAAGAAGAAATCCAGGACTTTTTTCCCGAAATGTGGTCCACAATCCCTTCTTCACTGACATTTGTGCCATGGGAATTTGAGACCATCAAAATCATTATTGTAGCCATAAAGGGAACTGATGTGAAGGCAAATGGACACGAAGGAGACAATCTCAGAGAAATCGATAACATTTTGAATCTAGATCAAATTACACCTAAAACGAGCTCAACTTCTGGATTTATTATTTATATTGGTTTGATTTTTTAGGCCACTTTGGGTTGGGTTTTCTGTTTCTTGCAACTGGAAGAACTGTATATCCATACAGAGGACTATATAATGCTAAGTTTCCTTACTGATTATTGTTGGATGGCAAAATCATGATGTTGTTTTATAACTTTCCTTTCATGCTCTAAATCCCCTGATTTCTCTCTAACAGGCATGGATTACATTTTAGAAATAGAAAGTGATTTCTAACTTTTAAATGATATAACTTATCTTCTGTACTACAGTGCCCTTCACGCCCAAGAAAGTCCCCACCTATATTTTGGCTTTAATCTGGCTTTAATCTGCATGGAGCCTGCCTACCAGGGCCCAGCACACATTTTTCTGAACTGTACAGCTTTATGTATTAATCACACCTTTTTGCTTTCTGTATTTCTGATGCTTTGACATCTGGGGCTTTGTGGATCCTGGAGAGACTGCCCCTTCCAAGCCTAGTCAGTTCCTAGAGATAATAAATTAGGGCAGCTTTCATATGCAAACTAACCAATCCAGAGTCCTTATTCCCACCCCCCCACCCCCCCACTACCCCCCCACCCCCCAGCCCCTCCAGCCTCCTCCTTAATCGGGCTCTCCACTCTGGGCCACTATCCCCTTGCCCTAATCATTCCAGAGCCATATACCAGACAACTAGAGACAGCCCCTTTGCCCCAGAGATCCCTAAAATTATTCAAAACTGTCAATCCTATATCTGCTTACCCTGCCTTGCCTTTGCTGTAGAATCTAAAATAAAGGCTCCTGCCCATGTTTTCCCTTTATTCACTCTGTCTCCAGACTGACCCTGGTGCTTCCCTGTGAGGCTCTGTGTGGTGTGCCACCTCCTCTCAGGAACTATAACAAATAACAATCCATCTTTTCAATGGCAGTCATCTCCTGATTTGTTGGCCTCACTATACCTGAATGATAATAAAACATTTTAAAGTGACCTGCTCACCCATTAAGAGCCACACACTTACTTAGACAAATCTGATAAGCCCTCAGCGGCACAGGGCTATATGCTCAGCCATGAATGCTTCTTTTGAAACCTCAGTTGCAGGGGAAATTGTAGATGTACTTAGGTTCTTCCTCTACTTTCTTCTAACCAGTGTAATGCTAAGCAAGCAATGCACACTGGTTGTTTGATGAAGTACACTGATCAGACTATACGAAAGCCATAATCACTGTACACCTATGGCTGAGAGGAACCTCAAAGAGTTCCTGTAACAGAATTTATAGAACAACTCTCCCAGGAGACATTACAAGGGTCTATCTTATTGGAGGCTCTTAGAAGAAGATCCTGAGGTGAAGATTTGCATGCCAAGGGGTTTATTAGGAAGATAGTTCTGGGAAGCACCAGCAAGGAAGTGGAGAACTGAGACAGGGAAGGGAGGAAAAAAACAAGGTGTTTTAATGAACAAGTGGGGCTCTATGCACGGAGGACCTCTGACAGACAGTATAAGGCTATCTTCCTCCAACTGTAGCACCATCAGAATCACCTGGATGGATTGTTAGGCCAGAGTTTGAGCTGAACCTCAGAGTTCCTGACTCAGTGGGCTCCCAGGTGACACTGATGCTGCTGGTCCCTGGACCAGACTTGGAAGTTTATCCCCACATCCATCCCCATGAAGCCTGGGTATTTATCACCCACCTGCCTTTTATCATTGGCTGAGGGCAGCTCCCAGGGGCAGTGACTGCCCAGCATATGTGGTCTGCCTCTGTGTGGGTGGAGAGAAGGTCCTCAGTCAGAGCATTGAACACCTGTGAGTGGGACACCAAGCACACACAGGGACAGTTAGTACTGAGGGGTGTGTGCAGGACGCACAGTGTCTGGGACTGCATCTTATCTCAAGGAGGTATCTCAAAGGAGATAAAAGAGAGCCCTCTCCCTCCACATTCTATATCCCTTCTTGGAAAGTCACAGTGTTCACTAGCATAGTAAAGGTTCTGAGAAGTCCTGAGATAAGGATATCTGTTTAACTCAGTTTCCCCAAATTTCTTTGAACTTCTTTTGAAAGAAGACAGTTTGGGAATTGCTATTCCAGAGTAAGTTTTGGCAACTAAGACCTACGGGCCAAATGTAATGGGCTGCCTATTTGTATAAATAAGTTTCATGGGAGCAAAGACACTTATCATTTACAGGCTATCTGTGGCTACCTTTGCATGGCAAGACCCAAGTTGAATAGTTGTAACAGAGCATGGCCCACAAGCCCAAGCACTTATGATCTGGACCTTGGCAGAAAAGGCTGACAGAGTGAACCTTGTTCCAACCCACCTCCACCCTTTCCACTCTATAGATAGTGAAACTGACTGGGAGGGAAAGTGTCTCACTTCTTTCAGTGAGCTGATCATGTCAATGCTCCTAATTCTTGTGCCCTTTTTTCCAGGAGCCCCTTGTACTTTTTACAGCTCTGTCTCAGTTTTCCTTTGTTTTCTGGTCACTATGCTCTTGGCTTGCTAATGTGACTGATGATGGATTCTCCAGAATGAAATCATAACTCTAATTAAAGTCCCCCCCCTAAAAAAAATAATAATAAAAAAAATAAAGTCCCCCCTATATGCCACTAGAGCACTCATTCATTAGGCTTTCTGGTGGGCCAGGCCCATTTTAAGCATGTACATGTCACAAGAAGCAAGAACTGGCATGGTTTTATCTTGTTTGAAGCCTCATCAAGCAAGGGAGTTTTTCGTTTTTAGTTTGTTTTTATTTTTTTTTAAGTGTGTATTATCTATACTGAGTGTTTTGGAAACAATGATACAAGTAAGAGAGGCTGGGAGGCCAATTGGGACTAGATGACCATAGGAGCCCTCTCTGAGGAGCGACATTCAAGCTATGAATTAAGCCAAGACACTGTGTGAAAACCTGAGCGAAAAGTATCCCAGGCAGGAAGAAGGGCAAGTTCAATGGCTTGAGATTGGGAGCATAGTATGGCTGGAGCCTCGTGGGAAGACAGAGGTAACATTTGAGGCAGAGACCAGATCAGTGTAAGGCCTTATAGGCCATAATCAGGAATTTGGATGGTATTCCAAGAAAGAAGAGAAGTTTGTGATTTTGGAACAGTTCTAAGGAAACAAGTTCTGAAATCTTGATATGAGTGCAAGCTTCTCCATGGGCACTTCTGTTAATTAAGGCCTAGATCATGCAGGAAGAGGTATGTGTCTTGGCCTAGCAACTCTGGAGATGGTTTAAACACACACACACACACACACACACACACACACACACACACACACACATCTATCGCATAGAAGAAGCAACATGTGCTATCCTTACCATGCCACTGTGTCCAAGCCACCCAAGTCAGTTCCAGTGTAAACACATTGCCCCTGCAAAGATGACTAGGAATGCCCCCTTCCACTCCTAAGCAGTGTCTCCATTTGAATAATAAATTACACCATCACCCTAATTATACCACTTACTTCCATGTAATTTAAGCCTTGACTCATGAGGTTCATTATTCTTGGGTCAATAATTTATTCTACCTTGAAATATAAATTCCTTGCAATTAATAGGAACCATCACATTTATGTCTTATTTCTCCCATGGCATTCTATACCCAGAGGACAGAACATGTGTGTGCATCAGTTCATTTATACAAAAAAAATGTTTGTATACATTTATACAAACAGTTCATTTATACATCTATCATGTTAGATCTGTCATTTGACAGATCTAACATGAAAATAATACAAAGACTTTAGGACATTACTGCTTGAAAGTTGGGTTTTTTGGTCTTCACAACAGAACTGATGGGAGAGTCCAGAGTCATTTCCTTTCTGTGGATAGAAGTAAAAGTGACTAGCCATGATTTCATGGACTGTAAGTATGAGAATTAGAACTTGAACTTGGGGGGACACCTGGGTGGCTCAATTGGTTGAATGTTGGACTGTTTGTTGGTTTTAGCTCACGTTGTGATCTCAGGGTCGTGAGATGGAGTCTCATGTGGGGCTCCACAATCAGAATGGAGTCTGCTTGAGATTCTCTCCCTCTGACTCTCCCCTCCCCACTGTTCTCTCCCTCCTCCCCAAATAAATAAATAAATCTTTAAAAAAAAGAGAAAAAAAAGAATGTGAACTTGGGTGGGCCCACACCTAGGCATCCTTCACACCACTACCCTGCTGCTTAAGCCCTGGCTGACCTCCCTTTTAGGGCAAGTACTGACAGCCCAATAAGATAGAGAAAACACAATAACCTTTCCTGTCTGGGCTTTGCAAATGTAAAGTGCTTTGTAACAGCTGAATAATAACAGCCCTTGGCACTGGCAGGTGATCAGGACTTGGCTAGGCTGTTGACGGTGCAAAGATTTTTTATGACTATCTCCTAATGTGTATCAGGTCAGATGTAATACCCTGTAATGTCAGAGCTTATCAGTCTTGCTTGAGGCAGGCATACATGGTACACACTGCCAGGCGCTCTTGGCACATGTTCAAACCTAAGCTGTCAGGGCTTTCTGAACACCAGCCCCACAGGCAGGTACAAATAGAAGGTTCTAGTCTCCCCAGGAACCCACTGGTGAGCTTAGGGAGTCTCACGTGAGGCCTTCACCAGCACCATGTAGCTTCAGGGTAGCTTTTAAGATAATCCCTCACCTTGTCAGGGACAGAGCAATGGCTCCTGGTGAGTCCCCCCAACCTTCCCCAGGCTGAGGCCTCCCTCCTTCCAGAGAGAGGCCCATACTGCTACTGCCAAACCCTATTCTTGTTCCGTCTCAGACTCAAGCAATCTGGATGACCTCCGGCAGGTCCCCAGACAGGAGGAGTCATGGGAAAGAGCAGGATGCAAATACTGCCAAGGACTCCGGCTTGGTCCTCAGGTCCTCTGAGGCTCAGACTCCTGCCCTGCAAGCCCTGGGGTAGTGACACCTTGCAAGACTGCTGTGTAGATAAGATACCCAGAGGTTTGGACACAGAGAGTGTTTACAGTGGGTGGGACACTCTCATCAGCATCACCATTTTCACCATTACCATCTCTGCTTAGGGTCTCTAGCTCCAAAATTGCGGAAGATGACCTTGGAAAAGATCACCTGCCAGCACAGCTATCTTGATATCGCTGTCCTGGGACTCCCCAGGGGGCAGTGGGACCCCTATCAGAGAAGGCAAAACAGGAATGCTAGCTTACTTCCTGTAAAATGCTCTCCTGGCCTAGCACTTTTCCTATTTTTGTGCATACTGCAATTAGTCAAGCAATTTATGAGTAAATTGAATTAGGAAGCCTGTAAAATGATTTTCCAGCCTCCTGTCCCTCCCCCTTCCCCGTCCTACCTTCCTAGCAAAAGCTGTTTATTAATGCCAATGGGGGCATACATCTAAGGGTAGTCCTTTGCCCCTTCGATTCTTTCTTTCTTCTCTTTTTATTAGGGAAATGTTCACTCTCAAAAGTAGAGAAAATAGTATGATAAGCCCTCATTTTCAACAGTTATCAGTATTTTGCCATTCTTTTTTTTTTATCCATCCATCTCATACATATACTTTTGTTAAGACAAATTGCCAACATTGTATCATTTCACCCACTTCATCTTTGTTAGCATACCAGGAAGAGTAGGAGCTGGAGGGTGGAGAAGGCTGCCCAGGGACTAGAGAAACAGGTCCCTGGAAGGGTACATGAGTCCAGGGACTCAGAAACTGTGATTTACACATATCCCACAATAAGAAGGAGCAGAGAGAATTAGAGAATTAGAATCTCTCTTCTAATTAGAGAATTAGAAGGAGCAGAGAAAATCTGGAGGAAGCTACACTGGAATCTGCTTTGGAATCTAGGAATACAAATTTCAAAGACAGAGTGATTCTTCAGGTTAAAAATCATATAAGTATTTCTGAGAACAGTTGGGGTCTCATGCCCCTAACATGACTGTATAGAATATCATGGAGCCCTGGAATGGCCCAAGTGTCTGGAAGTATACCCACAATCCACACTAGGACCCACAGTCCCGCTATGTCCTGGGACTCTCAAGCAGCAGACTCTGGCATCACCAGGCAGAGAGCAAGAAGTTGGAAGCAACCACTGTTCTAGTCTCCCCTCTCCCAGCTCTCATCCTGCCAGATGTAGACCCAGCTATCTCTTTCCACAGAAACAATCTTGTGTGAACAACAAATTAAAGGAATGCTTGGCACACTGGGAAAGAAGTGGCCAGCTTCAAAAAGGTGAAAACACAGCCAAAATTAAAAATGTGTTTTCACATCAAGAAAATAAGGTGTACCCATTTTACAGATGAGGAAGATAAGACTCAGAGAAGTAAATTGCTCAGAATAACAGCTAGCAAACTGCAGAGGCAGATTTAGTTTCTCTCCTTCCTCATCCTTTCTTCCTAGCTCAAGGCAAGTTCCCAGAATTGAGAGGTTTATCTCTGGTAGGAAACATTTTTGGGTTATGGATTTACTAATCAGCTTGGCTTGGGTTTCATAAAAGGCAATGCTAAGAACACTGAGTCAGTACTTCTTTCCACTTTCCAGAATGCAGAGAGGAAGAAAATGCAAAAAACTCACATATGCAAATAAGCACTTGGACTGATTTTCTCTGGAGTTTCAGCCTCCAGGGGAATTCTTTATTCCCTGCAGAATGCATTCTTGTTTCTGCTTAACTGGTGAAAAAGGAGGAAAGATCTTTTTCAGATGACCAGACCTAGGAATGTAATCTCCAAGGAAAAGGCACTTTTCTGGAAGCAAATGTTTGCTAAACAAGGATAATGTAGGATAAATAAATGTTCCACTCACCCAAAGAAATGGACGGAGAGAATTCCCAAGCTTCCAGTCAGTCATGAGTGCAAATGAATTTTTTACATTCATTGCTTACCTTTCTTCTACCCAGGCCCATATTTTAAGCAAGGTCTAGGATGACCTCAGGAGGGTACGCAAGGATGTGAGTAGGAAAGTGGGTAGCAGCCTCTCCTTTAAGATAGAAAAGTAGCTGTAATGTACTAAAGCATGTGGCTTGGACACAAGACCTTTTGCTGGCCCAAGGGGAAAAGAGGGGGAAAGCCCTGTAACACTTGGCCAAAGTCTTGCGCCTCAAGAAGGACTAAGATGCATACTTAAGGGTATTCCTCATATGTGCTCAGGGAAGATGGGCTGCAAGCTCTTGTTGCTTCCTTCCAGGGGAATTTCTAATATTTGAGCACTCCAGGCCTGTAGTGGGACACTTTGTTCCCAGCTCACCACTTACTTACACCATACACAAAAATAAATTCAAAATGGATTAAAGACCGAAATGTGAGACCTGAAACCATAAAAATCCTGCAACAGAACACAGGCAGTAACCTCATCAGTCAACTTTTTTCTAGATACATCTCCTGAGGCAAAGGAAACAAAAGCAAAAATAAACTATTGGTACTATATCCAAATAGAAAGCTTCTGCACAGCAAAGGAAATAATCAACAAAACTAAAGGCAACTTACTGAAAGGGAGAAGATATTTGCAAAAGACATACCCTATAAAGGGCTAGTATCCAAAATAACTAAAGAATTTAAAAACTCAACACCTAAAACCCAAATAATCCAATTAAAAATGGGTAGAAGGCATGAACAGACATTTCTCCAAAAGAGACATTTAGATGGCCAATAAACACATGAAAAAATGGTCATCATTACTTACCACCAAGGAAATACAAATCAAAACTACAATGAGATATCACCTCACACCTGTCAAAATGACTAAAATCAACAACACAAGAAACAACAGGTGTTGGTAAGGATGTGGAGAAAAAGGAACACTCATGCACTGTTGGTAGGAATGCAAACTGGTGCAGCCACTCTGGAAAGCAGAATGCAAGTTCCTGAAAAAATTAAAAATGGAACTACACTATGACCTAGCAATCACACTACTGGGTATTTACCCAAAGAATACAAAAGCTCTAATTCAAGAGGATACATGCACCCTGATGTTTACCGCAGCACTGTCTATAGTAGCCAAAATAGGAAAACAGCTTATGTCCATCAATAGATGAATGGATAAAGAAGATGTAGTATATTTGAATATTATTCAGCCATAGAAAAGAATGAAATGCTGCCATTTGCAAGGACATGGATAGCGCTAGAGAGTATAATGCTAAGCAAAGTAAGTCAGTTAGGAAAAGACAAATGCCATATGATTTCACTCACATGTGGCATTTAAGAAACAAAACAAATGGGCTAAGGGGAAAAAAGGGAGAGAGAGACACACACACCAAGAAACAGATTATTAATTATAGAGAACAAACTGATAGTTACCAGAGAGGAGGGAGATAGGGGAATGGGTTAAATAGGTGATGGAGATAAAAAGTGTTCCTGTTGTGATGAGCATCCGACAATGTATGGAATTGCTGAATCACTGCACTGTATACCTTAAACTAACATAATATTTTATGTTAACTAACTGGAAATAAAATAAAAACTTTAAAAAAAAAAAAAAGGAAAGAAAAACCGAGCTCTGCGTGCCCAGTGATTTTTGCTAAACTGGCCAGATGTCCAATAAATAGTAAGTCTTTTTTTTTTTTTTTTTTTTTTTTATAAATAGTAAGTCTTGACCAGGCTAGTTCACTACAATGTCCCACTTTGCCTCCTTTCTCCTGGGCTTTACATCTCACCCCGGGCCCACATGTGGGAGCACCTTTGAGAACCTCCATGTTCATCACTGGCTCAGGCAGTGGCTGTCCACTCCTGACAAGGTTCTTAGGCTCAAGTCTTCAGAGCTGGGGATAATCTAGCAATTAACCACCAGGCTAGAGGAACACTGTTTGAATCCTTTGATAAAGCCCGGCATGCCTCAGTGCTATCTTCCTTTGTTTTCAATCATCCTGACACTGCAGAGGCAGCTGGAAAGTGATGCATATGTTAATGACGCCTGCAGAGTAAGGCCAAAGGGGGGAAAATACAGCTACTAATGCCTGAGGTTGAGTTTCCCAGTGACTGCTTGTAACTGGGTCACTATTTTTAGTTGTCCTCTGGTCAAAAATGTCAAAGAGGGAAAAATGAATGTGAATTTGGCTGAAAAGGATGAATGAGGAGTGCTGTTTCATCCCATCTCTCTTAGAAACTCACCCTGGTTCCTACGAGAAGCATTTCCCAGCTCTGGGCCTCAGAATTTCCCACCTGAACAACCAGAGGTTTAGATTCCCTATCAATCATACATTCTGTGAATCAAAGACCAGCAATACCCAATCAAGAAGGGTTCCAGCCCCATAATGTTGTGCCCAGATTTCAAATTCGAAAGACCACCAAGGAGCCAAATCCAATGCAAAACCACAAGGGTTTATTGCAAGCTCGAACTTGGGTCCAAGTATGTCCAGCGCAGCAGAGCAGGGACTTGGACCCCAGCTGTCTTTTTAGCGAGGTTTTTAAGGCTGGTCTAGGGGATTTTCAGGGAGGTTGGGGGAGTTAGTTCCTGGTTTCGGTGGCGCAATTTGTTTCATTAGGGGTGGTGGTTATTTTCAGAAAGGCTATATATGCAGATAAGTCATGAGGGAGTGTCTTAAGCAATAAGCAGATCATGTGGGGGTTATACATGAGATGGGGGGGTAGCACAAAATGGAGTTAGTCTTGCTCTGCTTGTCCAGGGGTAGGAAATTTTTTGTTAAATTCCTTGGGTCCCACAATAAAGCCAACTGCCTTACTGAAAAGCTCTTGCAGGTGTCTCTCATGCTAAAGTTTGTGAAAGTTCTCACATCCTTGCCCTTGAGAAGCAGAAAGCAAATAAAACTCAGCAGGGTCACATCTACAAAGAGTTAGATTCTAATGGAAGGTGCCATAGAAAAGACCCACCTCTCACTATTCCATCCAGTAACCCAGCCCTGTCTTCTTCCAGCCTCAGGATTACCAATGCTCTTCTATTAAACACCTGAGGAAAGTGTTGCCTTGCTTTTAGGGGACATACTATACAAAATAATAATTAAAAAATCACAATAATAATCATAACAATAAGAACAACACCCTTAAGGTATTATCAGAACCAAACTGATCTGATGAAAGAAAATACCCAGGTCCAGCTGGCTTTAGCATTCCACTTGGGAAAAGGGAAGTACTCAACTTCAGCTCTCTCTAGCCATCCTGAGGTGGATAGAGACCCCCGTGCCCCAGCCCCTTTCTGTCCACTGCCTTTCTTTTGCCAGGGCGGCCACGGCAGAAGAAAAGATCAAACGGCCATCCCATTTGGTTCAGAAAAGAAACAAGCCCCCCCAGGATGATTTAGTACTCTCCTGGGATTTAGCATTCGCTTGAGATTGCGTATAGATTATACTTCCACGTAAAGAGGAGCCAATCGGTCCTGAGAGACCTGAAAAATGTCCCGATACTATCCCCCATCACCTGTAACCATAAAAACTCACGCCTAACCTTGTCTGTTGCTCAGTCTTTGGGAGTTATCCCACTGAGCCCACCAGCGTCAATAAAGCTGTGTTCTCCCTGTGCTCCGTGTGCTGCTGGAGTTTGGTCACTTCAGTTTTCTGCAGCAATCCTGTCTTACCTAAAGGGAGGTGGTCAGGGATACATGAGATAACTTGTGAAGTCACAGTCCAGAGGCACATGTTCACTGAAAGACTGAGACCATAGAATGTTCCTTCTCCCACCACATTTCACTGCTACATTACTAAACAGCTTATGTACAACAGTTCCTTGTCCCCAGTACATCATGTCTGGCTATCAAGGGAAAAAAATATGTATGTATGTATGTGTGTGTGCGTGTGTGTGTGTCTGTGTGTATAACCAAAAAAGCAAGAAACATAATTTGAACAAACAAAGTAACCAACAGAACCAGACATGGCAAGGATGTTGGAATTATCAGACTGAGAATTTAAAACAACTATGATTGATAAGCTAAGGAATCTACTATTAAAGCAGACAGCATGCAAAAACAGATGGGCAATGCAATAAGAAAGATAAAAATCCCAAGAAATACCAAAAAGAAATACTAGAGATTAAAGAAAAACAAACCAACAAACAAACCTGTAACGGCAATGAAGGATGCCTTTGATTAGCTCATTAGTAGATCAGACATAGCTGACAAAAGAATCTCTGGGCTAGAGGATATATCAATAGACTCTTTGAACACCAAAAAGCAAAGAGAACAAAGACTGGGAAAAAAAAAAAAAAGAACAGAATATCCACAAAATGTGAGACAACTGCAAAAGGTATAACAAATGCATAACAGGTATGCCAGAAAAGGAGAAAGAAATAGAAGAAACATTTGAAATAGTAATGACAACTTCCCCAAATTGTCAGACATCAAATCACAGATCCAGGAAGTTCAAGCAAAATAGGCAGAATAAGTGTTCAAAAAAACCCTTGCACGTTGGCATATAATTTTGAAATTACAAAAAAAAAAATCTTTAAAGAAACCAAAAGAAAGAATCCCCTTATCTATCTACAGAGTCGTAAAGGTAAGAATCATATCGAACTTCTATACAGAAACCATGCCAACAAAGAGAGTGGAGTGAAGTATTTAAAGTGTTGAGGAAAAAAAAAAACTACTAAATTAGAATTCTATACTTTGTGAAATTATCCTTCAAAAGTGAAAGTGAAGTAAAAGCTTTCTCAGACAGATAGAAATGGAGTGATTTGTTGACACTAGACCTGACTTGCAAAATATGTTAAAAGAAGTTCTTTAACGAGAAGAAAACTAATATAGATTAGAAACTTGTCATGATGAAAGATCATCAGAAAGAAATAAAGGTAAAAAGTTTTTATTTTTCTTATCTCTAATTTATCCAACACATAACAGTTTGTTCAAAATAATAATAGCAAAACTGTATTCAATTATGTATGCTCATGTACATATCGTGTGTGTATGTGTGCTTACATATGTCTAAGTGAAATGAATGACAATCACTTCATTATTAAAAGGTACCCACATTACCCGTGAAATGGTATGGTGGTGTTAAAAAATAGATTAGTTATAAATGTTTTATAAAATCGAGGGCAACCACTAAAAAAAGTTAAAAAAAGAAGTACAACAGATACGCTAAAAAAGAAAAAAATGGAATTATATAAAATGCTCAGTTAAAAAAACCACAAAAGGTAGGAAAAAAACGGAAACAAAGAACAAGGGCAACAAATAGAAAACAGCAACAGATATGGTAGACATTAATCCAGCTAATCAATATCATTTTTAAAAATCAGTGGTCTAAATGCACCAGTTAAAAGACAGATTGTCAGAGTGGATCAAAAACGTTACTTAACTATACAGTTTCTAAAAGACACCCACTTTAGATACAAAGACACGGTAGATTAAAGGTAAATGGATGGAGAAAAGTATACTATGCTAACACTAATGAAAAGAAAGCAGAAGTACCATGCAGCGATCAAGAGAAACGAAATCTTGCCATTTGTAATGACATGGATGGAACTGGAGGGTATTATGCTAAGCGAAATAAGCCAGTCAGAGAAAGACAATTATCACATGATCTCTCTGATATGAAGAATTTGAGAGGCAGGGCGAGGGTTGTGGGGGGCTGGAGGAGAGAAATGAAACAAGATGGAATGGGGAAGGAGACAAACCATAAGAGACTCCTAAACTCACGAAACAAATTAAGGGTGGCTGGGAGGTGGGGGAGTAGGGATAGGGTGGCTGGGTTGTGGACATTGGGGAGGTTATGTGCTATGGTGAGTGCTGTGAAATGTGTAAGCCTGACGATTCACAGACATGTACCCTGGACCAAATAATACATTATATGTTATTAAAAAAAAAATAAAACAAAATCCAAAAGAGAAAAAAGAAAAAAAAGCAGAAATACCTATATTTCAGACAGAACTTCAAAGGAAGGAAATTAATCAAGGATAAAGAAGGTCATCACATAATGATAAAGGTGTTAATTCTCCAAGAAGACATGAAAATTCTTAATGTGTACACACCTAACAACAAGGTGTCAGACTGTATGAGGCAAAAACTGGCAGAACTGCAAGGAGAAATAGATGAATTCACTATCATAGTTAGAGACACAGACACTTCACTCTCAGAAATAGATCCAGCAGTCAGAAAACCAGTAAGCATGTAGTTGAACTAAACAGTATCATCAGTGAACAAGATATAATTGACATTTATCAACACTTCATCCAAAAATAGCATAATACACAGACACATGGAACATTCACCAAGACTGATTAAATTCTGGGCCATAAATTATACCTTAACAAATTTAAAAGAATAGAAATTACACTGTGCCTTGTCTGAGACCACAATGGAATTAAACTAGAAATTAGTGACAGAAAGATAGCTGGAAAAGCCCCAAATATTTGGAAAGTAAACTACACACTTCTAAATAACACATGAATCAAAGAAGAAATCTTAAGATAAACTGAAAAATATTAGGATGAAAAGAATGTGAAAACACAACTTACTGTAATTTGTGGGATGCAATGAAAGTGGTAGCTAGAGAGACATAGTATTGAATGCATATATTAGAAAAAAGGAAGATCTAAAAATCAATAATGTAAACTTCTACTTTAGGAAACTAGAATAAGAGCAAATTAAATCCAAAATAAGTAAAAGAAAATAAATCATAAGGATTAGAGCAGAAATCAATAAAAGACAAGAAATAAAAGAGAAAATCAACAAAATCAAAAAGTGCATTGAAAAGATAAATACAATTTACAAACCCCTTGCCAGACTCACCAAGGGGAAAACAAAACAAAACAAACAAAAACAAACAAAAAAAACTTAGTAGACATAAATTGCTAATATCAGAAAAAAAAAAGAGGAGACAACACTGCAAATGCCATGAACATCAAAATAATATATCTCTCTGACCACAAATTTGGTAAACTTGATAAAATGGACCAATTTCTTGAAAGGCTCAATCTGCTGAAACTTGTGTTAAAAAGGAATAGATTATTTAAAATAGGTCTGCATCTATTAGAAAAAATGAGCCCATCATTAATAACCTTGTAAGACAAAAAGCATCAGGCCCAAATAGATTCACTGGTGACTTCTACTGAAGATTAAAGGAAGAAATTATACCAATTCTCTATAATCTCTTCCAGAAGAAAGAAGCAGAGGGACTACTTTCTAACTCATTCTATAAGGACAGTGTTAGCATAATACCAAAACCAGACAAAGGCATCACATGAAAAGAAAACTAAAGCGCAATATCTCTTAAGAACATAGATGCAAAAAATCATAAGCAAAATATTAGCAAATCAAATCTAGAAAGTATAAAAGTATAAAAATCAAATCTAAAAAGTATAAAATTATGCACCTCAACCAAGTGTGATTTATCCCAGATGTACAAGACGGAGTCAACAGTTGAAGATCGACTAATGTAATCCATTGCATCAAATGACAAAAACAAATAATAACAAAATCTTATAATCATATCAACAGATGCAGAAACAGTACTTGACAAATTCAACACCCATTCATGATAAAAACTCTCAGTAAACTAGGAATAGAAGGGGAATTTCTCAACTTGATAAAGAGTATCTATAAGTCCTATGGCTAAGATCATACTTAATAGTGTGAAAAATAAAGCTTTCCCACAAAAATCATGTACAAGGCAAGGATATCCTCTCCTATCACTAGTCCTTGCTAATGTAAAGAAAATAAGACAAGTGGAGAAAATAAATTTTGGGAGGAAGTGATAAAGCCTTCTTTGCTCAAAGATGATCATCTCTGTAGAAAATCTGAAAGAACTGACAACAAAACTGGAACTAATGAGCCATTACAGTAATGTAGCAGGATACAAGCCTTAAATACAAAAGTCAATTGCTTTTCTATATGCCAACATGAAAAAGTGTGAATTCAAATTAACAACATAATACCATTTATATGTGCACCCCCCAAAAGTGAAATACTTCAGTATAAATCTAACAAAATATGTACAACATCTATATAAGAGAAACTACAAAACGCTGGTGAAAGAAATCAAAGAATTAAATTACTAGAGAGATTCCTTATGTTCATGGATAGGGTGACTCAATATTGTCAAGATAGTAGTTCTTCCCAACTCAATCCATACATTCAATGCAAACCTAATCAAAATCTCAGGAAGATATTTTATGGATATTGGCAAACCGATTCTAAAATTTACATGGAGAAGGCCAAGACTCAAATAGCTAACACGATAATTGAAGGACAAAGTTGGAGGACTGACACTACCAGACTCCAGATTTATTATAAAGCTCTAGTAATCAAGAGAGTTTGGTATTCACAAAAAAGAAGAAGAAGAAGAAGAAGAAGAAGAAGAAGAAGAAGAAGGAGGAGGAGGAGGAGGAGGAGGAGGAGGAGGAGGAGGAGGAGGAGGAGAAGAAGAAGAAACACACACACATACATAGACAACTAAATTAATGAAATAGAAAAGAAAGCCCAGAAATAAATATGTCTAGAACAACCAGACATCTACAGGGGGACCAAAAGTGTACACATAGAGCTTATAGTCTTCACAAAAATTAATTCAAAATGTAGCATAGATCTAAATGTAAAATGCAAAACTATAAAATTCCTGAAAGATAACAGGAGAAAATCTAAATGACCTTAGGTATTGTGATGTCTTTTTAGATATAACAACAAAGTCACAATCCATAAAAGAAATAATTAATAAGCTGGACTTCATCGAAATTAAAAACTTCTGCTCTGTAAAATGCAGTATGAAGAAAATTAGAAGACAAGCCATAGACTGGGAGAGAATACTTGCAAAAGACATATCTAATAGAGGACTGATTTCTAAAACATGCAAAGAATTCTTAAAACTCAGAGCCCAATTTAAAAATGAGCCAAAGGACTTAATGGACACCTCAACAAAAAAGATGTACAGATGGCAAAAAAGCATATGAAAAGATGCTTAACATCATATATCATTAAGAAAACGCAAGTTGGGGCACCTGGGTGGCTCAGTCCATTCATTAAGTGGCTGCCTTTGGCTCAGGTCATGATCTCAGGGTCTTTCCCCTGCATCAGTTTCCTTGCTCAGCCGGGAGCCTGCTTCTCCCTTTCCCTCTGCCACTCCCCTTGCTTGTGCTGTCTCTCTGTCAAATAAATAAATTAAAAAAAAAAAAAAAGGAAAATGCAAGTTAACACAATAACAAGATACCGTTACACAGCTATTAGAATGGCTAAAATCTGGAATATTGACACCAGATTCTGACAAGAATGAGGAGCAACAGGACTTTGTTAATGGGAATGCAAAATGGTACAGCCATTTTGGAAGATTATCTGGTGGTTTCTTACAAAACTAAACATACTCTTATGTAAATTCAGCAATTTCACTCCTTAGTACTTACTCAAAGGAATTAAAAACTTATGTCCATACAAAGCCCACACATAGGTGTTCATAGAAGCTTTATTCATAATTGCTAACAGCTGGAAACAATCAAGATGTCCTTCTGTAGGTGAATGGATGAATGAGTTATCAAGTCATGAAAAGACATGGAGGAAACTTAAGTGCATAATACTTAGTAAAAGAAATCAGTCTGAGAAAGCTAAACACGGCATCAGGGTAAGCCATTTAGATTTTCTCTCTGAGGGATGTGGAATCAGACACAGAGATTATTGGTTTGTAACCTCCTGGGGAGCTTTCCAGGTATAATCTAAAACCAGGCCCCAAATCTAGAGGTCAGGGAGAGACTGAAGAAAGAAGCAGGCCCCTCCTGGAGCCAGGCCCCTCCAGGCCCCTCAGTATACAGCAGTTTTAAATAGCAGAGGGAACATGAGGTTTATCTTGAGGGGCAGCAAGATGAATAGATCCTGCACCTGCCTACCAGATCTTAAATGTTTATATAAAGGTCTTACCTGGGTTCAGTCACATATACTATGTAGGTGTTCTCAATACCGCATTACATACTATCTTAAGGCTCTATCCTTGGAGCAGCCTCTGGGAGTGGGAAAGGCAAGTGGAACCCACACTGCAAGGATGGTGGGAAGGGGGAAGGAGACTCTCATCATTCACATCCAGTTCACGAGTTAACTGGTAGTTATGTCTTCTCCACGACCTTCCCCAACATCACCAGATCTTACAATTTCATGTGCCCCTCTTCCACAATGAGCCCTGAGCAGGCACAGGGGTTTTCACTGGCACAGAGGTGGCTCCTTGGCAACTATCTGGACGCATTGGAAGGAGGTTTCTCAGCAAAAATACAGGCACATGAGAAAACACAGATTACAACAATGATTCCCAAAATCAGTGACAAATTTTTTTACTAAAAGCTCCATGATCCAAACCATGGATTTATTAAGTCCCCTAAACTGGGAGTTGAGTCACTTAGGACATTTACTTGTATCCACGTATGATTTAATAAAGATGATACATTAGTAGGCTAATCAGGTATGAACACATACATTCTGTTTGGGTAATGGCACAGGTGCCTTCTTGCAAGGAGTAATAATGTTTATGGCCATTATCTTATTTTATCCTATTTTGGAAGACAGCTTTTCATATCAGAGGCACTTCTGTATTCAGTTGGCTATCATTTAAGGCTTACTGGATGAATCTAGTAAGGCTTCTATGTGTGTTATAATGCACTCCAGGCCAACAGAGTGAACAAAGATCATACCCACATGATCATACTAGTGAAAAATCATGCCTACTTGACCTTGAGGAGAGAGAGATTGGAAGCTTTAGGAACTTGACCTGGTTGTACATACCATGCATATTCAAGAGGAAGGCAGCACTCTCAAGGTGTGGGAAGATGGGACTGGAGATAGGATATGCCAGACCAGGAACCCTGCCTACTCCCCTCCTTCAGTGGTGTGTGCTCCTTTCCAGGTATGGTGCATTTTAACAGGTCCAGGGTGCAACAGGACAATGGGATCCCAGTGGGGACTGAGTAGTTCCCCTTCATCTCGGAGTGTGAAGTAATTCATCTACCTCAGCAGGATGTCCCACTGTAAATTCCGATAGATAATTCCTTCCCCAAGTGTGATGGGGCTTGGTGTTCTTAACTGTGTAGCATGTTGACCTATAATGAGAGTAGGGGCAATGGCTGTTTCTCACAATTCCATACCTTTATGTTACTGGGTGCCTCAGTGGGGGTCCGCAGTCTGGCACTTGGGGCAACAGGTGGGACTAATTGATCACTCAAATGTAGTAAAGCCTAGGAAAGTATTTTGGTTCTCCCAGCCAAGGTGGTTTTACCTGTTAGCAATTTAATTTGTGGCATTAATATTCCATTTTCTTTTCTACCAACCCTGCTGCTTATGAGCTATAGGGGAGATGGAATAGCCATTTAATGTCATGTTCTTCTGCCCAGTCTCGCATGTTATGACTTTTGAAATGTGATCCCTAATCACTGTCTGCTCAGCAAGGGTATCTGTACATGGTACTCAGTTTCTCCAGTTCCCTAATGGTGGCAACCTGGTTTGCCCAGAGGCAGGGAAAAGCTTGGGTTAGGCCAGGTACAGTGTCCACACAAACCAAGACATATTTCAAACCTTCACTCAGAGGGAAGGGGGCCAACATAATCAATTTGTTAATCCCTCATCTATTGGGAATTCCAGTGGATGACTTTGGTAGTTGCCTTGGGTGTTGCTTTAAATGTATGAGACATGCTATTATTGCATTAACCAAGTCATTGTACTTTAAAGGGAAATATGACATCCTTGGCAATATGCCATTCTATTTGGGCACTGCAGTGACCACCTTTCTATGCAGACAGTCTGCTGTATATATTGAAAGGTCAGTAGCTAGGGTTCATATACACAAGCTGGGCATCAGCTTTCTGATTGCTAGGGGGTCTCAGTATCTTATGAGCTGGGACATAAAAACAGTGAGGTCTGCCTCAGGCTGTTGCAGGCAGACCCAAATGTCTTGACCCCATAAGGGCTAATTTATAATCACCCACCCCTTGACTTCCCATTGTCTGAGTCATAGCGTTAATCCCTTTCAAATAGCCCACCCTCAGCAGGGTTAATGACCAGTACTCCTGGGTAGTCACAGCCAGGGCACTCTGAGCTCAGTTGGCTGTCTGCTGCACTGGCTGCTGTGTGAGAGGCTCTCCCTGGAGAAGCACTGTGTACACTGCTAGATGCTATTGCTTTATGGAGGTGTCTGGGGTTTCTTCCCCCTTTCAGAGGTGGGACCACAAACCCTATGGGCACTTTCTCCTTCTGTTGCTTCTGCCACAGGGCCCAGCCCATTCCTTCTGGAGTCACAGACACATCTAATTCAAATGGCAGCCCTGCTTGGCAGGTGCCCAGAGCTTCAGTGTGCTTCACTGGTAGTACCGCCTTCTCAAAGGTGGCTTGCTGCTCTGAGTCCTAGTCTCATGCATGCCTCTTCTTTCCCAGGCAGCATAAGGGATGGAAGTATTGTGTCAGGTGTGGGATAAAAGTCCTCCAAAACCTCAAAATCTCTACAAGGCTTGCACTTCTTTCACATTCCTAAGGGTTGGATGAATTTACACCTTACCAAACATAGCTAATGGGACAACATGGGTCTTACCCAACCAAACAACTCCTAAAAACCTTATGGCAGAGCCTAGACTTTGAATTGTCTGTAGGTTCACTGTCCATCCACTGCCCCACTGATGCTCCAGCAAACCTTGCAGGGTATTTTGTAGTAGAGGCAAATCTTTGTATGTTACAATATATCATCAATGTAATGGATCCATTTTACTGATATGGGAAGGAGAACAGGGATAAGTCCCCAGTTACCACCTCAAGACATATTGTGGTGTTATGCAAATAACCTTGAGGGAGCACTTGAAAGGACAATCGTCCCTCCCACATGAAGGCAAATTGATTTTAGTTATTCGAAACCTGTACTTGTCAGTTTTTCCCATAAATGTCCTTGAAGATAAAGTAGTTTTGCAGAAACACTTTTTTGCCAAAGCATCAGAGTAAAAAGTAACTGCAAATGACAACAGGCTTAAAAAATGGCCATGGTTAAAGATCTGATGAGAGTTCAGTATAATGCAATTGACAAGGGAACTTCTATAGAAAACTATATTTTCAAAAGGCTACCCCACCCTTATTTTCTTTAGTTTCTGTGGGCAGTGTTTTGACTATCATCTGGTATGTTTACATTTCAAAGACATAAGATTTACAACTTCAAGGGACAGAGAAAGACTGCAAATTTTTCCTAGGAGTTTTGGGTAATTGCTATTTAAAATTTTCCTTTGTATTAGGGGTCAGAAGACAGGGGACATTTCCTTTGTTTCCTTATCAATTACCGTAACATCCTCCTCTTTACCTTCATCACGTTCTCAGAGATTCCATCTCTTGGTGAACTAATCATGCTGTGTCATAAGGGCCCAGAACCTAATCCAAGGCATCTTTGCAAAACAGCACACTAAGTTCTCCACCTTGTTTTCCTGCTCTCTCAACTTGTCTGACACTCAAAGGTGGTGGACCAGTGGACACCTGTATGTCCTTTTCTAATCTTAGCTCATCTTCTAATTTGTGTCAGCCTGCAGTCCGGTATTGGAGACCAGCTGAACTGCTCCAGCAGAGGCCAGCCCCTTGCTGCAAACAGTATTTCCCTACGCTGACATGGTGTGCTGTGCACATTTCCTCCAGCGAGCACGTTAGACTAACTGGCATTTGGGGGGCATCCTATACTCACATAGTGGTCCATAAACATCCAACATACAGGCCACCCCTCTCCACTAGAGGTCAATAGCCAACTTAACATATCCCCCACAGATGCTTCATTCCCAAGGCCCGTTTCTTCAGTCTCCTAGCTGGCTCACTAATTGTTGGTTCATAACCTCCTCAGGAGCTTCCTAAGTACAATCTAAAACTGATCCCCAAATGCAGAAGGCAGGGAGAGACTGAAGAAAGACTCCAGCCACTCCAGGTTGGTAGGTGAGAGTTTTAATAAGTAAAGGAATTTACATAGTATAACCAAACTAACATGAGTCTGCTTGATGAGTTGCAGATAGAGACCACCCCAGTTGGAGTTGTCACACAAAGGAAACTTTATTTGCAGCAAATAAAGAGATGACAGGGAATAACTTTCAAAGCCATGACTCCCTTGGCAGGAGTGAGAGGATTCTTTTTATTTATAATTTAGGATAAATATTCAGAAAGGGGAGCTGTGTCATCACACGTAGAAGCAGGAATAAGGTTGCACACATGTACTTAGAAAACATGCTTATACATGAGTCCTATGTTATGTTAATGAAGCATGTGCTCCTTCTAGACTTTAGTTTTATAATGAAGCAGAGGCAACTATCTGACAGGAGAATGGGCCACTGGGCATGCTCCAAGAGCTGGTATAAACTGGATGGGGTCTTAGACTCTTTATTTCTGGTAAGGAATGCAAGGTCTTGCTTACTTTTGAACCATCACTGGGAACTTTACCACTGATTTATTGTCTCTGAGATGGTTAAGCTATTTCCTGATCTGGTAGAGACTGTTAGTTTTTACATTCTCTTTGTTCCTTTAAAATACTTAACTACAGAGGTTTTTGCATTTCTTTGTAACTCTTACATCGTCTAAGAAGTTCTCTAAGAAGTGTGCTTAGGCAAGTAGAGCTGATAGGGCAGAGATCACAGGAAGATAGCTGGCAGCCTGAAATGACTTCTCCTGTGTCATGAAAGCTAAGTCTCATCTTTCTTTTTCTGGAGACCCCTAACTCTTTCTGCTCATAATACAGGCTTATCTTGGGTAGCAGAAAGATGAATGGATCCTCGCACCTGCCTGCCACATTTAGAAGTTGTATAGAGGCCTTAACTGGGCTTAGTCATGTAGACTGTGTAGATGTTCTTAATACCACATCACTATCTCAAGGCTATGTCCTTGGAACAGCCTCTGGGTATGGGAAAGGTAAGTGGAACCCACATTCCAAAGACAGGAGAGAGGATGAGAGGACTCTGGTCATCTAGGTCCAGTTCATGGGACAACCAGTGGTCATATCTTCTTGATGGCCTTCCCCAATAGAGACACCGACCAGTGAGAAGCAGGCCAGGGCCATGCAGATCTAAGCTGAGACTTGCAGACGGGATCTCTAGGAAGCCTGCTTGCAGAGAGAGGAGCATGAAACAGATGTGCAGAGGTGAGGAGAGAAGTGGGGAGCAAGGGAGAGAGGAGAAGAAGGGGGAAATGAGGAGAGAGATTGAGAGAGAAGTAGAGCTGCTGAATACCAGGGCTCTTGGCCAATACCTGGCTGTCATCTCCCAGCCCTCATGAAAATCCACTTTCCCTTGGACAGGTTTATTGAATCAATATTTATCAGATGTATCATGCACCAAATTCCATTCCAGGGTCAGGCAGTACCTGCCTTCAAGGTGCTTCCTTTATAGTGGATTCTGTGAGATATATCTGTTCCTTTTAACACATTTTTCTTTACTTGGTTAAGCTCAAGTGGGTTTCTGCTTCCTGAATCCAGGAGATGTCGCACTAAGATCAGGTTGGCATGGATCTTCCCATTCGTGGATGAAGACCCAGAGCTCTGGAGAGGTAACACAAGGTCATTCAGATATAGCTGGACTTTGAAGGCAGCACATTGGATTTGAACCCCAAGCATCTTGCACCGTTCCCATTGCCTCCCAAGAGATAAAGCCATTTACACTGCCAGAGGATTTTAGGGCTCTGCACCCAGAGGTAACCCTGGGGTTAAGAGCAAAGATGGTGAGGGGTGTATACAGAGAAAATTCTGCTCATGGTGTTATGTCCCGATCAAGACCCTCCCAAAAGAACCCACAAAAAGGCAGGCTGGATGCATGAGCATGAGGGTTTATTTCCAGCTAGCTGGGGTTCCCACCGGCACATACAACACAGCGCAGTGCTAAGGCAAGAAGCCCCACCTCTCTCCTTTGCAGCATTTTTATGCATTCGTAAATAAGCACATACGTCACTACACACGTAGGTGGAGTTCCTTATTCTTTATATGGCAATTACCTAAATCTATGCCTTTCATTGGTGCACCTGAACAACTCAGGGGCTAGGCATCACACAGGGAAGCTAAATTCTAGGAATAGTTTCACGCCTATACCCTTAGGCCTGTCTTTTTCTGGCACGCCCCATCATGGAGGAACTTAAACTGAACTCCACAATGGCAATACACTCAGAGACTTTTATATAACTTTTGGATTCTCACAACAGCCCTGCTGGAACCACAGCACAGGCTTAGCTCACTTTTATAGTTGGAAAACTCTGAATTCAGAGCTCCCAAGTTACGTGCTCAAGGTCACAGAGTAGGTGAAGAAGGAGCCAAGATGCCACCCAAGACTCCTAGTCTATGTTCTTTTCCCTATTCAACAACGACTTTAAATCTCCATCAACGATCACAACATCTCATTATATGGCCCCATCCTCTCTTTGGGCTATTTGCCGCTTCTTCTCAGCCCAGGCTCCACCTACAAACTGCTACCCAGCGTCTCAACTGTTTCCTACCCCCCCAACTGTCTTCACCAAACTCAGGCTTCTTCCTGTCCTCCCTATATTCTCTCAACACATCCTAAGCCCAACATTTTATTCAGCCTTATTACCTAGCTACTTCATTCAGGAGCATCCCATCCCAGTAAATGCCACCATTTCTAATACAATGACCAGGTTAAAACCTGGAATCAGCCTTTGCTTCAGTGCTGCTCCACTCTATTAGCTACATGTCCATGTCACATTACTGTCCAAATCAACCACTTCCACTGCTCTGACTGGTGCCTCATCCTGTCTCAATGGGATAACTGCAGTAGCCTCCACTCTGCTATCTCTGCTTCCTAAATTGTGACCCCAGCATATAATATATAAACTGCAGCCAGATATCTTTCCATACAGCCTCTGGATAAAGGCCAGATTAGCACCAGATGCAGTAGCAACTCTAGGCTGGGGTTCTCCAGAGGCCAATCGAAGGACCAGCTCAGCAGAATTACCCAGGTCTCTTGCTAAGATGTTGGTTCTCAGGCCCTGAGTGTAACCCTCCAAGTTAGAGTTGCTAAGGAAGGGCCTAGGGATTATCACTTAATGAGCTTCCAGATGAATTTTATACCCACTAACTATTGGGAAACATTGAAAATTTTGACAGGTGAGGAGGAAGGTTCTTGGGGGATCAGCATGGGCTGGGAGCTGCTCTGGGTCTCTTTAACTGAAGAATGGAGCTAAAATCTTTTTTTTTTAATTTATTTTTTTATTAACATATAATGTATTATTTACCCCAGCGTACATGTCTGTGAATCGTCAGGCTTACACATTTAACAGCACTTACCATAACACATACCCTCCCCAATGTCCATAACCCAGCCACTCTATCCCTACCCCCCTACCTCCCAGCCACCCTTAGTTCATTTCATGAGTTTATGGGGCTAAAATCTAAGCTCTGGGATGAGGTTGAGAAATAGCTGAGGGTCAGGAGTCCAGCATCAAAGAGCACTTGAAAGGCTACTTCCTATATGTGGGGCCTCAAGCTATGGAGTCCTTCTCTGGAACCCCAAGTTATTTAGTTACAGAACAAGATAATGATGCTTGCCTGGTAGGGCTTTTGTGAGGATTAATACCTTTGCCGTTTATCCAGCACTTAGCACAGGTGGTAAATGCCTCAGAAATGTAGGACATTATGGTAGTTAGTGATGTTTCTTCCTGAAAACATCAGTTATTTTCTGGTTGAGGGATTTATATAACTTGAAGGCCAAATGAGGCTCCCCTTTTGGAATGTTTATATTATTCTCAGGTAACATTTTTTTCTTGTAATTCTCAACTATTTCTCTCTCTCTCTCTCTCTCTCTCTCTCACACACACACACACACACACACACACACACCTGACACACATAAACATATTCCCCCTTAACACACACAGACACAAGATTTCATTAAAATTCCTGGTTATTATCCTTTTTCTATCTGTGCTGTTCACTGCCTTATCTACAAGGAATTCTTTTGCCTCTACTCTGCCTTTTGAATAATAGCTCAAATCTCAACTTGTATTCTCTCTCTTCCATGAAACTTTCTAAACATTAGCCGGAAGTTTCTTCATCCAGGCAGCATCAATAGACCCTCTCCAGGACTTGGAGCCAACTCTGCTCTCTCACTGGACTGGGAAGCCCTTAGAGTACAGTCTTGCCTTACTCCTTTCTAGGCTCCCACAAGCCCAGCATCATTCTGGCCCAGGAAAGGTGCTTGGCAAATGTCTGATGCGTCAGTGAAGGGCTGGTATTTCTGCTTCCTTCTTTCCAACTCAATTAGGAAATAGAGAAAATCCTATCTTCTTCCTCTTTGCAGGGCTTCCTAACTGCTGTTAGTCATGAAACGTAATTAAAAACTTTCTAGCTTACTTCTAGTGAAAATAGCTTGCTGTAAGTCAGTGCTGAGTTTCAAATAAAAAAAATTGTGTATTTTTAGATGAGGAGGGATATTTCCTTATTTTTCAATCAATTTTTTGAAGTATGACTTACAAATGATAAACTGTATCCATTTGAAATGTATAATTTAATGATTTTGACAGATGTAGGCATCCTGGAAATTATTGTCACAGTCAGCATGCCAAACAAGTCCATCCATCCTCAAAGATTCTTTGTACCCTCAAGTATATCCTATAAATGGCAGAATCAACAGAGATTTTCAGTTGTCCCCAGGTGAAAGAGGGAGAGCTGGGGTTTGTGTCCTGGTGATACTTTCAGGGCAGGAAACTGGCTAATTCATAATAAAGTCCCAGATAATAACCAAGAATATTAATGAAAAAAAGAAAAAGAAAAAAATGTTACCTGGGAATAATATAGGAGTTTTCCTCTCAAGCTTTTTTTTTTTTTAAAGATTTTATTTATTTGACAGAGAGAAACACAGCGAGAGAGGGAACACAAGCAGAGGGAATGGTAGCGGGAGAAGTAGGCTTCCTGCAGAGCAGAGAGCCCGATGCGGGGCTCGATCCCAGGTCCCTAGGATCTGACCTGGGCCGAAGGCAGACGCTTAACAACTGTCCTCTCAAGCTTTTAAACATATCAACATTAAAAGTCACAGAGGTCTCTAGAACTTTTTTAACCTTGCAAAACTAAAACTTTGCAAATGGAATAAAAAAATGTACACTTAAAAATGCTTAAGAAGGTAAATTTTATATTATGTGTTTTGTTTTTTATCACAATAAAAAAAGTCTTTGTGCTCACCTTCCAGACTTGGCACTTCTGCATGGACTCTTGACTCAGTGCCCCATGTGCCACAGGGGCTAGCACCACTGCACAACCCTGAAACTGGTGCCCCCAGGGGCTCTCAGAACCAGAACAAGACCTTATCCTTCCATGAACCCCACTCATTGTGCCAATTCATAGATAAAGGTCCTTCTCCACCAAAGCCAATCTGTTTAGTCTAAGAGGTGACTCCTTCAAATGTGCAGACATCAATACAAGACTACTTGAACATGAAAAATCATAGAAACATGACACAACTAAAGGAACAGATAAGTTTTTGTATTTGATCCCAAAGGAATGGAATCTATAAATAATCTGAAAAAAATTTAAAATAATTGTTTTTAAGTTCGGCTCCAGAGAATGAAAACACAAATAAACTGGGAGAATATATTTATAGAAGACACATCTGACAAAGATCTGTTATCTAAAATAACAAATAACTCTTAAAGTTCAACAATAAGAAAACAACCCAATTTAAAAAAATGGGCCAAGGACCTTAGCAGACACCTCATCAAAGAAGAGATGCAAATGCAAATAAGCATATGAAAGTTGCATCACATCAGATATCGTCTGGAAAATATAAATTAACAAACAATGAAATACTACTATGCACCTATTAGGATGGCCAAAATTTGGAATACTGCCAATACCAAATACAAGTGAGAATGAGGAACAACAGGAATTTTCTTACACTGGTGGTGGGAATACAAAATGGCACTGACACTTTGGAAGGCAGTTTGGTGGTTTCTTATAAAACTAAACATACTCTTATCATAGCAGCCAGCCATTGTGGTCCTCAGTATTTACCCAAATAAGTTGAAAATGTATGTGTACACAAAAGTCCACACACAGATGTTTATGGCAGATTTATTTATAATTGCCAAGACTTGAAAACAACCCAGATGTCCTTCAATAGGTGAATGGATATATAAATGGCTATATATCCAGACAATGAAATATTATTCATCACTAAAAAGAAGTGAACTATTAAGCCATGGAGAAACACGGAGGAAACTTAAATGCATATTACTAAGTGAAAGAAGCCACCCTGAGAAGTTGTGATGTGTAACTACACTGGAAAACTATATATAACATTCTGGAAATGGAAAAACTATGGAGACAATAGAAAGATTAGTGGCTGCCAGGGGTTAGAAGTGGGGAGAGGAGGAAGGTGAATATATAGAGCAAAGACAAATTTTAGGGAAATGAAAATACTCTGTATGGATGTTTATATGCCATTATATATTTATCCAAACCCTTTGAATGGTTGTAAACATCAAACATGAAACTTAAGATAAACTATAGACACTGAGTAATTATAATGTGTCAGTGTAGGTTCATCTTTGGTAGCAAATGGACCATTCTGATGAGTGATTTTTATAATGGCAGATGTTATGCATATACGGTGCAAGGGTTATATGGGAATTTTCTCTACCTCTTTCTAATTTTGTTGTGAAATTAAAACTGTTCTAAAAAAATTAAATTTTTTAAAATGTTTTAAAAAAGAAACCTATGGGTTGAGAAAACACAGATAGGCAAATAAATCAGATCAGGAAAACTATACATGAAAACAATAAGAAGTTCAACAAAGAGATAGAGATCATAAAAAAAGGAGCCAAAGAGAAACTCTGAGCTGAAGAATCCAATGAATGAAATAAAAAATGCAATGAGGAACTTCAAAACAGACTTGATTAAGCACAGGAAAGAATCAAGAAACTCAAAGATAGTTGAAATTTTCCAGAGGAGAAAAAAGAATGAAAAAGAGTAAAAAAAGGCTGGGGCGCCTGGGTGGCTCAGTCGTTAAGCATCTGCCTTCAGCCCAGGTCAGATCCCAGGGTCCTGGGATCGATCCCCGCATCGGGCTCTCTGCACGGCAGGGAGCCTGCTTCTCCCGCTACCATTCCCTCTGCTTGTGTTCCCTCTCTCGCTGTGTTTCTCTCTATCAAATAAATAAAATTAAAAAAAAAAGAGTAAAAAAAGGCTAAGGGATAGAAGAGATATTCTTAGATGAACACCAATACCCATTATGAAGTTCCCAGAAAGAGAAAAGAACTAAAAAGCAGCAGAAAGCTTTTTAAAGAAAGAATAACTGAAAACTTCCTAAATCTGTGGGAGAAAATGGATATCCAGATTCACGAAATCTAAAAGATTCCAAATAGGATGAACATAAAGAGGTCTACACTGAGACACAGCATACTTAACTTGTCAGAAGTTAAAGACAAAGAGAGAATTTTGAAAGCAACAAGGTAAAAATGATCCACCAAATATAAGGGAATCCCATAATCAGTGGATTCCTCAGGAGAAATCTAGTTGGCTGGAGAGAGTGGGAGGATGTATTCAAAGTCCTGGAAGACAACACTGTCAACAGTGAATACTACACTTTTCTTTAAAAATGAATGTGAGATAAAGAGACAAACACAGACTGAGGGAGTTCATAATCACTAGGCCTTTCTTAAAAGAAACACCTAAGGCATTTCTTCAAATTGAAACAAAAATATGAATTCATAAATCTCCCTGTGTAAAGGTAAATATACAGACAAATATAGGATAATGTAACACTGTGATGGTGATATGTAAGTTACTTTTTAACCTTAATACAAAGTTAAAAAAATGCCTTAATTTACACAATATAAAAAGAAGTAAACTTTTTTAGATCAAGCAATGTGGGAGGTGAGGGTGAAAGTGTAGTTTTGGGATGCAATTGAAACTAAGTTGTTATCAACTTAAAATAGGTGGTTATAACTACAAGATACTTTATGCAGTCTTCAAGGTAACCACAAAGGAAAAAAAAAAACCTATAACACACAAATGATAAAGAGAAATAATCAAAGTACATCACTACAGAAAAAAAATATATATATATAAAAAAGTCACAAAGGATGATAGCAAGAGAGGAAAATAGCAACAAACAACTGCAAAAGACCAACAATTAACAAAATGGCAGTAGTAATTCCTTATCTACAAATAATTACTTTAAGTGTAAATGGAGTAAACTATCCAATGAAAAGATATAGTCACTTAATGGATTAAAAAAAAAAAAGACAAGATCCAGCCACATGCTGTTTCCAAGTGAATCACTTTAGATTTAAGGGCACACATAGGATTAGGGGTACATGCGTGGCTCAGTCAGTTGGGCATTGGACTCTTGATTTCAGCTTTGGTCATGATCTTAGGGTCTTGGGATCAAGCCCCACATTGGGCTCTGCGCTGAATGTGCAGTCTACTTGAGATTCTCTCTCTCTCTTTCTCTCTCTTCCCCTCTGGCCCTCCCCCCACTCAGGCTCTATAAACAAACAAACAAATAAATAAATAAGTGGATGGATGAAAAAATATTCCATGTAAATGATAACTGAAAGAAAGAGGTAAGGGATTATATTTATATCAGGCAAAATAGACTTTAAATCCAAAACTATCTCTAGTGACAAAGAAGGTCATTACATAATGATTAAAAGGTCAATTCAACAGGAATACATAATAATTACAAATATATACACACTGAACATTAGAGCACCTGAAATGTAAAGCAAACAATGACAAATCAGAAAGAAGAAAATAAGAGCAATACAATAGCAGGAGATTTTAATACTTCATTTTTAATAATGGATAGAATATCCACACAGAAAATCAATAAAACAAGTGACCAACCCTAATGAACCCATACAGAATTTCTGCCCCACCACAGAATAAACAGAAGTTTCTCCAGGAAACAATGTATGTTAGGTCACAAAACAAATCTTAACAGATTCAAGAAAATTGAAAACATTCCAAATACCTTTTCTGAGCACAATGGAAAGAAACTATAATGGGGAGGGAGACAAACCATAAGAGACTCCTAGACTCAAGAAATGAACTACGGGTGGCCGGGGAGGTGGTGGGGTAGGGATAGGGTGGCTGGGTTGTGGACAATGGGGAGGGTATGTGCTATTAAGTGCTGTGAAATGTGTAAGCCCGAAGATTCAC
>CM053620.1:30704679-30734450 GCA_028646535.1 Procyon lotor
AAAAAGAGAGTTGAGTCAAAGAGAAAAACAAATGACAATTTAAAATATATCTCAGGACAAATCAAAACACAACATACCAAAACACATGGGATAGGATACAGTAAAAGCAGTACTAAGAAGAGAACTTATAGTGATAAATGCCTACATTAAAAAAAGAAGAAATATCTCACATAAATAATCCTACACTTCAAGGAATTAGAAAAAAAGAACAAACTAAGCCCAATGTTAGTGGAAGGAAGGAAATAACAAATATTAAAGCAGAAATAAGAGAGAATAGAAAAATAATAGAAAAAAAATCCCAAAACTTAGAGTTGACTTCTGGAAAAAAATCACCAAAATTGGCAATTGCTTTAATAGATGACAAAAAAGGGGAGAACACTGAAATAAATAAAATCAGAAATTAAGGAGGAGACATTCTAACACATGCTTCAGATATAGGAAGGATCATAAGAGACTACCATGGATAATTACATTCCAACAAATTGTATAACCTAGAATAAATACCTAGAAATATATACCCTACCAAAACTGGATCAAGAGGAGATAGAAAACATGAATAGACAAATAACAAATGAGGAGAAACAAGTAGTAAATAAAAACTTCCAAGAAATAAAAGTACAGTAGTAGATGGCTTCACAAGTGAATTCTATCAAATAGTCAAAGAAGCATTAACACCAATCTTTTCTGAACTCTTCCAAAAAAATCAAAGAAGAGGAGACACTTCTAAACCTATATTTTGAGGCCAATATCACACTGATAACAAAGCCAGACAAACACACCATAAGATAAGAAAATTACAGGCCAGTATCTCAAAAACATAGGTGCAAAAATCCTCAGTAAAATATTACACACCAAATTCAACAGGACGTTGAAAAGGTTATACGCTATGACTAAGTGGGATTTATCCCTGGGATGCAAGAATGCCTCCACATATACAAATCAATCAATCTGATGTACTACATGAAGATAATGAAAGGTAAAAATCACACGATCATCTCAATATATGCAGAAAAATCATTCGGTGAAATTCAACATCTTTTATGGTGAATATGCTCAATAAAATAGGCATAGGAGGAACTTATACAATAAAAGCCAATATGGAAAGCCCACAACTAATGTCATAATCAATGGGGAGAAACTGAAACTATTTCCTCTAAGATCTAGTACAAGAAGGAATGCCTACTCTTGCCACTTCTATTCAACATAGTACCAGAGGTCCTAGCCAGAGTAATTAGATTAAAAAAAAAAGAGAAAAAAAATCATCCAAATTAGAAAAGAAGAAGTAAAATGACCTCTGTTTGCAAATGACATGATTATATATGTAGAGAACTAAGACATCAAAAAGCTGTTAGAACTAATAAATGAATTCAGTAAAGTTACAGGATACAAAATCAACAGACAAAAATCAATAGCGTTTCTATACAGGAACAACAAACTATCTAAAAAAGAGATTAGGAAGCAAATTCCATTTATAATAGCATAGGAAAAATAAATACTTGGAAACTAACTTAACCAAAGAGGTAAAAGGTTTGTACACTAGAAATTATAAAATAATGATAAAGAAAATTAACAGAGATACAGACAAATCAACAACATCTTGTGTCCATGAACTGGAATAGTTAAAATTAAGATGTCCATCCTACCCAAATTGATCTATATGTTAGTGCAGTCCCTATCAAAATCTCAGTGGCACTCCTTACAGAAAACAAACAACAAAAATCTTAAAGTTTATGTAGAACCACAAAAGAATCAGAATAGGTAAAGCAATCTCAAGAAAGAACAAAACTGAGGTGTTGTTGCACTTCCTGATTTCAAAGTATATTACAAGGGTTGGTAATCAAAATAGAGTGTTCTGAGGTATTGTACATGCATGGACAGGGGACTAGACTAGAGAGCCACAGAAGGAACCAGGCATGTATGGTCCACTGATCTTCATCCAGGGTGCCAAGAACACACAAATGGAATGGGGAAAGTGTATATCCATAAGAACAGGAATGAAATTGGACCCTTATCTCTTATCATCAACAAAAATAAACTCAAATGGAATAAAAATTAAACTTAAGACTTGAAACTGTAAAGCTACTAGAAGAAAACAAAGGGGGTAAGTTCCTTGTTATTAGTCTTGGTGATGATTTGTTTTGGATTTGAAACCAAAAGTCCAGGCAACAAAAGCAAAGATAGACAAGTGAGATTACACCAAAGTAAAAACAAAACAAAACACAATAACAAGCAAGCAAACAAACAAACAACTGCTGCATAGGGAAGGTTAACAGTCAGCAGAATGAAAAGACTACCTACAGAGTGGGAGAGAATATTTCCAAATCATATATCTGACAGGGCATTAATAACCAAAATATGTAAGGAACTCATACAACTCAATAGCAAGAAAAAATATTTAAAAAATGGGCAAATGACCTGAATAGACATTTCTCCAAAGGAGGCACAAAAATGGCCAACAGACACATGAAAAGAGGCTCAACATCACTCATCATCAGGGAAATGCAAATCAAAACCACAGTGAGATACCACCTTGTACCTGTTAGGATGGCTATTACCAAAAAGACAAAAAAAAAAAATAACATGTGAGAAAGGATGTGGAGAAAATGAACCATGGTACACTGTTCTTGGGAATGTAGATTAGTACAGACACAATGGACTATTATGAGGTGCCTTAAAAAATTAAATAGAACTACTGTATGATCCAGAGAGCCCATTTCTCAGTATATCCAAAGGAAACAAAATCCATATTTCCAAGACTTATCTGCACTCCCATGTTCATTGTGGAATTGTTCATACTTGTCAAGACTTGGAAACCACCTGACTGTCCATTGATGGATACTGGATGAAGAAATGTAGGATAAATGCATATTTGTCTTTTAAAAAGAAGGAAATCCTGCTGTTTGTGGCAGTAGGAATAAACTTGGTAGACATTATATTGTGTGAAATAAGCCAGACACAGAAGACAAATGCTGAATGATTTTACTTATATGCAAAATATAAAATAATTGAACTCCTAGAAGCAGAGTAGGGGTTAGGGGAGGGGGAAATGGAGACCTAATGGTCAAAGAGTATAGGGTTTCAATTACGCAACAAGATTAAGTGTTAGAAATCTAAGTTATATTCATGTGACTATAGCTAACAATGTTGCTTATTTGAAATTTGTGGAAAGACTAGGCCTTGAGTTCTTACCACACATACATGGAAGGCAAATGATAACTATATAAGGTTAATTAGCTTTTTTAATTAGCTTCAATGCGGTGATTATTTTACAATGAATATGTAATCAAAACATTGAGTGGTATACCTTAAATATATATAATTTTTATTTGTCACTTGTACCTCAATAAAGCTGAAAGAATTTACACAGGTAAAAAAGAAAATAACTACATGCGTCTCTAAAAGAAATTAGAAGAGCACCCAGGAGGCTTGGTCTTGGTCTGTTAAGCATCTGACTCTGGATCTTGGCTCAGGTCTCGATCTCAAGGTTGTGAATTTGAGCCCTGTGTTAGGTTTAAGAGAAAAAAAGATTAAAGGAAATTATAGAAATCCAGAACTGTATAACACAAGCAATGAAAGATGAAATACTAGGACAAAAACAAGAAACAAAAAATAAAAAATAAGAAAACAAAACAAAAAACAAACAAAAATGAAAAGAGAACTGGCCAAAGAAAGGCAAGAAATTCTGGGAAATATGCCCTGTTTGAGAACTTAAAATAGCATTGGAAGCAGTGAAAAGAGAGAATTAGAGAAAACAAAATCACAAAGAAATAAAGTAGAAAGTTTAATGAAAAAAGAAAATGATGAATGTGGAACAAAAGGTATGGAGAACCAATGTATATCCAAGCAGGATGCCTGAATAAAACAAAAAAACCACTGGAAAAAAAATTCAAATATGTTACTCTGACATTAGATTTCTATCTTAAAAAACACTAAAATTGGCTTTAAAAATTTCAATAATAATTACATATCCTCTTGAGGAAATGGGAGTTCTACAAAAGCTCCTCAGCAGAAGAATTATGTCACCTACGCTCATGGTAGAGATGTTCTGCCCCAGGGCCGCTGCCTTAATCTCGTCTCTGCCTCGTTGAAACATTTTCAAACAGCTTTTCATCCTTTTGTTTCCAGGTTTAATGTCAAATTCTCCGAGGCCTTTTCTAACCTTCTTCTATAAAGTATATCTTTGAAGTACTATCACCTCACCATAATTATTTGTTTCGTGACAATTATGGTTGCTTTTCTTTTTAAACTTTCAAAATGTCTTACTCTGTTTTTAATTATCTATAACTTACTGTTGGAATTTAAACTTTAAGAGGAGAGGAGCCTTGTTAGTCTCATTCATCACTGTACTCCTAGCATCTACTACAATGATGGGCACATAGTAAGTAGTTAATAAACGTGTTGAATGAATGAATAAAAACACTTTTTAAACCAAACAGGAAAAAAAATAATCACTTCCTGCTAAAGGATGATTTTTCTTTTTATCTGTGTCAGAATTTTTATGAGACTTAACTCATGGTGTTGCTAAAGGTAAATTAAAAAGCCAAACTAAATAAAAGATAATTAACACACACACACACCCCCCCACACCCACACACACACACACACCCACACACACACACAGAGTCACAGGCTGTAGCCCCCAGGTCAGCATAAGACAATTTAACTCCTGGTTCAGATGTCGGGTCCAGTCCTTGCTCCTCCCCTGCTGTGATATTTAATCTCTTTGACTCAGTTTCCTCCCAGAAAAATAAAAGCCCTTACCTCATAAGCAAGTATACACAAAGCACTTAATACTGTGCCGGCTACAGAGTAAAAAGTAACATGTATCAAACATTTGCTACGTTCCAGTCACTGCATTAAGCTCTTTGTAGGAATCACAAGAACCCTGTGAGGAGGTGGATGTTACTATTATCTCCATTTTAATGATGGTGAAACTGAGACCCATAATCAAATGGCTCACTGCTGAAAAGTAGCTGTGCATCGATTCAGACTTGAGCACCCTGATTTCAATGTTTTATTTGTATGTTTTTTGTTTTTATTTATTTGTTTGTTTGTTTGTTTTTGTTTTTATTTTAATTCAGTTGGTTTACAAGTAGTGTTATGTTAGTTTTAGGTGCACAATGTAGTGATTCAGCACTTCCATACATTACCCAGTGCTCGTCACAGCAAGTGTCAGTGCCTTGCTTTTACACACTATGGTAGGTGCCCATATTAGTTTGCTGGGGTTGCTGTAACAACGTACCACAAACTAGACAGCTTAAATGACAAAAATTTATATTCTCATGGTTCTGGAAGCCAGAAGTCTGAGATCAAGGTGTCCCCAGGACTGGTTTCTTCTCAGAGCTGTGAGGGAAGGATTTATTCCAGACCTCTCTCCTTGGTTCAGAGATGGCTATCTTCTTGCATCTTCACACTGTCTTTCCTCTGTGCATGTCTAATGTGTCAGATTTCTTCCCTATAAGCACACTAGTCATATTGGATTGGGGACCACCCTAATGACTTCATTTTAACTTAATTACCTCTATAAGACCATATCTCCAAGTAAGTTCACATTCTAAGGTACTGGGGCTTAGGATTTCAACATATAAGTTGGTAGGGACACAATTCAACCCATAATCTTTGCATAGGAGGAGTGCAACGCACATTAATTCCATTTAGGGTGATGAACCTCATGGTTCAGCCTAGCAGGGAGGTCTGTGTGTGATAGGCTTGACAGGCTACAAAAGGCAGACAGACAGAAACTCCCTATGGGAGAGCTGGGAAGCCACCGTATGAAGCACAGACACACTGGATGACTACGTCAGGAAGGCTACCTGCAGGAAGTGAATTTAGCACAGTCTTGTGTTTTGGGGTCCTTCCTGGGTGGATGATCAGGGTTTCAAATAGGATTTTTGGAAAATATGCTCATATCTTGGAAAGGCCTCTGGGTTTGTTTTAATCACTTCTCAAAGCTATGGTAGACATTCACAGCTCAGGATCCCCAGTTTAGCCTAATAAAAAAAGTAATTACATCATATTAAAGATAATTTGATTGTTACTGAGACACTAATTGAGTTGAAAAGCTTATTGTAACAGACACATCAGATTGGCAAGGAGGAAGCTCAGCTTAAATGCAAACAGTGTTGATAGTAGAATTAAAAGATTGTTAAAGCAGTTAATCCAATAGTAATTATTTTCTGAACATAAATTTCTAAGTAGCAAGGATACAATTATATCTACAAACAGTCATAAGAAATAATTACTCTACACTCCACCTGAAGCAATAGTCCATGAAAACACTGATGATGCTCTCCATGAGAAGCATGGCCCTTCCCCCCATCAGAAACTTATGGCAGGCACCAGTGCTGTTCCCTGAAAGGGAAGTATATGCAAAACCATTTCCAAAGGCCAAAAGAACAGTAAGACCATAGAAAAAGGCCAATTAAGGGGACAGAACTGGCTGTAAGACAAATAGATCTCCTCAACCCCACCCCCTTTGAAATCTGCTTTTATAGTGCTGAAGGCTAGAGAGTACATGTTGGGGGGGGGGGGTCACCCAGAAAGAGAATGGTCAAGAATAGGTGTGTGTCATAGCCATATCTCCAGCGAAAAGCAAGGCCATTATGCTCCAAGGGTGCCCTTGAGGGTGACAGGAAAGACCTGTGCTGGTAAGGGGTGTGTGTGTGTGTGGATACTGTGCTCAAGAAGGTTTCAGGTCATAGAATAGTCATAATGGGTCCAAGATGGCATTAGTTTGGTTCACACAAATCCTGAGAAATTTCTCTGAGAACCTGAGTACTCACTGGACTACACTGTCTTAGGAAGCTCTTTCCAGAGAGCCAAGCCTTCTCCCCACCAGACACCACCTCAGGCCTAGAGTAAACATAAACACTCCCAGCAGTGCCCAGAGCCCCCAGAAAGAAGACTTATATCTTCTATTCCCTGACCATTATGTCCCATCGTTCCTTCTCACCTCTTTGACAACCCCAATACATCCAGGTCTCTATTTTCTCCCTCTTTGCTACTTTTGGACTAATAGCCTTCTCATACTGTCCAGCCCATGGTCCACCACATTGACCATTTCTTCGGAACACTTACATTCCCATCAAACCCACCCAGCAAAACCCTAAACCTGAGTCAGTTAAATTCTCTTAGCGATATTAGGGAAGCCTCACACCCAACCCTACTGAGCTGTCCAGGAACCTTGTTATTTCCCTGTATTAGGATCTCCAGAGACACAGAACCAATAGAATACATATATCATATATCATATGTATATGATCTATTATGAAGTATTGGTTCACATGATTAAGGAGGATCTGGGAAAGCCAGTGATGTAGTTTGAAGGCAGAAGATCAAAGTCACAGCTCAATAGTGAAAAGGAGCAAATTCAGTCTTCCTTTGTCTTTTTGTTCTATTCAGGCTCTCAGTGGATTGGATGAGGCCCATCTACATTGGGAATGGCCATCTGCTTTATTCTGTCTACCAATTCAAATGCTAATCTCTTCCAGAAACATACTCACAGACACACCCAGAAATCATATTTAACTAGATTTGTAGGCATCCCATGGCCCAGCCAAGTAGACAAATGAAATTAACCATCACAATCCTCTCACCCCCTTTCTGTTCTTGGGAACTAGATTTTCATTATTTCACCTCCCCAGTCATTGACCTCCACCTTCCACTCTTACTTCCTGCCCCTATTCAGCAGGTAATCTTCATTCCCAATGAACAAGAAAAGTGGGCTATAATAGAAGACCCACATGGGAATCCCTTCAACTTTCTGCCTCTCTTTCCAGAAATCACCAGCAGACCTATAATCCCCTTGGGTTTTGTCTCAGAGCAGTGCTTCCACTCCGACTCATCAAGACTAATTTCTCCCCACATACTCCAATACTCACCCACCTTGACTCCTTTCCACCTGCTCATAAAGAGGCTTCAGGATCTCACACTTTGACAGACTTTCCCTCACTACCACTCTGCTCTGAGTCAAATTTCCAGAAGTGCTCCTTCCTTGCTTGTGTCCCGCCTTGTTGCATACTGTCCGCTGTCCCCAGTTCTCAACAGATTGCCCATCCAACCCTCCCTGCTCTTTCTGGCAAGACACTATCAGCACACTTCTAAGTAAGTGGATCAGCATCTGCACCAGAATGTGCAATTCTACTCTCTTCCAGGATCCCTGACCCCACTGTCTCCCACTTAGCCTCCTCCCTTTCTCTGCCACCCCTTCCAGAGCCTCTGAGGTATATTTTCCCATGTCTGTTCTTTAAAACTTGGTGATCATCAGCATTCCATCCTCTGCCTCTTAGCTTCTTCTTTATGGTATTCTTCCTGAGTGATCTAATACTTCCCTAGGGTCTTAAATATTTTTTTTCTTAATTTATTTGACACAGAGAAATCACAAGTAGACAGAGATTCAGGCAGAGAGAGGGAACAGGATATCCGATGAGCAGAGAGCCCGATGTGGGGCTCCATCCTGGGACTCTGACACCATGACCCGAGCCAAAGGCAGAGGCTTTAACCCACTGAGCCACCCAGACACCCCTTCCCCAGGGTTTTAAATATGCTGATGACCCATTGGTCTATATCTCTGGATTGAATCTTTATCATCATGAGCTCAGCCTGTAGGTTTCCTCTGCCACCTATTCTCTCCTCACTTTCTTTCTCTGCTTGTGTGTACTCTCTTTTTCATCCTGTGCACTCTCTCCCTCTCTCTCTCTCTCTCTCTTTCACACACACACACACACACACACACACACACGGCACAAATTCTCTTTTGACACTTTCTAATCTGAGATTATTAGTTCATGTCCTTGGAGGAAGAGGCACCAAATTGGGATTATGCATGCAAGGATTTTATTAAAGGCACTACTTGTGACAGAAAATGGGGAAGGAGTGAAAAAAGCTGAGGAAGTCATCAGATATTGATGCAAATCTGAGCCCAAGTGAAGGGCAGCAAGAGTAGGTTTGGGTGAGAGCATTCTGCAGAGTAGTTGAATATGCAGCAAGGCCATCAGGGGATTCTCCAGGGACGTCAGCCATCAGAGAAGTCTCAGATCCCAGTTTTCCAGGAGCTCCCTGCCTGGCTCCAGCACTGGATGGGAAGTCCAGTGGAAGTTTTGGTGCAAACACTCTGGCTGCTCACAGCAAGATAGCCTGTGACTATCCAACTCCTCGCAGGGGCATTCTTGTGGCTACCACAGTGGCCAAACCCTTGCAGACACAGGAAGCCTCCTGTGTCCTGAGGGGCCTCCTGGGACACATGCTTGCCCATAATGCTGAAATCTGACAGATACTTCTTCCCCATGGAGGAAGCAAGTCTCACAGGTCCTGGGAGAGTCAGGCTTAGATAAACAGTGAGGAGGCATGAGAAGTGAAGAGGATGACGGATGGGCTTTGAGTGGAATGGAGAGACCATGTTAAAGGTGTGAGGAATGACAAACAGGACCCGGCAACTGTGGTCTGGTCAAATACTTGCTACTTTGAGGCAGTGTTTAATCTTTGTATCATGTACCAGACTGGATGTCTCATGCTCTACCATGCTGTGAGAGTCATCTGAAGAGCTGGTTAACAATGGCTGCCGGGGCCACTCCCAGAAACTTTTGAGAGGAGCCTGAGACTTTACTTTTCTAACTAGCTCCCAGGTGATGCTGGTATTACCAGCCCAGAGAAACAGTATTCTAAGTATAATTCTAGCGGGAGAAATGTTTGACTCTCACCCTTAAACTTGGGCTGCTTCCTTTCTAGGAAGGAAACCACAGTTTTGTGTGAGGGCCCAAGGATGTATCTATTTGCCTTGGGAACCTACTGACTACACCTGGTCCTTCATCTCAGCTCATGTTGCAAATTGTTGCCTTTGAAAATGCTTCAATTTAGAGGGAAGGAATGGGATGAGGCACCAAGTCCACTCCAACATGAAGGAGACCAGCATCCATCTGTGTTGCTCCTGTCACCTGTTGTGGCCATGTTTGGATTGGCTCCTACTCAGGGCTGCAGGAATCTGCCAAGAAAAGACATTCCCTTACCATCGGGGTGGTCGCCAAAGGCTGTATGAAGGATGCAGGATCCAGGGGAATTCAGAAGGTTGGAAGCAAAGTAGGGGGGAGTTCAGGCAAAGACAGCCACATGTGTCCCAAGGTACACTCCTGGTATGGAAAAGAAGGGGTTCACACTGCTGCCACGAAGTCCTAGCATGAAGAAGAGAGCACTTACTGATGGTACACAAAAGCACCACATCATGGAGACAGCAGGCTGAGAATCTGTAGGTTTTTCTGTTTCTCGGTAGGTTGTGGGATCCAGGTGGATGGGGAGGCATGAGAAAAGCCACATAGGAAATCCAGAGTCAGGATGGAGCACAGGGCAGAGCGGGCAGGATTTAGGGGAGCAGACTCATCAGACCACATGGGAGCCAAAACTTTAAACTGTGAAAGGGAAATAGAGGAAGAAGCAGAAATGAGGAATCTGCTGGTCCCATAGGTGATCAGAGAACACGTCTTTGATTCGATAATGAAAGTCAATGAGAAAATATACGTTGATTTGCTCCTAAGTTCTCAGGAGTAGAAATGCCCCTATTCTATCCTGTAATAGCATTCCAGAGTCAGGTCATGTGTAAGGAAAAGAAAAAAAAGGTGAGGTACCTATTTTAATTAAAGAGCCGCCCAGTCTGGAAAATGACCCACTTGCTATCTGATCTTTGAGTTCTGAGGAGGCCCACATTGCTGGCCTGGCCTGTCATTATTAGCCTGTAACTGGCCTGTATTAGCCCATCACTGGGTCTTACTGCTACCTTCCTCTCAGACTCCCTCGGGGGTGATGTAGAAGCAGACACAGGGACCTCCAGTGGGCAGGGGGTGGGGGGTGGGGTCCAACCTGGGAGAGTAAATGGAGGCCAGGTTAACAAAGTTATTTAAACCATGAGCCCAACAGACCCCACACACTCCACGTTGACCTACAACTTCCTGGAACTGGGCAGCTGGGGCAAAGTATTTTGAAGCCTGAACCCCTTGGCTGCTGGTCTTAATCAGTCCCTCCATGTTGCAGATGCGGCACAATGGAGAGCAGAAAGGAGAAAGAGGAAACCCTCAGTAAGCAGTGGTGGACACTTGTAAGAGCATTTCCTTTCCTCTTTGCTCTAAAAGGTGTGAAATAGCATTTGTGCTGTGACAGATATGACCTCTATAGGAAAGTGTTATGGGTTGAATTGCGTCTGCTGCAGTATATATGTTGAAGTTCTAATTCCCAGTGTAAGCAGAAGGATTTAGGGGTCTCTGGAAAAATAAAGATGAGGCAACTTTTGTGACACAGAAGTCATTTTAGGCCTAGGCTATTTTCCTGTGATCTATGCCTAATCAGCTCTACTTGCCCAAGCATACTGCTTGTGGAACTTCCTGGGAGGTGTCAGAGTTACAGGAATGCAAAAACCTCAGTAGTTAAGGATTTTAAGGAAACAAAGGGAATGTGAAAACTAACAGTATCTAGGAGACCAGGAAATAGCCTAATCACAATGGAGACAGTAAATCAGTGGAAAAATTCCCAGTGCTGGTTCAAAAGTGAGCAAGATCCCACATTCCTTACCTGCAATAATGAGCCCAAGACCCCATGGGGGGGGGGGTTTGTAGCAGCTCTTTGAGCCAGCCTTTAGCCCCTTCCTCTTGCTTCATTTTAATGTTAAAGTCTCCACCCCAGGAGGAACGCAAGCCTCATTAGCATAATCTAGGAGGCCTGTATGGATGGGCATGTTTTCTAAGTACATCTGTGAAATCTTATGCCCACCTTTATATGTGATAGCAAAGGTCCCCTTTCTGAATATTTATCCTAAAACCTAAACAAAAACCACCTTCTCACCTCTGCTTGGGGAGTCAAGGGTTTGGAAGTTATTCCTTGTGATCTCTTTATTTACTGCAAATAGTTTCCTTTGTGTGACAACTCCACCCAGGTGGAGGTAGTTTCTGTCTGAACTTACCAAGGAGTGGACTCATGTTAGTTCAGTTACAACAGCACCTCTGAATGTGAACTTTTCTGGAAATAGGTCATTGCAGATGTAATCTGTTCCGATATAGCCATAGTGGAGTAGGAGGACCCCAATCTAATATGACTGGTGTCCTTATGAGATAGGAAAACTGAAGGACTCCATAAAAATCTGCTTTTTGCTCCCTTTTCTGCTTGTATTCTTTCTAGTACCTGCAACCCCACCCCACTTTACACATGCTTTATAAGACAAATAGCATATGTCCTCCTTGTAAAGGACAAGAAATTAATGATTTCTCTAGAAGAGATAACATCTAAGGAAGGACCAGGTAAGAATGACCAGGCGAAGCCATCGTAAGTGTATCCCAGACCACTGGCCCTAGACATCTGGACATCAAGACCCTCTGGCCCCAAGGAATAACACCTAGGCCCTGGTCTTTGTTCTAACTAGCTTCTGGATGCCTGAGAAGACATGTACACCAGACCACAATACTCAGTAAAAACCCTTAGACCTCGGACAAAGAAGAGACTCATGTTTCTTTCCTTTCCAAGACTCTTAGGCACTCTGTATTGGCTTTCTTTTTAAAAAACTTTGCTCTCTCTTCCTACTGGCTTGGATTTGATTTCCATCCCTTGCAAAGCCAAGGGCCCTCTTGGCTGGTCCTGGGGGACCTTCCCTGGGTCCCTGGACCCAGCCTGCTGGCATCACTTATAAGAAGAGAGTCTTGTGAAGACACAGAGAGGCAGGGAGAAGGCCAAAGGAAGTTGGAGTCAGAGATCAGAGTGATGCTGCCATAAGCCAAGGAACACTTGGGGCCATCAGGAACTGGGAGTGGAAAAGAAGGAGCATTGCTTTGCTAATACCTCAATTACAGACTTCTGGCCTCCAGAATTGGTAGAGAACAAATTTCTGCTGTCTTTTTTTTTTTAATTTTATTTTATTTATTTGACACAGAGAGAGAGAGAAAGAGAGAGAGAGATCACAAGTAGGCAGAGAGGCAGGCAGAGGGGGGCGGGAAGCAGGCTCCCTGCTGAGCAGAGACTCAGATGCAGGGCTCAATCCCAGGACCCAGAGATCATGACCTGAGCTGAAGGCAGAGGCTTTAACCCACTGAGCCACCCAGGTGCCCCAAATTTCTGTTGTCTTAACGCATCTAGCTTGTGGCATTTTGTTACAATAGCCTAAGCACGCTCACACAGAAGCCTTCTGAGGAATTGGGCCTGGGATGTGGGTACAACGGGTGAGGGCAGGTGCACGGACTGTGTTAGCAGAGCTGGGAGTTGGTTGGGCTTCCTTCTTCATATTTTCCCCTGAGTCCCCTGCTCAGCAGCTCAAAGAAGCACCAGCAGATGCCAAAGAAATTTCCATTCCTGAGCCCCAGAAAGCTCTGTGTGGGCTGACCTGAAAGCCAGATCTTTGCCAACCTCACTGTGTTAGTCCATGAGCCCTGGGACCCCCATTCCAGCTCAGTGTGGGGCCCTGGACTTGGAAGCTGCTCTCCTCCTAAGGCCTACATTCCAACTGGGAGAATTAAAGCATGTCTAAGCACTTAGCATAAATCAAACAGATGTTCCTTCGGTGTGTTTATGATTACTTTATAATTAACTAATGGGCTTTGTAGCAGCCACTTTTATGGGCATCTAATGGCTACATAATGAGATCCCCTATACTGTGGCTACAGTGTGTCAGGGATGGAGAACTGAGGAGCTTTGAGGACGTTTTCTGTCCTCTAGCAGCCAAGGAGCCACAGCAACAGGACCTTGCAGATGGCCTTGGCATCAACATGTCCGCACAGGAGCTCTGCTCTCGGTTCTGGAATGTGGGAAGATTCTACCCCTCAAGAGGAGCAACATGGTGACCATTCACAGAGCGAAACATCTACGATTTCTCATTTGTTCCTCAGCAGCTGTACAGGAGGAGAGCCTGAGGCACAGGAAAGTTAAAGGCACAAAGTGAAGAACAGCAGGCAGGGCTGGGCACTGGCCACAGCTTCAGGTCCCGAGCCAGTACTCCGAAACCAGAGTTCTGGGTAGAGAAAATGAGTGTGGGTATAGCCATATGTGGTCTGTCTTCCTGCCCAGCCCTGACCCCTGGAGTCGCCTGCAGGTTGGTGAGAGGTGCCAGGCTGGGGGCAAGATCTCCTAATGAGGTAAATACAAAACCAATCAGTGACTTGAAGTAAATAATCAGGCAAAATACTTGGAAAGTGGAATTGTTCAATAATTAAAGTTGGCTAATGATTTAAAATGCTCCTTTTAAAAGTTCTCTGTTTAGCTTTCTAAAAATTGTGCAGTCCTATGCAGACGTGGTGAAAGGGAATTGAGTACCACACTCCCTCCCCAAGATGAGCTGGCAGAGCCCCTACCTGGTGCTGATACTGGTGTGTCTTTCTTCCCTCGCCTCTGTTCTTTCTTTCCCCCATCCCCACTTCCTCTCTCTCTATCTCCCTCTCTCTGTCTCTCCTCTTTCCCTCTCTCTTTCCAGGGCCTCCTAGCCCTAGCTTACATGGGTACTGAATGCGAGCCCTCTAGCATGCAGTGTTCATAATCAGAGGGTCTGAAGTCTAATTATTTGGGTTCAAGGGCTTTGCCAAGTGTGAGCTTGACTGACCTCGGGGAATTTACTTCTCTTTGATTTCCAACTTCCTCATCTAGAAGGTAACAATCATAAACATTCGTCTTTGGGCTCATTTATTTGTTTGACTAATATTTGTAAGCCTATCTGTGCCAGGCACTGTTAGTGGCTCTGTCTGTAAAGCAATGAATCTGAACCAGGCAAAGCTCCTGCTCTCACCAAGGGCGGCAGACAACAAACAAAGTGGAGAAGGGTTAAGAAGCAAATGGAGCAGAGTAGGCGCAGGGAGAATGATCACTCTCAGGGAGGGCTTCTCCAACACAGCAGAGGTGCTAGGCTGCCGCAGCTAGGGGCAGTTCTTTGAAATGACGCTCTTGCCCCCACCTTAGCCAGCTTTTTTTTTTCTTCTTAAATCAGAGTTGGGTGGTTTCTATCACAGACACCTGAGAAAGTCCTGGCTCATGCAAGTGAGTAAAGGCTTCTAATTTGTTTATTTTTCTCTCTATTTGGAGGGTGCAGATATTCCACTGTGCGACCTCTAGCGCAAGTGCCGCGTGTGATGTGGGGGAGTGTTGCAAGGCTGAGTGCTGAGCACACATCTCTGTCAGAAGAGCAGGTGGCAGGTGAGGGAGGGCCGTAGCTCTCAGACCCTCAAGAACTCAGGCTGCTCTTGGTGAAAGCATTTCAGCCATCACCATGTGTCTGTGGACTTCTTGATTAATCACTCCCTTAAGTCTAAAACCTCATTCTTTTATTAAAATTATGAAACCATCAAGCAGCCTGACAATGAAAATAATGCCTTCATAGTGTCTGTGTTGTAACAATCCTGCACGTGTCTTCTGAGCAATATATGCATTCCTGTGGCCATTGAGCAGGCAGGAACATCAGAACAGCATGATTAATGGGGCCCTCCCTCGCCTTCCCTAGCTAGTGACGGGGCTGGCAGAAGGAAAGCAAAGCCTTATTCTATCAGGACTAGATTATTAATAATTCCATTCCTTTCAGACCAGCCATGATCATTAATCTACTTTGAGTCTCAAGCCCTAGAAAGGCTGAAGCTTTGACTATGTGCAGACGGAGACAGTCCCACCCCCTTCCCCACTGTGCCACACTGGGGAGATGCCTCTATGCACCAGTCTACAAACTGAAGCAGGAAGCGAATATTCTAAGGGAGTTAGAAATTTTGGGTACAGACATCCATCATTTGGTCCCAAGACTATGAAAGTAGGATATAGTTCTTTTATAACCTCTTCAGGGTATAAACCTCAAAACCAAAGAGTAGGGCCTGCCTATACTACTAGGCCTCTAAGCCTCTCCTCTGCTCGGCTAGGGTATGTACAGCCTCAATGGGAGAGAAGACTCAACTGTGCATACTCAAGATGCACATGCCTGAGGCAAGAACATTACTCCATGGAAGGTATTATGCTTGCCTCTTCAGTGTGTATGTGTGGGGTGCCCAGACATCATGATCCAGGCCACAGCGTGGGGGCAGAGCCCCCAGGACACACACAGCCTCGCTGGGAGGCAGTCAGTTGGTTGGCAATGTGTGTGGACTACATCCTTACCTCCTGTCAATACTCCAAGAGTCCAGGGCTGAAGGGTTGGAGTTGTCAAGACTGGAAGGGAGAGAGTAGTTGCAAAGCTCTATCTGCAGTGCCTCCAGCTCCCATGGATACCAGGGATCTGAGGAGAATCCTCAGATTCTCCTAGGAAGTGCTTTCCAGCTTCCCCTCTAGCCCTCTTCCTCCTTTCTGGACCACACTTCCTCTGCTCCAAAGCCCTATTCTTCCTAATGAGATGCAAAAATTGTTATTGGCTGGAATTCCTGGGAGGGAAGACTCCATTATTTGTGTAGGATTCCATGATCTGTTCCTGCCCACAGACTACTTCTGACACCAAATATATGGGGCTTTTCCTCACACCAAAAACCAATGTTCAACTCTCCAAACACTAACTGGGTGTCCTGAAATTTGTTTCAAGTCTAATGCTATCTACCTGAAGTTAGCACCAGATCCCACAAGCTAGGAACACAATCCCACAAGACTGCCCCCATTTCAGATGTCAATTGCAAGTCCTGAACCTTCTGTGCTTCTGACCAATGCACTGTAAATCATGAGTTCTCAGGACCCCTTTCTCAGGTTCAGTAATTTGCTAGAATAGCTCACAGAACTCAGGGAAGCACTGTGCTTACAATTACAGGTTTATTATGAAGGATATTATAAAGTATAAAGAATAAAGAGGTACAACCCAATGAAAAGGTACACAGGGCGAAGTCTGAAAGAGTTCTGAGCACAGGATTTTCTATCCTCATGGCACTGAGGTGTGCTACCCTCCTGGCACATGGATACATTCACCAATCTGGAAGTTTCCTGAACCATGATTAGGGACTTTTAGGGGTTTTTCATTTATCACATGGGCACAATAGATTATTAACTTAATCTCCAGCTCCTCTCCCTTCCTTGGAGGTTGGACAGAGTAGGACTGGAAGTTCAAGTCTTCTCATCAAGCTCTGGTATTTCTGGCAAATAAGCACCGTCCAAAAGCTATCTAAGGTCCCACAAAGAGCCATCTCATTAGAAAAAGAAGCTCCTGTCACCCAAAAAACTCCAAGGGATTTACGGTCTCTGTGTCAAGAACAAAAGATGTTTCTATAATTCCTATCACTCAGGGAATTACAAGAGTTTTAGGAAGTCTTTGTTACGAATACAGGACAAAGATCAAATATATGCTACAAAGGACTACCATGGGAAGCCCACTTGGGATGGAAACTGAGTCCCTAAGAGCACCTTAAGAAGCTAAGGACTCGAGTCTTTGGGTCTTACTGCAAATCTTGGGGAGACTTAAAATTTTCCCAGGACTTATGGTGGAAATATCTCTTTTTGACCCTTCCATGAGAAGTGGAGAGGCCAGAGCGAGGACCTCTACAATGTGACACAGAGATAGAGGCTCCATCTTTCCTAAGTCAAAGGGCAGTCCTGTACTCAAGCATGAACCTGCAAATCCCTTCTGCCACATCTGGACTCTGAAAGTGAGGGGAAGACCAAGGGGTCTTAGAGTAGAATGGCATCTGAGAACACCTCCTCAGGTTTCTTATTTGATGGATGAGAAAAGAAGGCCCAGGGAGTAGGTGGCTTGTGTAGGGCTGCACAGTTGGTAAGTGAGGGGCCAGGAGTCTCGCAGGGGTGACCAGTGCCTAGAGCCCTTTAGGGCATCCTTTGGCATATACCTGGTAGCAGTACCATTCTTTGTGCCAGCCATCCTCTGTCAGGGCCCAAGTAAGAACACAGGCAGAGAACTGAGGATGAAGATGAGATAGAGTGTAGACTCCAGGTGGTGGCTGGAAGCAGTGAAAATGCTGAGAAGGCTTTAAGGGAGCTGTGACTTCCTCACCAAGCAAGACCATCCTGGGCTGGTTTGTGTAAGAAAAGCAGACAGTAGGAGGGCTGTGCAGACACCTAGAGCTGCTGAACTCAGAAAGCCCAGGTGAGGGCCTGGAAGTGCCCTCCCTAGAGGAGCCACCCAGACTGTGGATGGCAGATTAGGGCATGGGAACACACATGGAGGAAAGGATTAGCCTTGGGGTGCCGTGGCTCCAAGAGCACCCACCCTTCCCATTCTGGGAGACCTTCCCCTTTGCCAGCCCCTTCCAGAGTGCAGGGCTAAGGGGTTCAGGGGGACAGGAGTGGGGACAGCTGAACTTCAGCACTGGTGATTGAGTGGAGGGCAAACATGCCCTACCTTTGTTCTTCTTCATCTAAATTGAATCTGGGTGGGGAAAGATTACAGAGGATGGAAGTGAAAACCCAGCTGCACTTCAAAATTACACTGATCAGAATAGAAATGGTCTTGGAGGCTTTGAGGAAGAGTGGCTGATCCTGGTTCTAGGCTTACCTCACTTTAATTTACCCCCTTTTGTGGAGCAAAGGGCTGGCATAACTTCAGAATTCTAAAAACCAAGGCTCTGCTCACTGGCCACCAGGCTAAGGCCACGGAGATGCTGAGGTTGGCACCACGCTCTCCCATCTGAAGGCCAGGCTTCTCCGGGTACAAGTCTTCTCCAGCAGAGGGAGAAGCCACAAGCCCATCAGTGCACCTCTGGTGAGGAGGAGCCAGTGGGTGACCTCTGGAGCATGGAGATACCCCAGCCCTTCTGCTTTCACCACCTAGCCTTGCAAGCCAGTTGTGGAGGCAGAGGGGACTAGAGAGGGCAACAGCTAGGAAGCTGACACCCTAGCCTGAGTCTGTCCACTGTGAAGCCTCCCTCCTCACTGGCCCATAGAGAGAGAGAACGTTCTCCTCCACCCTGCCAGCCTGGTCTTCAGGGCCCAGCCTGCCAGTGCACCCCATTCTGGTAAGTCCAGCAGGGGTGTGGGGCAGAGCCTGGGATGCCAGCAATCATCCTGGACCCCACCAGTTTCCTCTGTTTTCTTAAACCATAGAGGAAGATCAGCCAAACCCCTCCTTATCTCTCCTGAAGTTAAGCAGCATTCTCTCAGCCTGCAGAAAAGCAGTCCATGGAGATTTTCATGTTAATCTGAATTAAATCTATAAATGGAAAGAGGGCCTCCTGTGAGAACAGGTCAAGCCCACATGGCAGACGTGTGAGGAAGAGCTCGAGCTCCAAGTGACTGGGTGGTATGCCTGTGTTGGCCCTGCTGGACTGGGAAGGGAGCACGGCCATGATGCTTGACCTACCTTGGCTGAAGTCCAGTGGTGTCAGAAGTAAGAAAGGGAGTAGTTGAGAGACCTGTGAGCCAAGGCCTGCTGAACCCTTTCTGCCTCTCAGTCAGGATTCACAGGGCAGAAGCCAGCAGGGCCACTGCTTCTCCTCTCTTGCAAATTCAGGTTCCCTAGACCCCACATGCCCTGAGCTAACTTGGCCTGAAACCTCACCATGGGTTTCACTCCGAGTTACATCGTCTTGTTTCTAGAGGACCCTTGTCAAAGTGGGATAGTCTGCTGGCTCAGGTGAGGAAGATCCAGAAGGTGGGACACTAGCTAGGCGTAGTGGGTTGTTGGGTAAATGAAGTCTTCAAGTACCTTAGCTGGCTGATAGGGTTAGGAGATAAAATATAAAATGCCTACTTAAATTTGGGTCTCATAGAAACAATAGAGTATTGTTTGTATAAGTACATCCCATGCAATATTTGGGGCATATTTATATGAAAAGAATAATCATTATTTATCTGAAATGCAAATTTAACTGGACATTTGTATTTTTATTTGCTAAGCCTGGCAACCCCACCCACTGAGGGCCTATAGCGTCTTGTAAATAAGACTCAGGGAACTACGATCCTAGTGTTTCTCCCACCTAGTCAGCCTTTCAGGGAAAGGAACAGACAACCCAACCAGGAATTGCTTAATTACTCTACAAAGGCCACCATTTCACAAACAAGTTTACAAATGGAACCCTGTCTTTATCAGTGTCTGTTTTTGAAGAAAAAGACACATCGCATGTCCTAATCACGCCTGAGTCCCTTGCAGAATCCAGTTCAAGGCACGGTGTGCCGGGAGTCAGGGCTTTTAGATTTAGTTCTGCTTCTTCTGGATACAACTTCTCTAAAGCTCAGTGACCTCATCTGTAAGATGGGATCAATGATCTTTTCTATATTTTCCATTACTTGTAAAGAATGAACAAGAAATTCTAGGAAAATATTTGGTGAACCATGAAATATTTTATATCAAACACTGTTCATAATATACATTCCTCTCAAAATATGATTATTGAATTCCACTGAGCAGAAATGTTTCATTTGATCCCTCCTGCCTCTTCAGCCCCACCCTGCAAAGCAGGTGCCTCCCACAATGCTGTTGCTCTGCTATTCCATGAGATCCTGTGCAGGCTGTGGGTAGGGGACTGGCCTCCTATGGGAGAGCGTGGCGCCCACACAAACATTTACAATCAAATCCCCCACCTCTTGTTCCCACATCTGCCAGCAAATATTCTAGGCATTATATCACCATTCTTCAGCCTGGAGAAGCATTGATTTGTTTGTTTTTAAAGAAAATAAAGCCTGCAGGGCACAAAACTAGTTAGGAGTGGGGATAATTTAAGCTAGTTGGTCCACCGAAAACATACACAGATTGACAGATAGTACGGACACATCTATGGATATAGGTTTGCTCCCACACTCCCAACAACATACTCAACAAATGTTTCCTGAGCCCATTATGTGTCAGCTCTCCCCTCTGGGAAGTGTCAGCAGGGATGCTGTAGCTGTCCCATGTAAGACAGGGTACCTGTTGGTAAGGCTGGGGTCCTTGCTGCTCCAGGGCTAGAGCTGGCCTCCACCCTTACAGGGAGGCTGAGGGGACCCTTTTATGGTTAAACCTGCTAAGCCTCAGCTTTTGTGGAAAGCCAGCAGAATGAGTCAGAGCTTTGTGGCAACCCACTGATGATTTCCTTCCTGAGTTGCCTCAGTCCATACCCCTCCCTGCTTCTTTTCTGATTATTGGTGGACACTACTTATCTGCCTTATCCTGCCTGGGACATCTCAAGCTCCTGAACGAGGCTAGCAGCTGCTTTCGGGACCTACCTCAGGGCTGGGCACATAAGAATATGTAGATTGGGACTCAATTAGAATTCTTAGAAATTTATACCAAAGTATTTTCCAGACTAGTTTAAAAAAAAATCCATAAAAACCATGGAGCACACAGCAAGACAAGTAGCATACTGCAGGACTGGGGCATCTTTCCAGCGGAGAAATACGCTCTGAGAACCGTGTAAGCCTGTAAGTCCCTGCAGGAGGAAGTGACCAGGAGCCTGGAATGGGTCTATTCACACCCTGTAAGCACTGCTGCTCAGGGATGCCACAGAAGTCTTCTTCTTGCAGATTACTCATGTCTGCCAGACTGGCCTAGGGTAGAGCAGGGACCAAAGGTGGCTGGCAAATGCAGAGTGACAGGAGGGAGCAGACCTCGCAGGACTTAGGGAAAGCCGTGGAGCTGAGACGTGTGCGGGGATGGTCACCTTCAGCAGTTATATTGGATGAATGGGCTCAGAAGCCCCCTATCCCCATTTCCCATCCCCTAGCTAGGCAGGTGTTTATCTTCAGGGCAAGAAGTGTCTTCCCACACTTTAGATCACCCAGAGGTTGTGGTGCTGGGGCACAATCACCTGTGGGGAGGGGAGGGACACAGCAGGGTTTGCAGGGAAGAAAAAGGCTGCACTCTGATGAGAAGCTAGCACAAAGAGCACTGGATCTAGTGACAGGACAATGGGTCCTAGCCTGGGCTCTAGCTGGGTGTCATTCAGCACCGTGTAACTTCTGACTCTCAGTATCTGTAGCATGACTGGGGGGTGGAATATTTTACCAAAGTTCTTATCTCATTTAAGAGCATGCATTAAGTACCTATTGTATGCCAGGTACTAGGCCAGGCAACTGGGCTTCATTAATCCCCAGTGAGGAGGTAAGGGTACTCAGGACACAACTCTGAATAGGGTGGTCAGGGGAGGCCCTGTTGAAAAGGTACCACTTTATGATTTTCTTTTCCTTCAACCTGGTACGGCAAGGGTCCATGAGTGAATTGTTCACATACAGATGGACCAGGCCAAGAAAATGTTAACCTTTTCATAAGTGAAGATCAAGAACTTATAAATTTGAAAACTAGGTTTATGAATGATTATGCTTATATTAATTTAATTATATCAGCCTGTTTAATGATGTCTTTAAATGGTGTATGAATTATTCCTGAAACAAAGTATGTCCTGACCCTGGTCTCCTTGACAATATGTAAGTCAGTCAGCAGATACGTTACATCTGCTTGTCTAGGCTCTTCTAGCTTCTGGCATCCCGTCTTGTTGGTCTTTCACAGAGCTGGCTATTTTCCCTCATGTTTCTGTCTGATGCAAAGCAGAGAAAGAGATCCAGAGGAAAAACGTGGAAAGGGGGAGATGCGGTGGGAATTACTGCAGAGAGATTTCTTCTTAGGGAAGCATACAACAGCCTTTCCTTCCCAAGTTTTCTTCAACAGTCAGAGAGGCCCCATTAGCTGTGGGAGGGGAAGGTTGCTCCCACCTGCCTGTAGGCAGCAAATGGAAAAAAAGATTTCCAGAAGCTCTTTGAGCAACATTGGAGCTAAGTTAGGCTACCCTACACAACCCTGGGATCTTGCTTCCTCATTCCCAGAACCTGGTTAAAATATTCCCCCACTCTACCCATGAGATCTCCAAGTCCTAGGGGTGGGAGAGAAGGGGACATGTCTTTGTTCAGGATAATCACAGTTATGCTATGCAGCCTCTTCAGGTGAGGGCAGCTCAGAGGCTAGAACCCCAGCTTCCTTCCTCTCTCCTGCAGGTCATTCGAAAATATGTTGCCTATGTGAGCTATGTGAGCTATGTCACACAGACAAGGCACAAAGATACTAAGTGCCTAGACAAATTCCTTGGGAAATTCTCTACCCACAGGGTCATAGGAGAGCCCAAGGAGTTGGTCCCCTTTAGAGCATGGCCTGCTCTTCCCTGTTAGCTGAGTGTTAGACTATATGAAACATTTCCAGGTCCTGCACAAGAAGGAGAGAGCAAGAGCCCCTGAGACAGACAGCTTGATGAAAGGGGAGACTGGTGTCTGCTGCTAAGTCCAGAACTGATTCTTCGGAGCTGGAGAAGTATCAGTGAGAAACAAGTTCGAGAGAGGCCTTTGGGATCCAGAACTAGCTGAATTAGGAGGACAGGACTTGGGAGAAAAGATCTTAAACCCAGCTCTGCCCCACCAGTCAATCAGTGGTTGAGAATGGCCCATCAGGAGTCAAGACTATGACCTACAGTGATGGTAGTGGTGGAAGTGACGAAGATGATGGTGCTGGAAGCAGTCTAGGGGTCTATCTGTAGATGAATGAATATAAAGTGTGTGTGTGTGTGTGTGTGTGTGTGTGTGTAATGAAATATTATTCTGCCATAAAAAATGAGATCTTGCCATTTACACCACCATTGATAGACCTAGAGGGTATTAGGCTAAGTGAAATAAATCATACAGAGAATGACAAATACCATATAATTTCACTTATATATGGAATCTAAAAAAAATCAAATAAATGAACAAACAAAAGCAGAAGCAGACCTATACATACAGAGAACAAACTAATGGTTGCCAGAGGGGTATGGGGAGCAGAGGGATAAACAAAATGGGTGGGGGATACAGGCTTCAAGTTATGGAATAAATAAATAATGGGAATAAAAGTATAGCATAGGAAATTGTGATAATGTTGTATGGTGACACATGGTAGCTACACTTGTTGTGGCATAACGTAACTGTACAGAAGTGCTCAATCACTATGCCGTGTACCTGAGACTAATAGAATATTGTGTGTCAAGTATATTAAAAGAAAAATAGGTGTTGGATGGTGGAGAGGATAACAAGGACATCATTCCTTTATACTAAGTTCCTTGTCACATGTCTACCCAACATGACAATTTTCTTCATCAAAGCCAGCAAGGGAGAGTAGTCAAGAGAGAACATCAGCTAACAAATTGAAAATTACAGTCTCATAAAATTTAATTGTGAAAGTGATACCACATCACTCTTACTATGTTCTATGAGTTAGAAGCAATTTACAGTTCGCTAGGCTAGCCCATATTCCAGGGGGAGAGATATTCACAAAGACATGAACACCAGGAACTGGAGATCATTATGGGTGCAGCCAGGGGGGTGGTTTAGAGTCTGCCCACTGCACTAACCCTCTACCTAGATTCAGTTGCATGAGAGATCCCAGGTGAAATCAGCAAAGAAATAGCACAAATAACTTAAAGAATTGTGAGAAACAAAAATGTTATTGAAGCCACTGATTTTGGGTGTGGTTTGTTATACAATGAAAGCTAACTGAAGCCATTCAATTTCATATCAGAAATGGGGTCCTGTCCTAACAAAGACCTAAAACATTGGCATTGACTTTAAGGCTGAGAAGCAAACAGAAACTATAAAAGTGGCTTCTGGAAAACTGGTGGTGGAGGCTGGAAATTCCTTTAGAAAGCTGGAGGGAGAACAATGCTTCTTATGTGCTGATGGAGTAATTGAAAAGACTTGCCTGTGGTAACTTGGTGGGTAGAAAACATACCTGATGAACTTGTAGATAGGACGAAGGAGATTTCAGGCAGTATCTGGAATATACCAACTGGCTCTTTATTTCTAATTTGTAGAATAAACTGAAGAAGGAACTGCTCAGTTTGCAAACAGACTCTAGAGGAAATATAAGGGAGCCAGGAATTTCTGGTGTGGGAAAAACCTTTTTTTCTCATCTTCAGTTTCTTCAACCAGAAAAATTCCCTCTGAGTAAATTGAAACTTAGGTGGAAATTAAATACAGGGTACAACCACCAAATTGTGGCTTCAGGGTCAAGATCAAATTAAGGATATGATTGGGAAATCCAAATGTAAACTCCAGACACTGTCCCCTTGGCAAAGATACTAAAGCAAAAGCAATACCGCTTTCCAAGTAAAATATCAGGGAGCCCTCAAGGATTAAAGGATGCAGTGAGGGTGGTTTTCATCCTATCCCTGATTTTTAATTCACCTGGGATTTACTCTGATTCTTAATAGGATCCAGGGTGTGTGTATGTGTTGGGGGAAGGGAAGTGAACAACTGGCCATGGTAGATGAGAAAAGACTTCTGCAGTAGGTGGAAAATTATACCCAAAGCCCCAGGTCCTAAAATCTCTGAAAACTCTGAGTGCTAATTTACACTGCAAAGGGAATATGCAAAATAATTTAATGTGTGATTTTAAGGGTTTTTAAAATGGAAAGATTGCCCTGGATTATCTAGGTGAGCCTTGAATGTAACTTTAAGTCTAATAATGGGGAGGCAGAGGGAAGTCAGACAGACCACAGAAGATAACAACTGAAGCCAGGTGCAATGCTTCAGGCTTTGAAGTGTAAGAAAGGGTCATGAGCTTTGAAAAATGCAACTCTGGAGGCTAAAAAAAGAAGCGTGGCCCTAGTGTTACAATTTCAGCCCTGTGAAATTAATTTTAAACTTTTGACCTCCAAAATTATAAGAGAATAAACATGTGTTGTTTTTAGCAACCAAGTTTGCAGCAATTTGTTTTAAGAGCCATAGGAAATTAAAACAACTACCACAAATGTAACCAAATTGTAGCCCTAATTGTCATCCCTAGAGCAGAAATCATATTACTAGAATAGATCAACCTAATCTCTGGCATCAGTAGCAACTATTGATCTGGTGAATGTTTTCTATACAATCACAAAAAAATCACAAAAGTCTATCATAAAGAGCAATGAAAAGACATTTGTGTTCATTGGGAATGAACCGCAGCATACATTTACAGTCTTGGCAGAAGTCTGATTAACTCTTTTGCTGTCACAGTTCAGTCCTGTTAGTTTGTTGATTTTGACCTTGGTTGTTTTGACATTCCCTTGTCACTGTATCAGAGATATAATATTAATTGAACCTGGGGAGTATGAAGTGGCAAGTATAATGAATACACCAGTGGGTGGAAGATAAACAATACATGGATTCGAGGTGATCTGAGAAATGCTGGACAGTATTAGCACCTGTAGCTCTTATCATTAAGAAAAATGCAGGGGCACCTGGGTGGCTCAGTTGGTTGTGTCTGCCTTCGGCTCAGGTCATGATCCCAGTGTCCTGGGATGGAGCCCTGCATTCGGTTCCCAGCTCAGCCCTCTGCCCCTCCCTCTGCGTGTGCTTTCTCTCTCTCTCTGTCAAATAAATAAATAAAATCTTTAAAAAAAAAGAAAAAGAAAAAATGTACAGTAGTTAATAAGCCTCTTTGGAGGTAGCACATACTACACTTAGAAAATGCAAGAAAGATGCCAGTTTTGAGTGGAACTCAGAGCAAAAGAACATATTCAGGTTGCAATACAATGACCCCTGCCAATGAGCCATGGAACTGGTTGCTAATGGTATCCACAGTAAATAAAGACAGGATATTGTATCTCAGGCAAGTCCTAGTAGATGAGTCTCAGTGTGGACACCTAAGGTTTTGCAGCAAGTCTATGCTGCTTTGTATTAGTCTACCAGGGCTTCTGTAACAAAATACCCCAGGCAGCACAGCTTAAACAACAGGAATGTATTATCTCAGAGTTCTGGAGGCCAGAAGTCCAAGATCAAGGTGCCATCAGTGTTGGTTTCTGGTGAGAGGTCTTTTCTTGGCTTGCAAACAGCCACTTTTTTGCTGTATCCTCATATAGTGTCTCCTTTATGCATGTTTAAAAGTAAGAAGAGAGAGAGAAAGTGAGAGAGATTTAGTGTCTCTTCCTCTTTTTATTAAGACATCAGTTCTATTAAGTTAGGATCCCACCTGTATTATCATTTAGCCTTAATTAACTCCTTAAAAGCCCTCTTTCCAAATGGAGTCACAGTAGGAGTTAGGGCTGCAATATGTGAATTTAGGGAGAGGGGTTGGGGAGGAAACAAGTCTGTTCATAATACATCTGCAACAGAAAATTATTCACCGTTTAAATAGGAGCTCCTGGCATATTATTAGACTCTAGTGCAGCCTGGATGCCTGATCATAGTACATCAAATTGCTTCCTAACATGATCTGAACTTTGCCTCCTGAAGCTGAATATTGTCAATTCATAAGGTGGGCAGGCACAACAAAATGTCCTCATATAATGACAATGGTACATTTGGAATCAGGCCGAGTAGACCCAGAGAATACAAGTAAACAAATATTTGGCCCAGACCCTCATATTACCTATTTCTGTTACACAGATGAGTTTCCTTCATTCTATACCTATGGACTTACAAATTTTCATTTTGACTACCTGAAAAAGGAAGAAAAATCTTTGGTTCATCAATGGGTTAGCACAAGATATTAGTATAAGTCAAAAATGGACAAGTGCTATTCTGTAGTAATTCAGAGGAGACAAAGACAAAGCTTTTCAGTGTCTAGAACTTTAAGCAGTACACCTGGTTATTTATCTGGACTGGAGCAAGAAGTGCCCTGGGATAAGAATATTCAGGACTTTTAGCTGTTGTCAATGGCTTAGGTGGTTATTAATCCCTTAGTTGGTTATTCAGGAACTTTGGATAGAGCTGGGGAATTGGAAGAAAGGAGAGAGAGGTCTCAGGAAGAAGCATAGTGATGGATTTATGGGAGTGGTCTCAAAGTGTGAGGATCTTTGTATCATATGCTAATGCCACTAGAGAGCACAAATTACAGAAGAGGCATTGCTTAACTAGGTAGACCAGATGGCTTGTCTTTGGCCATTGCAGTGCTTGTACAATAGGCCCATGAATAGAATAGCCATGGTGGCAGTGGTAGAGGTTATGCACAGTTCCCACAGCTTGGGCTGTTTCTCACCAGGACTGATCCAGCCACTTCCATTATCGAATGTCTGACAGATGAGTAACAGATATCAAGGCTGGGCTCTAAATCTGTACCATCAGTCAAGGACACTGTTTCAGTGGGGTCTCTGCGAAACAGGCAGCAAGATAGAAATAGAAATACAATATTATTGGGGGCAATGCCCTCCAATATAAATTATTGGAGGTAATGCCTGTGAAAAATAAAAGGAAGCATGAGAAGACAGGAAGAGCCTGCCAACTGTGAAGCAAATCTGACACCAGTGAGAGAAGAGAGAGAGAGAGGGGCTACCACGGGGGTAAGAAGGGACTCAAACAGGTGAACGAGAAGTCTCCACTAGGCCAGGGGACACCTCTTGGGCAAAAATATGCTGGTCAGGAACTGTGAGCCTAAGAAATCTGTGCCCTAAGCTTGAAACAAGAGGCAAAGTCAGAAGGCACCCATAGGTGGAGGTACTTGACACTTAACCATAGGCTATCTATGGAAGGGGTACCTGAGCAGGGCTCCTTTGTAACTGCTAAGTTACCAACCAGCCACATTGATTACAGATTTATTATATCAGGCACATCACACTATGGAGGGGGTAGTATTTCATGCTTGCTTATGGCTGTTACAGATTCTTAGTAAGTATTTACCTTCTCTGCCCTCAGTATCACAAAGTCATTGTCAGGAGAATCACATGTAACATTCCTTCCAACCAAGGGACCAAACTTATGCTGAAGGAGGTTCAACATGGCAGAAAACCAAGGACTCCAGTAAGTGTTCTATTTGTTTCAGACAGTTAGTACTGTTTCAGAAGACCTAATTGTTACATATGCAGAAATTTTGAGAGATCATTATTAAAACATTGATGGATTGAAATTGGCCATAGTGGAAACATTAACCTAACAAAACTAAGGCAAACTACAAATTGGAGCATTTCCTTACACACAAGCCAATTTACCAACACACAAGTGAATCTAGTGGTACTAATATTAAATTGCCCATAGTTATTGGCAGCCTCAGAGAATGCTGGAATGACCACTTCAAGGAGAAGCTAAGATACCGGATTGGGGATTGCCCTTTGGGTCTTACAGTGGTGTTTTTCAAGATGCAATACCTATTTTGGGAGATCTGGCAAGATGGCAGAGGTATAGGATGCACAGAAAGCACCAGGTCCCAGAAGTCCAGCTAAAGAAGTAGAAAACCACTCTAAAAGCCGGCAAACACAACAGGAGAGAGAAGAGAATAAGAACAGCAATTCTAGGAGCAGAAAATCAACCACTTTCAGAAAGGTAGGAGTGGAAAAAGTGAATTTAAAGCGACGGGAAGAGAGACCCCAGGGGGAGGGGCCGGCTCCCTGTGGCCGCAGAGCCGCGGAGCGCAAAATCCAGAACTTCTAGTCCGCTCCGCTGAGGAACATTGCTCCAGAGGCTAATCGGGGGTTCAGCCCTCACGGGAACAGTGTGGTTTCAGGACCCGTGGGGTCAACGAGGGACCAGGGGAGCCCGAGTGTGGCAGAGCTCCCAGGTATTGGGGCTGAGAAGCCTGCAGCAGAGAAGGAGCCGCGCAACGAATGCCACATAGGCCTACCTTGGACTATAGGAACTGAGACATATAGTCCATATAGGGCTGCCGTACTTCAAGCGGGGACCCACGGGAGTCAGCTCCGGAGACGCCCCCTCCTTCCTCCTCCAGGAGGAGCGGTGCGGGCGCGCGCAGCAGGAATCTGCTGGTTTGGGGACTCCAGACGGGGCTGCGCGCCACAGATAGAGGCGCTCCGCCACAGGCTAGCTGAGCACAGAGCGCCGGCCGCAGACAAGGGAGACGGGAGTGATAACGGCTCTCCTCTAAGGGCCTGTGGAGTATCGAGGCACCCAGCACTTGGCTTCTCTGGGCCGGGGACTGGGCGGCCGCCATTTTCATTCCCGGCCTCCAGGGCGGTACAGAAAGCGCTCAGGGAACAAAGACTACCGAGAGCGGACCT
>CM053620.1:30734950-30758373 GCA_028646535.1 Procyon lotor
ATACAATGGAATACTATGCAGCCATCAAGAGAAACGAAATCTGGCCATTTGCAACGACGTGGATGGAACTGGAGGGTATTATGCTAAGCGAAATAAGTCAGTCAGAGAAAGACAATTATCACATGACCTCTCTGATATGAAGAATTTGAGAGGCAATGAGGGAGTTTGGGGGGGGGTGGGGGAGAGAAATGAAACAGGAAGGGATAGGGAGGGAGACAAACCATAAGAGACTCCTAGACTCACGAAACGAACTGAAGGTGGCTAGGAGGCGGGGGTTAGGGATGGGGTGGCTGGGTTGTGGACATTGGGGAGGGTATGTGCTGTTAAGTGCTGTGAAATGTGTAAGCCTGACGATTCACAGACATGTACCCTGGGGCAAATAATACATTATATGTTAATAAAAATTAATTAAAAAAAAAGATGCAATACCTATTTTGAACCAAAGACCTTATGTGATGCTTTGTTCATAATAGGTATGGTGCATTTTTCTGGGAACCAAGGAGTGAAAACAAGAGATGATCCTTCTCCCTAATAATTCCATTTAGGGAATTTGTGTTTCCTCTTCCCCAAACTTTAGGCTCTTCTGGACTAGAGATCCAGATTTCTACTGGGGACACAGTGTGGGTTTGACTAAGTCTAAAGTTATAGCTGCTGCCTTGTCATTTGATATTCCTTACATCAGCATACCTGTGGGCAAAGAAAGGAGTTACTAACTTGAAGTAATTGGACCTGCTTATTATGAGTGATAGAGTTACTACTCTCTCTATATAGATGATAGATAGATGATAGATAGATAGATGATAGGTAGGTAGATAGATAGATAGATAGATAGATAGATAGATAGATAGATAGATAGATAGATGATAATGGAAGCCAGGAGGAGTTTGTCTGGAATTCAGGGAACTTACTTGGGTGGCAACTCTTAATGATTCCTTGTATGTTAACAACTGCAAATAGGTAACTTCAGAACTATGGCTTGACAAAGGTATGGTAATTAGACGCTCAGATCCATCTAGCATGAAAGTCTAGGTTACCAGGAAAGCAGACTAGACCCATTGAAATTCTGGCAGAGAGTGAAGGGATTCTAGAAGTGGTGGTGGAAGAGTGAGCTAATGAATAGCAAAGACCTAACCTCAGGACAAAATGACCAACTTCTTCTTGTCCCATGAACTTTCCTGTTGCATTGTTCATTTGTTCATTAACTAAGGCTGGCCACCATCCTGAAGAGCAGCTGTTTTAAGGATAACCTTAATGTGGGTCATGACTGGGCCTAAGAGGTCAAGGGATAGATGCAGCAAGGGATAGATGGTGCCCCATCCATATCCATCCTCAGATTGTATCACTTCAGTGAGGTAGCTGACTTCGAATTACCAATATCTGTCTTTTTTCTGGAGGACTTTCTCCAAAGCCTTGTGAAGCTACCCTTCCTGATTGCAGCACAGCCTGGATATCCAAAAAATTAATTTCACCTAGGAGCAGCTGTCCCTTGATGATATGATATGCGCCCCCCTCTTACAGTGGAATAGTATTAAGGCACCTGTTCCTTATCATTTACCAGAGGTTTCTTACAAGATTAAGCTCTAGTTGGCTGCAGTTGGATGTTTCAATAACGACACTTCTTTTTGGTGGGGGGCATTTATTCTGTCTCATTTTCTCACTCCTCTATCAATGTTTCTGTCACCTCCCAGAAAAACAATTTGCATTTTTAATCCTTATATCAAGGTCTATGTCTGGAGGAGAGCTAAACTAAGACAAATGGATACAGTAGATATGGGGAAAAGTGGACAGATTCTAAAACTGTTTTGAAAGTTGAATCAATAACAATTGTAGTTGGGTTGAATGTAGCAGCTGAAAGAAAAAAAGAAACAGGGTTGATGCCTAGTTTTCTGACAACTGGGTAGAAAGTGGTGTCTTTTACTGAAATGGGGGTAAGTAGAGGCAGAGAAAATTAAGAGTTTCATTTGTTGACATTATATTTAAGATTGCTGTAAAACAACAGAGTAAGGGCTTCAACTGCCACCAAGATAGAACTTTGGGGTTGCAATCTTGGGAAAAATTGTGACTTTGGGAAAATAGAAATGGCTACAAGAAGTTGGATGTCACCCTATAACTTTCTATGACCTTGAAATGTGGTCAGAGCAATGTCTGTCACTTTCCTCTGCCACAGGAACCAGCAGTATGCCAGTCAGCTGCTGCCCTATTAACGAGGACACATGGAGCAGTGTCCCAACCCTCAGTGGGTGTGCTCCATGAGTGAGAAGTGTCTTTATTGTTATTAGACATTAGGAATTTAGGATATTGTTACCATAGCAGAGATAGAATTATCCTGACTGGTACAGAAATCTTTCCTGAATTACAACAAGGGGTAAGAAGGAGACGGGGGACATAATTTAAGGTAGTTTTGGGATCTGATGTTGAGAAAATAATTTTACATGCAGTGGTACTTTAGAAGGAAAAATAATATAAACACTATTTCCTTTCCCCAAAAACAACTGCTAGAAAATGCTGTTTAGTACTGTTTCTCCAGCTAGCTTAACAGGAGTGTGACCTTTACCTGGACTGACATCCCAGAGTATATGCAGTCAAATGTAAAAAAAATCCATTATTGTGTCAACTTTCAATTGGTTGTGTAACACAGAATGCAGGTGACACACAAATCCCTGAACCATTATGCTATAATTTCCTTTTATACTGGATGTTTTGTTGTACTGTCTGCTCTTGGCTTTGTTTCTGCTCACATTAAAAAGTCTTCATTTCTGCCAACAGGCAGGTGGAGACAGGCAGGGAATGAAGGTCTCCATGCAGATTCTCAAGGCACATTCACTCACAGCTAATTGAGAACTGGTTGCATTTCCCCAAGTACCTGAACAGGTGATTTCCTAGTGGGAGTGAGTACCTATAGCCACCCTCCCCTTCAGAATAATCTTGCTAAGCTGCTTGCTGAAGTTTAAAATTCATTTACTGGAGACACAACCTTGTATTCCCAGGCTAGAGAAAAGGTTTCAATTGCAAATGTCCATTGGAGGGGGAGGAGGAAGACAAGTGGAGAAAGGAGGCATATAAATCAGGTCTAACCAGGTAAACAACTCTCTTTATGCTTTTACAACAGGAAAATTTAATGCAGCCAAGTGATTGCATAAGTGATGTAAACCCAGAGATTAGCAAGAGCAGAAAGTCACTTCTTGGACTAAAGGAGGAGGCAGAGTTTGTGAGGTCTAGGGACCAAGGTCACAGCACCTGTGAAATTTAAACCATAGGGCCACATTTGCTGGGGCTGGAACCACGGAGAAAACTAACTGGTGCCAGAGAAAGTGCCCAGGGCACAGAGAAAGGTAAAGAAACACCCTGCTTCTCCCATCCTCCAATCTATACCATTGGCTAAACCAGTTGGAAGTTAAAATGCAAGCAGGAGGAAGCAGCCTGCAGGAGTCAGACCTCTTGTAATACAGAGCAGAACAAAGAAAAGGCAAAATATGAATTGATGCTAAAACAGACACAGGACTGATACAGGAAGGTATGGTACACGGGATTTGAGTTTGGTGTCTAAATACAATTCCTTTGACAGCTATACCTATGCCATCCCCACATTCTTTAGGATCCCTCAATCATACTCTCTTCTGACTTCCCTTCCCCAACATTGATCTAGTCATGGGGTCTGAAGAGGTGATAGAGCCTATTATATGATCCTTATTCCCTGCCCATAGTGATTTGGCAAAGGAAGGACATCTGACCAACCTGAGGCCAGGTCATCACCAAGATTTTTCATACTGAAGTTGACAGAAAGGGGTCTGCTCTGGCTGTAGAGCTGTAAGTGTGGGTGTCTGTATGGACCCCTCGTCCTTGATCTCTGATGTGTGAATGAAGTCGTATTAGTGTGACAGGTCATAGCCAAGTTGATGCGGAGAGGGAAACAAAGATAGAGAGGAGAAAGAAACTAGAAAGGTTCTGAGTGCATGGTTCTAGGAATCACTGAGGAAACCTCTACCTCTACTCATTCTAGAATATGGTTGCTTAAGTCCACAGATTTCCTTTCTGGCTTAATGTATTATATTAGATTTCTCTCCCTTATAACTAAAACAGATGTTCTGAGCAAGCAAGCAAGAAGAAGAGACTGACATCATGCTAAAACTTTTGCTAAGGAAAAAGAAAAGCTGAGAGGGGCAGGAAGTACAGGTGGCCCCACTGAACACAGTATGGGCATCAGCAAACTGTTGACTGGGATGCTGACGTACAGATCCATGGTTTTACCAAGAATGTCCCGCTTGCTCACAGATACTGATAACTAACGAGATAAGCTAGAGTCATGAGGTGGGGCTTCTGAGAAATTCCTTTACAAAGAGGAGGGGCTGATGGAGATGACAGGCTTCTTTAGCCCTACACCCACCCACCACCCAGACATACTCACACTCTCTTCCTTTCTGCCTGCCACACAGACAAATGGCTGCCATCATAAAGTCATACATTTGAAGACCTTTCCCTAAAGATCAGCAGAGCTGAGAGATGAAAGGAAACTAACGTTTTAGTGACAGTGTGGTGTCATCTATAGCCCAGAGCTGCTTACACTTACCATTACCAGAAAGAAAAATATTGTGTTTTTTTCTTTTTTGGTTTTATTCTTTTGTGTTATTTAAGCCATTGTTTTCAAGTCCTAACTGTCCAGAGCTGATCAGAATCCCTAATTGATAAAGAATCCACCTCTGCCTTCTTTTTAGAGGCCTTATTCCCAAATGAAAATCTTGAGTTTTAATTTCTCTATAAGCACTTAGGAGGGGCTCCTGGCTGGCTCAGTTGGAAGAACATGCTGCTCCTGATCTCAGGGTTGTGAGTTTGAGTACCATGTTAGGTGCAGAGATTGCTTAAAGAAATAAATAAAAACTTAAAAAAAAAAAAAAAAAAAGGCCCCAGGAGGAGGCACCCAGCGGCCATGCCTTCTTTATGGCCAGGGTGAACCCAGGGATTGTGAAAATCCTGATCCCACTCAGACCAGAGCCAGAAGCTGGCAAGGGACACTTGGCCAGAGAAGCTGGGGGTGGGGAGGCTGCAGGATTTGAAGCCTGGTGAGGTGATGTCTCTTCATCACATCACAGATGTCTCTTCAGTTCTCCAAAGTCTAGAAGCACCTAGAGATATCCATCACACTGTCACTCATTCATCTATAGCCCCAAAACCTGCCTCTTCCTTACATGAAGAAGAACGCTTTGCTTCTCCAGCCCTGATCCAGCTAGGGGACTGGCCAATGTGGGGATTCCTTTGCATCATCCATCCTTTGATCAGCTCTTCCTTCCTGTAATCGTTAATTTTAGGTATCAACTTGACTGGTCCAAAAGGTGCCCAGATATTTGGTTAAACATTATTCTGGGTATATCTATGAAGGTATTTCTGGATGAGATTAGCATTTGAATTGGTAGACTGAGTAAAGCAGATTGCTGTCCCTACTGTGGGTGGACTTCATCCAATCCACTGAAGGGCTGTGTATAATAAAAGATTGAGTAAGAAGGAATTCTGATTTTCTACATGACTATCTTCAAGGGAGTATATAAGTCTTCTGCTTTCAGTCTTGGACTCTGACTGGAACTTACAACCTGTTCCCCTGGTTTTCAGGCCTTCAAAATCAGACTGGAACTATACCATTGACTCTCCTGGATCTCCAGCTGATCTTGGACTTTTCAGCCTCCATAATCATGTGAGCAAATTCCTTATAGTAATTTCTATACATAGGATGTACACGTGTATGCTATTGTTATATTTGTCCTTTGATTCTGCCCCTCTGGAGAGCTCAGACTAACACACACTCCCCAAGACAAAGGCCCCCAAAAGAAGGAGAATGGCAGCCATACTCTCAAGGCCAGCAGCAGATTGGAAGGTGCTAGTTTTCACCAAGACCCCAGCCTTTAATGAATTAGGCTTCAAAACTGAATGAAGGCTGCAGCTCCCAGAGTTATAGGTGCATATCTTTTCAGTCTCATAAGGGCTCAGACCTTTTATGTTTGGGGAATTGGTAAGATAAAAGCCCTTAGAAAACCACAGTCAGTTAACATCCATTTCCAGTGCAATGCCCCTTGATGGGCCCTACTAGACACAAAACAGGGAGGGGGTGCCTCCAGAGGAAGTAGGGGACTGAAGACTGTCATTTAAAAACCAAGACCAGCTGGGAGCAGTTTTAATGCTTCTGTTTATAATAAAGGAATGATGTTCTAGAAAGTTGCTTCTCTGTGCAAAAAGATGAGTGGCTGTGAGCTTGGGGGGAAGAGGAGCGATAGAGGGGAGTGCAAAATGGTTTATTTATTGGTGTCACATAAAAATAACAAATACCCTTGGTGGCCCTTATCTTGATTTTGCAAATCATGCAGCATGAATAGGGAATTCTTCATGGGCCTTTATCATTTCTTTTTCTTTTCTTTTTTGGGGAAAGTGAGGGGGAGCAATGGGCAGGCAGGAGGAAATTTAATTATCTGTGATCAACAGTAAGGAGGCCAGGAACAGGCCTCACTCCTGGGGCCCTTCAGGAGTTCCCCTCCCAGGGCTCTCAATGTGGAATTTTCTTCTTGTCTACCTCAAGGAACTAGACATTCATTTGGAAGGGTCATCCCATGGAAGAGGGAAAAGCTCTGCTCACTAGGGCTTTACATAAAGCACACTAACCTCTCTTCCACTACCATTTTCCTTAGACATTCATGGCATTGAACATTGCAGCACAAAGCTGTGTTCCTGCACAAGATCACATACCTGTGTCCCTGCCAGCAGGACCTGGGTGCCCAGCCATTCTGGCAACACCTTGCCTGATCTATCTTTCTGAGAGCTTCCTGGAAGGGGCCAGACAGAAAGCAAGCCCTGGGGACAAGGCCTGTTGTCTAGCAGTAGTCCCTGTCCCTGTCCCTAAGCACAGAGGTGTTTGTAGTGTAATGGGCTGATCCGAGCATGGGTTTGACTTCATGGCACTAAGACTGACTGTAAACCCAGGGGAATCCCATCACAGATTAAGTTCCTTGGGAAGCAGACTCTGAGATGGAGAAGAACAGGCAGGATGTTATTAGGAGAAGCTGTAGGGATCAACATCTGCTGGAAGAGGGGAGAAAGGAGCAGGATTAGGCAGAGGGAAACACTGGGCTGGGATGCAGGACTGACAGAGGCCTCAGCCAGCCTTGCAGGGAGCCAGGGCTGAGGAGGGAGCTATGGATCTGCAGAGATGCTCCTGGTGGGATGAGGGCTGGGACTTCATACCCTCCACTGATCAGTCATTGGATGTGAACTCCTCTGGGAAGGTATGTGACCTTGGGCAAGGCTGTTTTCCTCAAGATAACTGCCCTTGAGGGACAGCTAAGGGAATCCTACAGTTGCTTTTCAACCCTTCATTGCTGGTTTTTCACATCGCAGGATCAGCCCATCTCCCCTTGGTCCTAGCTCCTAGGTTTCCATGAATGTTCCAGCAGTGTATGTGTTCAGGAGTGCCCTGTAACAATGACCACACTCCACAATTGGGTTAAAACATACAAGATAAACCATATTCTATAGAGTGGAATTTTGAGGAAAGAAGGGGGAGCAGAGATCATTAGCTGAGGAAGGCATGAAGGATGTTCTGAAAGTAGGCATTGTCCTATTCAGGTTTACTTTTGCTTTACTTTTAATACACATGAGTCAGACAGATAAATTCCCCAACCTTCTAGTCAGTCTGGGTGGGACTTTTTTGTTCTCTGGACATTTTTCTTTCTTCCCGAGCAGTGCTTGGTGGACAACTTTATATTGGACACAGGTCATGTTGTCAATCCTGAGTACAGTTTATCTTCTCAAAATCTTGCCCTACCCACTGGCTTTGCTGGGTTGTGATCTCCAGGTGGTGAGGACTGACCTCACAGGCATGTCCGCTGGATCAGTCAATACTTCTGGTGCAGTCTGCACAGGCCAGTGAGGGCTGAGTCCGTTGGGACTGGGACCTGCAGCAGAGCACTTGTGCCTTAGAAAGGACCCAGTGTTGCCTCCACTTTGGCCCAGGAGCAGGCAGTAAGTAAGCAGAGGAATTCCTTCTGCAGGGAGAGGACAACAAAGCTCAAGTTGAAAGAAGAGATCCCTGTGGGCTGGGAGTTAGGAAAGGCACAGCTGCTGACCTGGCTATTTCTCAGACCTGGGGCTGTGGAGCTGAGCACTCAGGAGACTCACCCTTAGCTGAGGCAGCAGAGTGGGCATCAGCTTCTTCTCACCAGAAAAACCCTGTTCCTTGGGCTGGAAGGGCCTAAGGAAACCATCCCCAAATTGCTCCCCTGCAAGTACCCCATCTCATGCTCAGAACCAGGGAATCTCTCTCTTTCTGCAGAGCCAGGAAGCTCACTGCTATTTTCATACTCAGCACCACAGCTACTGAGTTACAACTCTTATTCATGAGGGAGGGGGGCAAGTGCAGGGATAGGAGAGGCAGGGAAGGCCATCTGTCCTCCTGCCCTTACAAGCATCCCTCTCCTGGTTTGTTGTATTCAGGCCCCAGGCTAGCTAACTTCCCTCCTTCCTGGCACCACTCCTTACAGAAGAGCCAAAGTCTGTGGGCCTGGCCATTCTACCCCTCACAGCCCAGACACTGGGGACCAAGCCCCAGTGGCTTCTAGTCACAGGTACCTCTCTTCTAGGAGTGGGAAGTCATATCAACGAGAAGACTTTACTATGAATATTAGAGCAAAGGGGACTAAAATCTCAAAAGTGAGCAGTGAGAACTGTAAAACAAGTCCCCAGGTGGGCCTCAGCAGAGAGGCAGGCCTGACTGAACACCCCTGTGCATATTAGCTTAACCTCCACAGTGTTTCAGCAAGGCAGAGATGTCTGAATGGAGACCTGGGGAAGGCATGGGGGGCAGGAATGGGGAGGATCGAGAATATGGAGGGATGGAGAGAATGATGAGTATGGAAAGGATGGGGAAAGGGAGAATGAGGAGGACTGTGAAGGTAGAGAGGATGGTAAGGATGGAAAGGATGGGATATAAGAAGGTTGGGAGGAAGGGGGAAGGGACTCATGAAGGAAGGGCAGATGGGAAGGATGGGAAGGATAAGGGTATGGCGAGAAAGGGACAGATTAGAAGTATGGGGAATGGAGGATGGGGAGGATGAAGGAATGGGGAACATGGGGTGAATGGGAAGGGTGGGGAAGATGACATGTACCCATTTTCTAGCCCAAGTCTATGGACACATGGCTAGCTCCAGGGAGAGAGGGGTTCTGGAGGATGATGAAGAGGCCATTTTCCAGGAGCTCTTTGAGACTTGATGACCCAGGCAGCACAACTCGAGGGCTCTATTAGTTTCCTATTGCTGCTGTAACAAACAACAACAAACTTCTTGTATTAAAATAACATAGATTTGTTATTTTACCATTTTCAAAGTTAGAAGTCCAAAATGGATCTTACTGAGCTAAAAATCAACATGTTGGTGAGCTTTGTTCCTTCTGGAGGCTCTAGGGGAAAATCTGTTTCTTGACTTTTCCAGAATCTAAAGACTACCTGCATTTCCAGTTTCTGGGGACTTATGGTCACATCACTCCAACCTCTGCTTCCGTAGTCGTATCTCTTCTCTGTGCCTCTGTCTGCCTCCTATAAGGACCTTTATGGTTACATTGGATCCAACAGGACAATATCTCTATCTCAAGACTCTTAATTTAACCACATCTGCAAAGTCCCATTTGCTGTGTAAGGCAACATAGTCACAGGTTCTGGGGACTGGGTTGTGGGCATCTTTGGGAGCCTTAATTCAGACTATTTCTGAGACCTCATGACCTCAGAATATAAGCAAGTAACTTCTCCCAGATTCTTCTTGGTGTACAGCAGGTCTAGCATATGTGGGTCCACAGAAAGCACAGCCCAACCTGCTCCAGGGGGGCAAAACCTGTATTCTAACCAAGAGCCATCTCTCCACATTGTTTTGTTTAAACATCCTATCTTCCATGAGAGAGGCTATCAACCACAGAAGTTCTTTTTATAAGTTTCCCTTGCAACAAGGGCAGGAGCACGTTACCATGTTCTGGTTAAGAGGACTTGGAAATTTCTGGGGTCTTTGGGTAGTATTTTCTTCTGCAAATAAAATAGAGAGAGATGACTGAGGAGTCTTTTATTTCTTCTCATTTGCAAATACTCTGTGTGAGAACTGCCGCGGCCTGTGCAGTTCTCACACAATCTCGAACCGGGACTGAAGGTAAGGGAATGAGGGGAAAAAAGACAAAGAGACAAAGTATGGGAGCAGGAGGAACACAAAGGATGATGTCCAGACTGTGTTCAGCTTTATTCAAGAGTGCACCTTCTTATATAGTGTGTGAAAAACAAGTCCAAAAAACTATTACACCTGGGAGTCACGTAGCACATGTTCTAGGAATTTGTTCTTAACACATCAAAACAAGTTCCCCTCATCACAGCCTCCAAGAAGTCTGGGTAAGACTACGAGTAGCACGTGCACATGCCTCAGAGGCATTGCTGCAGTTTAATGATCTAAACAGTCACAACCTGTGCAGCTTGTCCTTCAAGGAGGTATGACCAATCACAGACCAGCATGCCTCAAGGCCCCTTGTGGAGCCCATTCTCTAGCGCCCGCTTTCCGCCCATTCGGGCAGTAGTCACGAGTCCGGGCTCAACAGGTCCCTTTAGCAGCTAGCCAGCGGCTGACCACAGAGAACATAATATGTAGGGCTTGGCAGCCATTTTGCAACCATGGGGGGGAAGATCAAGAGAACCATGGGGAGCCAACCCAGAGGTTGCCGAGCTACTGAAAATCCACTCAAATGTCCTGCCTTTGTATTTATTGTCATTATAAAAAAGTAAATTCTTACTGATTAAGCCACTGCTATCCCAAGAAACTTTAGTTGCAACCAAATGTTTTCTAAGACAGCAGAGGGTAGGGCTGCTACACAGGATGGCGGCAACAGTGGCATTAGGAGCCCCCACACTCAAATGGATCTGTGGAAGGATCTGTGGAAGGAGCATATGGATACATGGCTGGTGCATAAGAACATGGTACCAGTTTACTAGGGCTGCCTGACAAATTATCACAAACTGAGTGGCTTATAACAACTCAGTTTATTCTCTTACAGTTCTGGAAACCAGAAGTCCAAAATCCATAGGTGTCAGCAGGGCCATCCCTCTTCAAAGACTCTAGGGAAGAATCTCCTCTGCTTCTCCAGCTTCTGTTGGCCCTGGATGTCCCTTGCTTGTGGAGCACCACTGCAATCTCTGCCCTGTCTTCTTCACATCTTCTTTTTCATGTCTGTGTCTTCTTATGAGAACACCATTCACTGGATTTAGGGCCAACCCTAAATCAGTAAGTTATCATCTTAATTGCATCTGCAGAGACCCTATTTCCATGTAAGTCACATTCTGAGGTTTGGGCAAACATGAGTTTGGGGAAACACTATTCAACTCTACCAACATAGATGACAAATTTCAGGTTGCTATGAGGTATACTGCAGGTATTTTCCAAACCACTCAGAGAGAAAATTTTTCAGAGAGTTAAGGTCCTTCACAGGGCCAGTGAAGTCTGAATTACTATTGTTTTGCAACTTGCACTCTGACCTGAGAGCCGTGAAGCTTGGAGAAACGCAGGCTCCCATTGCATTGAGTTGCAAGGCAGGCATGTTTTCAGGACAAATGAAGACCTGGAAATGCCAGTGAGATCACAGAGTCATAATTTCTGCTCAGTCACACAGAAGCAAACCACACAGCAAAGGAACAGGGCCTCCAGGCATTAGCACAGAGTTAATGGCACAAGGAGATCTGGAAGAATTGCTGTTGAATATCATTCTCAATGAGCCAGCATGAATCTACATGTACTGGGCACTGTGTGGAACAGTGGTGGGCTCACCCTCTCTCCTCCCCACTGCTGGCAGTGACCAGGGAAAGCGGCTTATGGGAACCAAAGCTGCCTCAGGTCCACTGATAGAAAAGAACAGGGATTTTGCATCACAGCAGGAATACAGACAACATGCCTGAAGGCTGTGAATGAAAAGCCTTCTGGCCCCACTGTGCAATATAGCAATGGGTTGGGGGAACTTCCAAAGGCCCAGAGCTTCCAAAACTACTGTGGAAATGACCAGGTTCAGAACATACTGGAGAATGAGAGTTGACTTAGGGGTTTCTGAGGATATGTAACCCAATGTGAGCATGTTCATTTTACAATAGGAAAACTCAAGGCTGGGAGAAAGTAGGCTATGGGCCAAAGTCATTGAACTGGTCATCTGCAGGACCAAGGCTGGGTCTTCATCCTTTGGGGAGCCAGGACCACTCAGATTGCTGCTTCCTCTTTGAAAGAAAATGCAACATGCCCAGCTCTGTGAAGAGCCTAAGCTGGGTAACAATCCTCAGAGTTCTCTATCCATCTTTCAGAAACTAACCTCTAAATATGGTCATGAGCTTCCTGGAGGTACCAGCCAAGTACCCCTCTTATCAGTGGGAAACTGAGGTCCAGGGACTGCAGGGACTTTTGCAAGGACCCACTGTTACTGTCACTTTCCTATGGTCTGCACAGCCAAAATACAAGCTCAGCCAAAGTCAAAGAAATAGTAAGAAAGTCTTCATCAGTAACGTTCTTGGATAAATGACCCAGTTCACAGAGAGGTAGGAAGCTCAGCTCTACCCTGACATGGTGAAGGCTGGGTCTTAAGGGGCAATACCTATTGGGTGGGAGAGTTTCCTCCAGTTTTCTCATCTCAAATGAGCAGTTCTAACCTCAAAAGGAACTGAGATTCAAGACAAAACTCCCCAGAGCAATGAACAGCTTTTATTCTCTTCACTATTCACTTTCGATGTGATTCACTGAACTGAATGTTAGAAAATCAAAGGAAGAGCAATCAAAGGTAGGATGCTGTGGTGTGGTTTTCTTACTCTCAGGCATATGTACTCGGGCCCTTGACTGGACTTCTGCCTCCACTGACCACTGTTGGCTCCCACCCAGAGCCCAAAATATCCCCAAGGGACCATGCAAATAGCTAGGGCGCAGGGTAGAGTTTTCCATATATTTTTTTCATTTACTGTTGACCTTACAGGGATATTGGAGTAATAAGTTCTCCTATCGTAAAGTAAGGAAACCCTGAAGTCATTATTATTCACCAATAATTTAATATATATTAATTAAGGATGCAGACACTGAGCTATGTGGTAACCCTTGCCCTCACAGAGACTTCAGTTAGGGAAGAGATGATATAATCACAATAGCAAATGGAAAACTGTGATTGTGGTGCTAGTCATGAAAGAGGAATATCAGCAACCTTCTCTACAGGAGCTCATGGGAGTCTGTAGCAAGGGATTTGACCCAGTTAAGGACCCTGAATTGAGACTAGAATGATGAGTAAGAGATGATCTGGCAAACAAAGGAGGGAAGGACAGTTTCATGCAGAGGAACAGCACATGCAACACCTGGAGATGAAGAACGGTAAATCCAAAGGTCAGTGAAAGGCAGTGCAGCTGGAGGACAGGAGTGGAGGAGGAGGGCCTTGTTATTCAATTTAAGGGACTTTGCCTATAAGGCAGCAATAGGAAACCAATGGGAAGCTTATTAAGTAGGTGACACAATCAGCCTCATGCATCAAATTAATCATTCTGGCTATAAAATGAAGGAAACGTTGGACGTAGGGGCAGTATGGGTATAGAGAACCTGTGAAGAGTCCAGGTGACTGGAGTGTCACATAGATAGCAAGTGGCAAAGCCTGATCTTGAACTCAAGCTTGAGCTGAATGCACTGCACTGAGCTTCATGGGTACCACATCTTAACCACTCCATGAATTTCCACGTCTATTCCTTGAGGCTTGTTAAGAAAGGGTTTCTGGCACTGTGTCTACCAAGGCACAGTGATGTCCAAAGAATGTCAAGTTTGTGCCTTTCCAGAGCAGAGCTCTGAAAGAAAGATCCCAAGGTTTGATGACATTTCCCAGCCTATGGTCTCCAGACCACGCCCTGTGGGGGTGAGCTCTCTTCCACCATCCTAGCAAGACTATGCTACAGTGGGCCTCAGTGAGCCACCGCTCCTTTAGTCCCTGGGGGAGAAGACACAATTTTCACATAAAGCATTCTCTGCCCAGACAACTCAATTACTCAAGGTTTAGCCAAAGTTGGAAATTTCTGGTGCTAAATGGGTTCAGAGATGTAGGGGACAGAGCTGCAGTGAAAGCGTTATGCTATAAAATGCTGCACACTTTTTATAAATGTTAATGGGTTAGAGTGTCATAATTTTTACATGCATGTAAATAGAGTTAATGAATTTTATTCCACACAGATGACTTAAATTGTAAAATAATCAAATTACGTTTCAGGTAATACTTTGGACCCAAATCAAATAAAATTTCAAGTCATTATAACTTTAGAAAAAGAAACTAATTTGAATATGTGATTTAGATCCATTAAAAGTCTTCTCAACTTTAAATAGTGATAATAGAAATCAGAAAAGCCTGAGAGTGGTTAAGATTAATTAAGAGTGAATGCATTTGGGAAAAGGAAATTATGGTGCTGTAATTTTAGAATGCAAATGAGGTCAAAAAGTTTAAACTAATGTGCATCTATATAAACACTGCCTCGATAAAGGGAAAATATTTCATTACAAGGATTTATAAGTACTTTATTCTGTACTTCTTGTTATATAAGTAGCAACAAATTGATAAACAGCAACCTGTTGTCAGCTCATTAGAATGCCCTTAGGGCTGCTGATAGTTAAGTTGGTACCAATTTAGAATTCTTGTTCCATGACATTTTTAGCAGCCTGGTTTCTTTGCCCTACAAGTAAGAAGTGTTGGCACCCCACTCAATCCCTGTGAACCTGTTTTTACTGGCTCAGTGGGCCCGTATCTTATTTTGTGGGCTTTGCTGCTAAGGGCTCTCACCTGCAATGGTCTTGAGGCTCTGGGGCCACTCTGCCTACCCAGCCAGGAAGTTTTGGTCCCCAGCCTCCACCCTAGGATCTGTAGCCAATGGCTGGCATGAGGGTCTTTTGCCATAAGATGGGGCAAACTCTGGGGTATCATTTACCCCCCACAGGATGGGGCCAGGACTGGGCTTCACCTGAGATCACAGCAGAGCTTGACTTCTGTACTAGGCATGGTTTCTTGAAGTAGAGCCTGAAAAGGAAGGTCTCATGCAAATCTTTTATAGAGGAGTGCTCTCAGGTGAAACTTGTAGGGAATGGGGTACTACAGAAAAAGTTATTGTGACACTTGTTGAAATAGTAAAGACTAGTCAGACTGCTGTGACAAGTGTCAGACTATTGCAATAGAGAAGAGAGATTGGGCTCAACTCTGAATACAAGTGGGGAATCATAGCCAACAAGGTGAGTGGAGGATCTGTGCATGGACAACTACAAAGAGAAGACATTGAGGATTGGGGGATTTGTGTTGAAGGCAGGCCAGGGCGATCAGACATCAAGGGTAATCAGTTATCTAGGGCAGGGGGATTCACGTGAGACTGACTTAGCAGGATTACTGCTACAAATAGACTAAACAGGCCAAAGACAGGGCCTGAGCATGAGGCCAAGTTGAAAAGAGGCCTCAGAGGAGCCTGACTGGAGTCTGTCCGGAGGAAGCAGACAGGAGCAAGGGAAGATGTGGATTCAGTTCCAGTCTGGCTCTGCCTGGTCCTATAGGATCCTACCTAGAGGCAAGGGAACTGGAATTTCATACCACCCCATCAGTGTCTGGCTGTGAGCCAACCACTGGCATGTGGATACTATGCCAACAGCAGGGCAGTTCTCCAGAGACCCAGGAGTCATTAGCAGCCCACACTCACAGCAGCTGAGGGATCAGTTTCCCAGCTCTTTTCCTAGCTCATTAAAGTTGAGCAGGGCACCACTGCTTTGTTCCCCTTCCCTATCCTGCCTCCTCCGTCTCCTCCTCTTCCCCTTCTTGCCTCCTGGGAGTACTGTCTGCACAGGAACCCTTATCACAGACACTGCTCCAAAAAACTCCAGCTCTAACACTCACCGAGTTACACTTGCTTTGATGACTGATGACGGCAGGTCAGCCTCATCCTGCAAGCCTCTTGATTCCATGCTAGGGGACAACATCTGAGGTGTTGGTTTCCTGCAGTTCTCACCATCAGGGTATCTATGTTCCCTTCTTCTAGTAATAGTATTTCAATTCTCCTCTGAGGAATCAAACTTCCTCTTCTCTTAATCTATAAGATTCAGGTATAGCACACACGCACGCACACACACACTCACATACACAGAAACACACAGGCACTAGAGGGAGCCATCTGACCCAGGCCAGGACAATCAGAGTCTAGGGATGGCATGTGATCTGAGCTGATCCAGTGAGCCTCAGCCCTGGGAGTTTGGCTGGAACTCTTGGGGAAATGGTACTGTGCTCTCTTTCCCCTGAGATGGTTAATCTGCAAGAAATCAGCCTAAGGCTGCTGAGGGTCATCATCCCACAAATGGGAAGATTCTGACCAAGATGGAGGCAATCACAGAAGCATAAAAGACAATTGGTGACAACGTGTTAGCCCTGCGCCATCCTCTGGACTTTCTAGTTGTGTGAGCCAATTCAGTCCCTTTAGCTGGTGAGTACTGTGCAAGCCACCTGGAGCGGAGTTTCAGTCACTGACAAGCACATGACCTCCTTTGACTAATTCTGCTAAGAGTCTGATGAAAACCAGCTTTAGATGGTATAAAAAGTATGGAATTACTGTCTGAAGTCTGGGCAGCTATGTGACCTTGATCAAAGTCAATCACTTCCCTGTGCCTCCATTTCCCTACTGGTATTATGTATTTCTTAGAGGTGGAAGTAGAGCTCTCCAGGACCCTGTGGATGATTCCTCTGAGAGTGTGCCCTGGATGCCACGCTCTCCTCTCCAATCTCCTAGCCCCCAAGACTCTGAGTTCTGATGCCACAATTTCTTCATAAGGGCCAGATCATCTCCCTGTACCCAACTTCACCTCCAGGAACTAGTCCAGGAAGAGCAATGGGGTCCAACCTCAGTGAACACATCTGGGAGCTGGGCCCCTGCCCGGGACTCCTGTGTCTACTGGAGCAACCTTTGTGAATTTTGTGATCACAATTCTTGCTCATCATTTCATTCTCCATTCAGACAAGATCAGCCTTTGTGCACCACCCCTCTCCTGGGGCCCAGGTAGTTGCATACATGGACAGAGTCAGGGATTAGAGGGATGCTAATTATGCATTCCAGCTACTCTATTACCAGCTATGTCATCTTGTTACTTCACATTTCAGAAAGCCACAGATTCCCATGCATGTAATGGGAATCATAAGTATCAGATGTGAGTATCTTTGGCTGGGTTGGGTTGAATTTTGTCGAGATTAAATAACACATTGTAGTAGACACTGTCAGGCTCTGCCCATATTCCCCGGGGTCGCTTCACCATCCCCTTCACAATCCCCTCACTGGCTCCAGGCCAGAACCTAGGTCTCTTTCTGGGAAGGCTCTCCTTAGGCTTCTGGAAACTACTTCATTTACTGTCAAGGAAGAAGATCCAGAAATACCTGGTTAATGTACACCTCTCTCATCCCCACTCTTTAACCAATGTCTGACAGCACAGGGGTACAAATGGCCATGAATCCATCTGGCCTCTTGAGCTAGATCTGAGCAGCTCTGAGACTGGATGCTTCCAAGATCTTCCTCTATGGGGCTCTGCTTGGTACCATATCCTTGCATTCCCAGGCCCACATCCCTCCTCCCTCCTGTGTTTTCCTGGGGAGAGCTTCTACTAAGTCACTGTCTAACGCTCAACAGAGTATCTTACACACAGTTTGTGCCCCAGCAGTGACAGCTACCTTACTGTTACAGAGTGCCTGCCAAGTGGCAGCACCAGTTGCATAAACACAAACAGAGCATAAATCCCATAAATCACACATAAATGTGTGCATGTACATATGTGCATGCACGCACACACAGTTCATTCCTGGCAGAGATGGCAAACATCCCTACATGGTGTAGGTGATGCTCTTCTAAGTTATGTCTGACGCCCCCATGGAAATGTTATCATGAAGCCAATGCAAGAGTCTAATACTTCTTGCTTTAAGACCTGTCCCCAAAGGAGTGCCTGGGTGGCTCAGTGGGTTAAAGCCTCTGCCTTTGGCTCAGGTCATGATCTCAGGGTCCTGGGATGGAGCCCCGCATCTGGCTCTCTGCTCAGCAGGGAGCCTGCTTCCCCCTCTCTCTCTGCCTGCCTCTCTGCCTACTTGTGATCTCTCTCTCTCTCTGTCAAGTAAATAATAAAATCTTAAAAAAAAAAGAAAAAAAGACCTATCCCCAAGCATAGAGTTGAACTACCTGGGGCTACTCCTTATAGGCACCAGATAGCAGGCAGCTTTCCAGTGTGTCCATGAGCTAGCTAACTGAACAATGCAGTCACCTGTCACATTTGTATTTCCTCTGATTTACCAGGACATTGTGAAAGGATTGGCAGGATAGGGACAGGTCTAAGGAGAACCATGGGGAGACCTGAAGCATACTTAGGAAAGGAGGAACTCGCTATGGTTGGGAAGTGTAAGGAAGCTCCCAGGCAGAGGGCCAGCCATGTGCTGCTTGCTCTGAACACCTCAAGCCCTAGCCTGAGTACTAACTGGTGTCAAGGGGATGGTGGGATCCGTTGTGTGAAGGCACATGGGGATGTCAGGCTGACTCTAAAAGTAGCCAGATGAAAGCCTGGCATTCCTGAGATCCACTGTATCAAGAAAACTTGCTTCAGAGTGACCATAGGAAACAACACTGTGAATTAGAAGCAAAATACAAGAGATGAGTTATCTGTTAAGCATTTAAATTCAGTCCTATCTGAAACCTGAAAACTCTTTGTTGCTGAGCCAGTTCATTCCCTTTTTAGTTTCAGCCAGTTTAAGAAAGGCCCTGTCACTTTAAACAGAGATAGTAACTAGAGGCAGAGAGCCTTGTGGACACAAGTGGAAACCTAGTCCCAGCTCACTAAGCTCATGACTGGTTCTTTTGTGCCCTTAGCTTGAAACTGGTACCCGTAATGTGAAAGTTACTTGAAGATTCCTCCTAAATCTATACCTACTCTTTTGTGCTGCCCACATCTTACCTTTCAGGTAAGGGCCCCCTCATTAAAGAGTACTTCCTGAGACCAAACATTGTACCTCAGCTCCTAAGCCTTCACGTGGGTGCAGACTTTGTAGTGAACGTTGGAGGAGAACTGAGGTCAGGAGAGCCAACTCTGCCAGGCCTGGCCTGGCCCAGGGAGCTGATTGCTGGGGAGACACACTGTCCACTTAGTCTCCTTGAGCGAAAAGACAGACTCCCAAGTCTGCTCATTTGGAGTAGAGAGAAAAGGAAAGCAGGTGACAACAACAGACATTAGCACATGCCTAAACAAAGCCACCTTCCATCTGAAAGGCCCAGAGACCAACCAGAACTAGAGGAAGTTCAGAAGACAGCTCTGAAGCATCATTAATACTGTGCAAGTAGTTACCAGGTGAAAATCGGACCTCTGCTACCACACCAGCTTCACAGGGGAAAAAGGCATTGCGTTTTCTTTCACCGCAGAGGGGTGCCAATTCCCTCCAGGACTAAAAAAATGTTGTAGTTCTTAGTAGTTCATCACTGATGGGCTTGAATCCCATGCCTCCCTTTTGTGTATTAGAACAAAAGCCTATGAGGAAAAAAAATCTGGAAGCCAGTTCGTCTAGGAGCTGAGATGCAGCAAAAATTTTGCTTCATTTGTGCAACCCCTCTTCAGGCTGGACACAGGGCTGGATCAGAACTTCAGTCAGTATAGCCTGGTACACAGCCTGTCAGGTTGGGCTCTGACAATTAAAATCTCAAATAAAATAAACAAAATACATATTATTTTGCTCCTTGACACACAGTAGAAGAAATACAAGCACTATATGTCTGTTTTATCCTAACTAAATGAATGTGGCTCATGTGTTGCCTGCTACCCTTACTTTACTTTAGCAACTTTTGTTGGTGGGCTACAACACCTCCCACCTCTGTAGTGCAGAAACCCTTATGCCTTCATGTATGCCTTACTGTATGTATGTATGTATGTTTGTATGTATGCCTTTCTGTAGTGCAGAAACCCTTATGCCTTCATGTATGCCTTATACCTTATGTATGCCTTATGTAGTGCAGAAACCCTTATGCCTTCAAAGGTCTTCAGTCTCTGGGGCTGTCACTTACCAGTCTCCCTGCCTACCAATGGCCTATGAGGTCTACTCCAAGGCTGTACTTCCAATCTTGCCACACCAAGCCTGGCCCAGATCCTTTCAGATTCAGTGTTCCTAATATCTGGGAAGCTTCCCTAAGAATGCCCAGGAGTTGCCCTCTGCCCAGGATCCCACAGCACGTACAAGGCAGCATAGGTCTCCTTTCACCATCCCAAATTCGCAAATCCTATCTCTAGGGAGGCTCACTGCCCCTCACCTTCATTAGGCCATTTCTTCTGTTTAAGATCCCCTCAGTAGGGGAGTATTGGCTGGGAGAGGGCATAAGGGGAATTTTTAGGTACTGAAATGTCTCTATCTGCATCTGGGTGATGGGTACACAACTAAGGGTGTGCAAATGTGAGATTCAAGGAGTTGCACGCTCAGGATAAGTCACTCAATGTACATTACTGCTCAGTTTAAAAAATGTACCCCCGCCAAAAAAATTTGTTAGCTTAGACTGAAGGTGGCCAAATAGCCAATGTATGGCCTCACAAAAGGTAATTTCATAGGTTCACCCTAGTAGTTTTGGCTGGTTCTGCCTAATGTGTGCTTTTAACAAAAAATGTTTTCATCCTTTGAAACAGAAAATTTTACGTAAAATTCTGGATATCTGGTTCCAATCAGAAGCCTGGGGGACACTTGATCTTCAGTTGTAGGTATTTGATTTTGAACCATGTACTCAGGCATTGAAACACATAATCAAGGATCCCAAAATCTCCTCAAAAATTATTGGGGCTAGTTTCCAGAAGTACATGGGGTGCAGAGCAGGGGTACAGAGTTGTGATGTGAGGATTCCTCTCATTCCTTTGTGAAATAATTATCACAGCAGAAGATAAGGCTATGTTTCTATCTAATTTCCCTATTATATCAAATAAACAAAACTGTCAAAGTAGAAAATGCTTATACATGCATCCATCTAGCTACCAAAATATATTTATTTTCTCTTTCTTTTGTTTCACTTAAATTTTCACCCATTAGTTCCTGTTCCACTATTTTTTCTTCTCTTTCATAGGTTGCTATTAATTTCTTACAGCAATTTACAAATGCCCCACTATTCTAAGAACCATTGAAATCACAGTTGGGAGCCTCAATAATTTCACCAAGCCAGAAGCTATTAAATGTAAACATTGGCAAAAGTTTTTAACGCTGCAGAGTATCATGAAAAATGCCAAGGTAAGCTCATTGCTGCTGCAGATTTAATTTGTCCTCTTCTAAAAAGTTAGAAATCCCCTCTCTGTCCAGCAGGACCTGAACAAGTCTTAAAAGAGGGCCATGTGAGGCCACATCAGGCTGATTCCTCCCCTCCCCAAAACCCAGCATGACAGAGGAGTAGGCAGCCCATAAGGAACAGGGGATGGAAAGCCCTGCTAATTTTTCTCATCTCATTTCAGGCTCAGGACTGAAATGGACAGAACAATAGTTAACCCCACCGCCTGCAGACTCCACTACTGATGACCATGAAAACAAAACCACCTTATATACTTGTTCTCTGTACTTTTCAAAATCATTTCCTTATAGGTACTCATTGAAACCCCAAGAAGTGGAGAAGTTGCCCTTGAAATTTGAGTGCTGCGGGCCCCAGAAAAGGAAGAGCTCAATGTTGCTCTGCAGTTTGCCAACAAAGCTAGGATAAGAACCAGGGTCCCTAGACCCCCACTACCTCTTCTTCCTAGATTCGGGACACATTCCAGGGCTGCTGGAGCCAACACTTCATCTCACTACTGGCTGAATGAGAGAATGAGGCAAGAGGTCTGTATTTTGGAGTCACAAAAAAGAGAGCTGCTTATAAATTAGTTAAATAAAAAATTAAATATTTTTTAAAAGGCATACCAATTAATTAATGTATATAAAATGAATAAATTTCTAAGAGATATAACTACCAAACTACTGTAAGTACCTAAGCTCATTCAGGAATAGATAACCTGAAATTAAATTATGAAAGTAAATCCATAAATTCTTTCTGTAAATAAAACCATAGTACCTGATAACTTTACTGCTTCACTCTGAATTCTACTCCAAAATTTAAGAACATATTCATATCAATTCAACACAATTCTCTCAAAAAATATAAAAGAAGGGAGGGCATCTCTGTGGCACAGTTGATCAAGTGTCCAACTCTTGATTTCAGCTTAGGTCATGACGTCAGGGTTGTGAGATTAAGCCCCATGTCAGGCTCCACAACGAGCTAGGTTAAGATTCTCTCTCTCTGCCTCTTCCTCTGCCCCTCCCCATCCTGCTCATATTTCTCTCTCTCTTAAATTTTTTTTTAAATTTAAAAAATAGAAAAGAAAGGAGCACTTCTTAATTAATTTTATGAGGCCAGCATTTCCCTGATATCAAAATTAGAAAAGGACATTTCAATAAAAAAAAAGGAAAGAATGAAAGAAAAGAAAACAACAACAACAAATCAAACAACTGCAAATTCACCATATCTCTTACAACCATAGATGCAAACATCATAGGAACAGCTTTAGAAATTGAATCTAGCAACGTATTTAAAAATATAATAAAACATTACCAGTTGGGATTTAATTCAGGGCACTCAAGTTTGGTTTAACATAAAAAAATCAACCAATGTTATTATAACCACATTATCATACTAAAAAAGAAAAGAAAATTAACTATTGAATGAATTCAACAAGCATTCAAGATAAACATTCTGAGCTAACCAGAAATAGAAGAAAACTTCCTTAACCTGTGAAAATGGCAAGGTTGTTTGTGTTTAGTACCTTTAGTCAATAGTACACTGAAAATTCTAGCCAATGGAATAAAGCAGGAAAAATAAATAAACATCTGTTCTGGAAAGGAAAAAATGAAACTATCATTATCAGAAAACGAGAGGATGTCATCTAAATAGAAAATTATAAGAAATCTACATACACAAAATTTACTGCAACTAATAAGTGAGTTTTGCAAGGGCAAAGGATATAAATTCTATATTTTTTAAAGTTGTATTTATTTATGCTAGAAGCAATACTTGGAAATTACTATTTGAAAAGCAACAGCACCTCACATTTATTGTCAATTGATTTTTGATAAAGGTGTCAAGACAATTTAATGATGAAATAATAGGCTCTTAAACAATGGTGCTGAAAAAACTGTTTATTTATATATGAAATGTGGAATTTGAACCCCTACCTCATATCATATACAAACATAACTCAAAATGAATCAAAGACCTATAAGAGCAAAAACCATCAAACATTTAGAAGAAAACACAAGCATAAAATGTCATGACCTTGAACTGGGCAATGGCTTCTTAGCTATGAAATCAAAGGGGACAAGAAACAATATAAAAACCAATA
>CM053620.1:30758873-30792722 GCA_028646535.1 Procyon lotor
TATATATATACCACATCTTCTTTATCCATTCATCTGTTGATGGACATCTAAGTTCTTTCCATAGTTTGGTATTGTGGACATTGCTGTTATAAACACATTCGGGTGCACTTGCCCCTTTGGATCACGAAGTTTGTATCTTTAGGGTAAATACCCAGGAGTGCGATTGCTGGATCATAGGGTAGCTCTATTTTCAACTTTTTGAGGAACCTCCATACTGTATTCCAGAATGGCTGTACCAGCTTGCATTCCCACCAACAGTGTAGGAGGGTTCCCCTTTCTCTGCATCCTCACCAACATCTGTCGTTTCCTGACTTGCTATTTTTAACCATTCTGACTGGTGTGAGGTGGTATCTCACTGTGGTTTTGATTTGTATTTCTCTGATGATCTCTGCTCTAATCTTGATTATTTCCCTTCTTGTATGTGGGGTTGGCTTAATTTGTTGTTGATTTTCCTGTTCTTTAAGGTGAAAAAAAGATGGTATATTCGGGATTTTTCAATTTTTTTGAGTGAGGCTTGGATGGCTATGTATTTCTTCCTTAGGACCGCCTTTGCTGTGTCCCATAGGTTTTGGACCGATGTGTCTTCATTCTCATTGGTTTCCATAAGTTGTTTAAGTTCTTTGATTTCCTGGTTGATTCCAACATTCTTAAGCAGGTTGGTCTTTAGCCTCTAAGTGTTTGAATTCCTTCCAAACTTTTTCTTGTGGTTGAATCCAGTTTCAAAGCATTGTGGTGTGAGAATATGCAGGGAAACATCTCAGTCTTTTGGTATTGGTTGAGTCCTGATTTGTGCCCCAGTATATGGTCTATTCTGGAGAAAGTACTATGTGTCCTCGAGAAGAATGAGTATTATGTTGTTTTAGGGTGGAATGTTCTGTATATATCTATGAGGTCCATTTGGTCCAATGTGTCCTTCAAAGCTCTTGTTTCTTTATTGATTTTCTGTTTAGATGATCTATCTGTTACTGAGAATGGCATGTTAAGATCTCCTACAATTAATGTACTCATATCAATATTTATTTTGATTAACAGTTGGCTTAAATAGGTGGCTGCTCCTATATTGGGGGCATAAATGTTTACAATTGTTAGATCTTCTTGGAGGACAGACCCTTTCAGAATGATGTAGTGTCCTTCTGTATCTCTGACAGTCTTTAGCTTAAAATCTAATTTATCTGATTTGGGAATCACTACCCCAGCTTTCTTTTGAGGCCCGTTGGCATAAAAGATAGTTCTCCATCCCTTCACTTCACTAGTCTGGATGTATCTTTTGGTTCCAAATGTGTATCTTGTAGACAGCATATGGACGGGTCCTGTTGTTTTATCCAGTCTGCAACCCTGTGCTGTTTTATGGGAGCATTTAGGCCTTTCACATTGAGAGTTATTATTGAAAGATAAGTTTTTATTGACATCATGTTCCCTGTGAAGATCTTGTGAAGTCCTATAGATTGTAAGTTCCTTTTCTATGTCATTCATGGGTTCTTTCTACTTTTATAGAACCTCCTTTAATATTTCTTGTAGTGCCGGCTTAGTGGTCACATACTCTTTTAATCCTTGCAGGTCTTGGAATCTCTTTATCTTTCCATCCATTTTGAATGTCAGCCTTGCTGGATAAAGAATTCTTGGCTGCATGTTCTCCTCATTTAGTGCCCTGAATATGTCTTGCCAGTCCTTTTTGGCTTGCCAGATTTCTGTGGACACTCCTGATGTTATTCTGAAGGGTCTTCCTCTGTACATAAGGGATCTCTTCCCCCAGCTGCCCTCAGGATCTCTGGTCTAAAATTATAATTTGCAAATTTCACAATGATGTGTCTAGCTGATTTTCTAGACTCATTGATCTTGGTGAGTGTCCTTTCTGCCTCTAGGATACGAATATTTGTTCCATACTCCAGATTGGGGAAATTTTCTTTCAGAATTTGGTCAGCTGTATCTTCTCATCCTCTGTCCTTCTCTGCTCCCTCAGGGATTCCAATAATTCTGACATTGGAGATCATGACCCGAGCCGAAGGCAGAGGCCTAACCCACTGAACCACCCAGGCGCCCCTAATGTTAAGTAGTTTAAAAAAAAATTAAAAAGCCAAGAAACATGAGAATGAGTGAATAAGGAAAGAAAGAAAGAAAGAAAGAAAGAAAGAAAGAAAGAAAGAAAGAAAGAAAGGGCTTGTATCTATGAAATATAGAGGTTTTAGGGTATTATCAGGAGCTTAATATATTGATTTCCCCTGATGTTTGGGTTTTACAGTTTTATGGGAACCCTGTGGTTATTGTCCTCTTGTTTTTGGATTGTCTTCTAGGGGAGGGGCCTGCCACATTGTTTTCCAGTCAATCTTGCTTGGGTTGAGTTGCCCTGCCCCCCAATCAAGAGGCTGAGCTCTGTGGAAGTCAATTACTCAGACTTTTGCTCTTGGGAAGTTTTTGCTCTTTTGTAGCTTTTTCACCTTTTCAGAGAGTCCAAGCAAGGAATATGCCCATACCCAGACCTCCGTGTCACAGAGGAGCCTCAGTCTGCTCCCTTCTGCAGCCTGTCATAGGTGGTGTGCACCCCCAGCCACTGTCCTAGCTAGCCTTTGCACCCTCACGCAACTACAGCCGGAAGTGATATTGGCCTAGGAAATTCGCTTCTGGTGGCCGTCGTTGCCAGGAACGCTCTCCGGACTCCAGGCCCACCCTGGGTATGGTCAGATTTCTGCCCGAGATTGGGTGGCGCCCATTCTCGGGTGCCAGCTGGGAGCTCCCAGACCCTGAGGTGGGGCAGTGGGTGTCCTGTGGGTCAGAGACTGCAGGCCAGGGCTTCCACCTGGTCTCTTAGGAGCTTGCGGGAGTGCACCCAGTCCGCAGAGTGCTGCACACAGAGAAAAGCTGCAGGCTCATGGACCACACCAGGCTCTCTAAGATGCTTGCAGGAGTGCACCGCCCATGAAATGGTGCAAGGAGAGGAAAGCTGCAGGTTCATGAACCACGGGCTGGACCTCCTGCCAGTCTCTCTTTGCCTCAGGTTGTGTCCTTCTTGGGAAGGAAGGCTTAGGCTTGTGCCCATGACCACCCACCTCCACTAGTTGCTCCTTAAGATCTTCTGCTCTTTTTAAGTGTTTTTAACCGGACTCTAAGTTAATGCTGGTCCCCAACCACAGGGCACTTTCCTTTGGGGTATTACTTTCCTTGGGTCGCTTCTGGTGGCTCCCTCCCCCTTCTGTTTATCCTCCAATATATGTCCAAGTGTTTCCACTTTGCTTTACCTCTCCACTGTTGCTTTCTGCTCCTGTAGAGATCCAGAAGTGAAAAATCTTACTTCTCAGGCTGATTTCATGGGCGTTCAGTGTGTTCTGGTAGATATCCAGCTCACTTTAAGGGACCTGTTGTAACAGGGTCTCCTACTTCTCTGCCATCTTGCCAAGAGAAAACAGTAATAAGGCTCTTAGAATGAAATTATGTGGAGGAGAGAGGCATGATGAAAGGGTTGATTTCAGTACAGCTCATGGCTGATGCTGAAAGCTCTTCCAGATCCCATCCCCCAAACAGTGGCTGTTTTTAAGACACTATTGAGCTGGTAATACATATGAGAGTAAGGTAGATTGTCTTTGGTTTCATATTTTACTTTCTAAACTGTATTACAAAAAGATTTTCTAAGCACTGTTATAAAAAGATGACTGTTGTAAAAAACTTTATTCAATTTTTCCAGTGGCCTCTCTTCACTCTTGATTTTCTAATTAGTTCCCTCTCAAGCGCCTTTTCTGTTATCATTGTGCTAGTTTTCTCTTCCATAGTTACTTAGTGTACTTCAGCCAAAGCCTCCCTTAGCTAAGGGTTTGCATGGGATTTGAATAGCTCTCCCACATCACTTTCATCATCATCATCATCATCAAATTTTGCTCCATTCTCAAGACCTATAATTTTACTTTGAACTGCTTATACTTTGTAGTCAGAGGTTTATAGCAGCAGGAAGCTGAGTGGAGAAATGTTGACATGGTGGATGGGGTAGAGATAGACTGATGTCAAAATAAGAAGGGATGTTCAGTGACGACTAATTTTATAAGGACCAGAATGTCATCCTATTATGGCTTTTCAAATGAAAAATTATCAGATAACAGTGACTCCTCCCCTTACACCAAATGAGACCTGTTCCTAATGGAACATGTAGAGTTTTATGTCAATGTTTTTTCCAAACACTGTCTTTGTATTTGTTCTTGAGGCAGATGAGGCTGGTCATATCAGTATCATTATGAAGTACTCACATAATGCTTGGTACAATGTATGCGCTCAAACTTGCTATCATTTTCATGCATGCCTTGTCTGAATTCAGGAATGCAAAGTTGGTCTGAAGGAAAACTGGTAAGAGATTGCATTGGCTGCACTGACCCAGCCCCAGCCTGTGAATTAACCCTGCCTAGATCAAAGCCCCTTCCTCTGCTTATCTAAGGGTCCCAGGAAGGCCCTGGCTGAGAACCTTGCCATCTCATTTGTTTCTCTAATGTATGTCCCATTGGACACACGTGTCAGTTCTGCAGTATAAGGATGTGCCTGTGTTTCATGACTGCCTGTTCTTTAGTTAGTAATTAAGTATGCATAGCTACAGATGTGTTGCAGAAAGATATCATCCAAGCCCTGACAAAGAACCAAAATTATTCATATAATTTATCATCCCAGCCATTCTGAATGCTAACGAGAACACTTGTTGTTTAGAATTGTCAGGAAGCGTTTGCACCCATGTCCCATCAGGGAGCATTTCCTCTGCCAGGCAACCTGTTTATACCAACCACAAACACTCTTGGGCTTTCTTCCTTATGATCTCCCAGGCCCTCCAGAAACAAAATGCAATAAAATAAGCGTTTCTTCCCTCCCCCTTTTATCTGATGAGCTTTCTAGGGGGCTTTGAGGTTTTATGTGATTTTATTTTATTTTTTAATTGGTTTTGTTTGGGGTGATTGTTTTGGAGCAGGGAGGTTGTTGTTAGCTTGTATGTTAAAACCTTTTAAAGATCTGCTGGCCCTTCCTCCTAGCATCAGACTCCAGGGTTAGGTGCTTGGATTCAGGTTTCTTTTCTGCGCAGAAAGAAATACCAAAGCAGTGTGGGAATCACTGGCCATTTGGGTCAGGCCCACTTAAGAATGTCCCTGCTTTACAGAACTAACTCTCTTGGAATGTAAGTTAGACATTGAGACACGTTCCCAAATCTTAATACTTGGAGGGAGAAGAGGTGGATTTAGGAGACCAGAGAGTCTATGTTCTGTCACTGGAATAGAAGAGAATTGGCAATGCAATAGAATATACTGGAAGGGAAAGATATACCTCACTCCCCAGGAAGAGATTTTAATTTCCCAAACTTCCTTCCATCCTTATGGACTGATAAAGTCCATAAGGTAAAAAAATAAATAAATAATAAAAGAGGAAAACTCTCTATTGTCTTGTGGGTTCCCCAAGCCAGCTATAAATCTGCTTCTAACACTAGCTTTTAATCCATAAAGATATATAGGATTTAAATGCAGTGTTTTGTCACCACATTCAATTTTCATAAATTAGTCCTCAAGTTGTTGCATTGATTGGAAAATGCATTAAACACAAATCCATCTAATTATCCCTGGTTGAGAGGTTTGGTCAGACTCCATCAAGATGGCTGTGGTCAGAGAGGTCTGATGCTGCAATCTGTGGCAGCCAACTCTGGTGGGTTCTAGCCCCCAGCACCAGATGTGAGTGGGACATGGGGGCCTGGATAAGCTCAAGAAAAGCTACCTTGGGAAGTGTTCCAGAACCTCTGGAGAAGACTGGAACTGAGTGCTCACATAGGAAGCACTTGTCTCCCTGTAGGTCTGTATCATTAGAATTGGTTGGCTTTCTTCACATTTTAAGCAACCAGAAGCTAAAGCTTATGTGGGAAAAACTTGCTTGACTAGCTTTCACACCAAATTAACTAGACTTTGGTTTTCAGAGATCCCCTATTCATATCAACTCTCAATCCACTCAGCTCTCTCAGGAGGTGACTTCATTGAAGGGATGCAGAGGCCAAGATGGCAATCTGTCTCCATCTGTTATCTTTCCCACTTACACATCTCGAGACAGTGGCATTACAGCCTTATAGCCATAGTCTCCTTCAAAACCTACATCAAACTGGCTGGATGATTCTGTGGCTTCAGTTAATTCTGGAATCCTCAAAAAGAATCCTATTTTCTCACATGATATCTGGAGACATAGGAAGCTCTGCTTCTGAGTACTGAATGGTCTGAATGGTCTGCATTCACTAAGGGTCACCTGTTAAATCAACACATAAGGCAGTAGAGATGCAGGATCCACCATACAAACAGCTATTTAAAGGCTGTCATGGAAGTCCTCCTCAGAGCAAGTGTGTATGCGTGGGAGTGGCACAGAGGAGAGAAATGATAGGTTTTACTAATAGAAAAAATATGGACAAATAGCTCTGAACAGACTGGATGATTTTTTTCCCAAGGGAAAGTAATAAGACTAGATAATTCTATATATCTTTATTTATAAAAGTCAGGTTACAAACTTCTCATCAATAGACACCATAAACAGGTGAAAACACAAAGTCACCAAGTAGGAAAAGATATTTTCATACACATAACTGACATAGGGTGATTATCCAATAAAAATAGATATGCCTTAAAAATAAACAGGAAAAGGGGTGCCTTGGTGGCTCAGTCAGTTAGGCGACTGCCTTCAGCACAGGTCATGATCCTAGGGTCCTGGGATCGAGCCCCACATTGGGCTCCCTGCTCGACGGAGAGTCTAGTTCTCTCTCTCTCTCTCTCTGCCTGCTGCTCTGCCTACTTGTGATCTCTCTCTCTCTCTGTCAAACAAATAAATAAAATCTTAAAAAAAAATAAACAGGAAAACATGGGCAAATGACATGACCAGTCAATTCCATAGAATAAAAACATGAATGGCCCATAAACATATAAAAAAGCGCTTAACTATATAGGAAGCTGAGAAAATATAATGAAAGACAATTTTATTCCTACCAACAGGCAAAAATGGAGAAGTCTGACAATTCCTAGTGCAGGTAAGAAAGCAGAAGAACAGAAATCCTTTTGCATGGATGATGGAGCAGTACATTGATTCAACCATCTTGGAAAGCCATTTGTTATTACCTAATCCCTTAAATGTGCATTTACTCAAGCCTAGCACTGTCACTCTTAAATAAATACCCTAGAAAGGTGGTTCCCAACAGGCTCATTACCACACCCCACGAAGAGTTTGGAAACCTGTGGATGTCAGAAAGAGTGGGGTCACACTGGCATTTAGTAGGTGGGGCAATGAACACTAGGTGTCCTACAGTTTCTGGGACAGTCCCACACAAAGGTGAATTAGCCTGCATCCCATGTGACTACCTAATTTATACAAGTGAGCATCTGTTCATACTTGGTTAATCCTGAAACCCGACTCCACCTTTGTTTTACATATAAAAAACTTGTTGTTTTCATGACTTTTAACATACTGAATTTTCTAGGAATGCATACCTTCTAAATTGAAGGAAGACTGTGCTTTCCATTGATGTTGTTTGGAACTTTGCCCAGAATTGGCCAACATTTCAGAAAATGTTGTATCTCTGTTGGGAACCTTGCACATAGTATTTGGGTCACCAATTCAAAACACCTATGTCTGTTTGCATTTGTAGCTGGAAAAATCGTGGTGAATCTACATACAGGTACAAGCATCTGACATCATTATTCTGGATCCTGGTGTAATTGTTACTCAAAATTTACATATTGGTACAGCCATCTTTTGTTATAAATTGCTATGCTTTATTTCTCTGCCATATTACAGCTAGAACATTGGATTGATTTCTTAAAATTCCATACTACAGAATGCTATAGTAGAGGATCCAAAAAATTCATTTCAAAACAATAAAAAGAACGTCACAAAATATTTGTCATAGGGGGGCACTGATGTTGAGAACCACTGCCCTAACAAGGGCATTTGCATATGTACCCCAGAAGCTATGTATAAAAAGGCTCATGGCAGCATGATGTAAAAAAAAGCAAACTCCCAAAAACAATCCAAATCTTCCCTAAGAGCAAACTAGATAAATGCATGCATAAATGCATTTTGTGGAATACTATATCACAGTGGAAATAAATGAACTACGGCCATATTCATGAACGTAGGTGAATTTTTTTAATATAGAGCAAAAACAACAAATCACACAACATTTATATATACAGTAGAAACATTTAAATTTCAAAAATGGGCATAACTAGAATTTTATTTAGGAATGTGTATAATGTGATAAAGCTATAAAGAAAAGTAAAGAATGATAAACACAAACTCTGGGGTGAAGAGGGGAGGGAATGAATTGGGGAGGAACATACAGGGTTATGTTCTGTTTCTTAAACTGGGTGGTGGGTACATGGCTTCTTGTTTTATTATTGAAACTGTAAATATATTATATACACTTTAAGATAGAATGTATTTTAAAGTTTAAAAACTTTTAAAAATCAGAGTCTTCCACCTAATCAGCCCAAACCTTTAGCTGATTGGACCTATTTTATTTTTATTTTTTAAAAAATATTTTATTTTTATTTATTTATTTGACACAGAGAGAGAGATCACAAGTAGGCAGAGCAGCAGGCAGAGAGAGAGGGGGAAGCAGGCTCCCTGCTGAGCAGAGAGCCTGATGTGGCGCTCAATCCCAGGACCCTGAGATCATGACCTGAGCTGAAGGCAGAGGCTTTAACCCACTGAGCCACCCAGGTGCCCCTGGACCTATTTTAAAATTCATCTTCACTTGCACTGAGGATTGACAGATAAGACTGCCAGATCTCTGGGTTCAGGACACACTCCCTGTAGTCACTAAGTCTGAGACCTGTCTTGGGACATTTGATCAATAAACAATGATGTTGATGTTGGCATGAGGTGTCCTGCAGCCTCCCAAAGTGCCTGTCCCATGCCAAGACTCCTTAAGGAGCCAAAAAAGAGGGATTCTCAGCAGCCAGAAGAGAAAACTGTTTGCCATTAGCCAAGAGAATGCACTTACCTCTCAGAGGAAGTCTGGCAGAGCTACCTGGCCCTGACTGATTGATTCTTTCCCTCTGGCAGGTCACCTATCCACCTGCATTGCAGCTTCTATTAGAGAGCTTAGGGCACCAGTCATGTGCTCAGGCTGTCAGATTTTTATTATAACCCCTGGAATCTCCACCAACCCCTAAGGCTGCAGGACTGAAGCAAGGTTTGGCCAAGCAGGTACCATTTTGTCTGAGGAATTTAGATGAAATGGGGAAGGGGATAGCTATACACCCAGAATGAAAACAGCAGTGCCTTCAATAAGCCAGCAACTTGATGGGTTCTAGAATGTCACAGGGATGACAAGACAATTCTTGCCCTAAGAACTCATGCTCTATCTGTGCTCAGATACCCTAGTGTGCTACCAGCTACTTGAGGGCAAGCATGGTCTCTGGTGTCATGCTTGGCAAACTGAAGGCTGGTAATTTAACTTACCAGCAAGTGAAGAGAAGCAAGTGGAAGAGAAATGTAGGAGATAAATTTAATAAATGACAAATTAACAGTTTAACTACTGAGAGTAGAACCAAGAGCTTGCATTGGATTAGATAGGCTCCCAGAGTTTTCTTGGCAGAAATGGGACTTGTATATGTGTTAGGTGGATGCAGAGGGAAGGAGACAGGAGATCAGGACATCCTGGGGTGTGGGAATGGTGAAACCAAGACTCTGAGATGGCCAAGCACAAAGAGCTATCACATGCCAAGGTAGAAGTCTGCTTTGGTGGCAGCAGTGGTAGCAGTAGTAGATAAAGGTCAGCTGGTCAACCAAAGCCAAGTAATGGAGAACTTGAATGCCACACTAAGGGTGTTGGGTGTCCTACTGGAGTCACCCAGGAATTGCACCAAGTGTTGTCACTGCCTGAGCTCAGATTTCAGCTGCATTTGTCAGGAACATCTCTCCTGCACATGGACAGAACCACACACACCTGCTGAGTTTCAACACTTTTCTGCACCGTCTCCCAGTCTTTCCCCAAATTCCCTCAACTCTTCCCAAGGAAACCCAGAGTACAACCAAGTTCACAAAAACCAGTAAACATATATGTCCAAGACCCAATGCTTCCTAAAGGCACATGTCTTAGGCACTTAGCAGATGAGTTTTTAGGGGAGCTTCCATAAGATCAAGCCTCCATTGCCCACAGTGGTAAGAGCCCCAGAACTCACTGTGGGTTGGATTTCCTCTCTTCTCTGTCTCGCTGGCCTGCTCTGTCATTTTTGCCTCCCATCTCCACTTCTCAGAGCCTTATGTCTAACCATGCTTTCAGGGAAACCCACAGTAACACAAGACTCTGGGACAAATATGAGGAAAGTAAGCTCTGACTGGAGCCAGTATCAATGACTCTGGCTGCCTGTGAGGGCCAGGGTCTCCAAAGTGGTGTGAATGGGAATGTGGTCAGGGGTCAGAGAGAGACAGACAGAGAGACAGAGACAGACAGAGACAGACAAAGAGAGAGGCAGAGATAGGAAAAAATAAAGCAGGCAGAGACAGAGACAGACAGAGGAAAACAGAGACAGAGACAGAGATAGAGAGCCCTCAGTGCAAGCTAGAGTTTAGAATCTTCCTGAAGGTCTGAGTAGGAATGTGGCCCTAGAGAAGAAGTCCAGCCTGGGAGAAAAGAGATGGGATTTGGGTCAGTTTATTGCAGGGTGGAGGTACTGGTTCTGCCTGCATGTGGCTCAAGCCCTCAAAGACTCCCCCATTCTGTCTTTTGCCTTGTGTCTGTTTCATCTTTTCCCCTGACAGCAGCAGGTGGCAGGGAGGCAAAGGCAGCCCTTTCTCAGTTCAGGATGTGGGGCACAGTAGTATAGGACAAAAGGGATGAACGACTTTCAGTTCCCAGCACCTGGATGACAACTTCATGGCCACATAAATTATTCACACCTCAGTCAACACAAGCACACTTACAGGAGACAGAATATTACAAAATATTAATATTAATGTTTAATCTAGAAAGAGCCAGCCTAGAACAGAATACCAGATATAAATGGCCTAACACATGTCCTGCCAAAGCAGGCCCACCAAGAGCATCTATGGACGGAAATCTAAAAGGAATCAGTAAGAGCAATCATTGTGGTTCATCTCATTTCTCTCTATCCATGATTTCACACCTTGACTCCACCTTGGTTTGACCCCAAGCCTCAGTTTCTTCTTCTATAATTTGGGGGTGATCCAGAAAGTTGCTGTAAGCATTTAATGAAGTGATGCATGTAACACATCCAACCCAAGTCCTGCACACAGGTATGCTCCCCAGATGTTGGCTATTTTGGCAGCCCAGGTGGTGGCCACATTCTTGCTTGCATTTTCTGCTTTTCTCGCTATGGACATCTGCACTGAACCTTTTCCTTAGCTTAATCTCTGCCTCTCTAAAACTTTTTTGACTCCAAATAGGACTGGCCCCTCCTCCTCTGAGCTCCTCTAAGACATGGGTTTGTAACTTTGTAAATGTCACTTAGTTCCATGGGCCTTCTCTGACTAGCCTAGAGTAACTCACTATCCCTTCCTAAGGTGTTTTCCTTGCCGTGACTGACTATTCCCACTCCTGGTGCTAGACTGTGATGGGAGGCAGCAACCATGTGTTCTTTGTCCCAGTTCTGGATCTCAGAAACAGATCCGAGACTTGAGCCTGGAGCAGGTGGTCTATGTGGGAGGTGAGCTCAGAAGCAAGAGAAGGAATGGAGAATACAAGCAAGGAAGGATGAGGGGTTACTTCTGTGGCCCTGGGGCTCCAGATGCTCAGAGAGAGGCTGGTGGAACATGCTTTGGGATTGTCCCACTCAGGAGGCTAGGAAGTTGGCATTTATCCAGCTCTACCTCCAAAGTCTGGGCTTGTGGGCAGCTGTCCCTCTATTGGAGGTGACATGTCCTGATTCCCCTCTCTACCCATTCCCCATAGACCTTCTCACGTCTCTTGAGGTGTACAACACTATTGTGTCATTGATGTCCCTGATCTCAGCCTCTGGCCACTTCCAGTCACTTGCACAACTAAGGAATGGCTCCTGAGGTTAAGCCTAGCATGTGGAGCTGGGGAGGCAGATAATCACACTCAGAGATATTACCCAAGAAGCACATCATCCTGTATACCATTGATGGGCTCCAAGGAAAGGAACTATAATGTGACAAGTGCTGGAAGCAGGCAAGATGAATGAATCTTCTAAGGATGACCAGGATCTGGGGGTGGATGAGACAGGGAAGCACTTGGCCTGGGTCTGAGATCATATAAAGAAAGAGGAGGAGGAAGAGGAGGGTGGAGAGGAGGCTTGGAAGGGGAATGGAGAAGGGGGAGGGGAAGGAAAACAGCACAGTGAGAGCTCAGGCAAGAGGGAACAGAGTCTTCTCAAGCAGAGCAAGAGATCTGGCAGCTGCTGGGAGGGGGGGATCAGGAGGGAGGCAGCTAGGTATGTGAGGGCTCTGCCCACAACTAGGTACTTAGAGTACACTCTGTAGTTGCCTACAAGCTGTTGAAGGACTTTAGCCAGCAAGCAATAGATACAAGCAGATGCATATTTTAGGGAGTTATTCTCTTTGGCAGCCTTGTAGAGGGAAGATAAGAGAATGTTGACAGGTACAGGAGACCACAGCCTCAGCCAGGAAGAGCTGGGTGGGTCCAGGTGATAGGGCATAGATCCCAACTGTAACAACCTTGGGGAGGGGTGGGGAGGGTCAGATGTGGACAGTCAGGGGCACAGTTCTGGGCCGAGAGGACAATTGTGGGGAGAGATAGGACGAGTAAAGTAGAGGGGGGAACAGCAAGCAAGGACAAAGAGTGATAGCCCAGATGTGGGGGGAAACCTCTGGTTTGCTCTTGCCTGAGTGATGAAATACTGAAATTCAGGGTGTTTTGAAACCTTGACAGCAATCTGACAGAGTAACAGAGTATGACTGTTCAATCTTTTAATAATAAAAATCTTGGGCATGTATATTGCATGTTTTTTAAATTTCATTTTTTTTCATAACTTACTTTTTACTGAATTTTGCAAAAGTATTGTTCTGCGACTGATTGGGGAATAAATAAAACCTGGTCTTTCACTGCTGCTGAGTTCGGAAGCTGTGGTCATAGGATTTCCCCATCAGATTCTGCTGCTAAAATCAAGCTCTTCTTCATCCCAGAGTTTGATTTTCATTTATTATTTTATCTTTATGCTGGAAAAGTGCCTCAGCTCACCTGAAACAGGCAAGCAAAGCAGAATGCCCCCACCAACTCCGATCCCCAGAATTTCTCTAGCCCCACATTAGCTCAGACATTCTACAAGAGGCCTCCTTCTGTAGCTCTTGCTGAAAGCAGGCGATGCTTAATCTCCACAGTGGCATTGATGTGGATGGCTGTACATAATCTGAGGCCAAGCCAACATGGAGGGACAGTGCAGTGATGGGATCTGGTGGCTGCCAAAGTCCGTTGTTGGCAGCTGAGCTCACTAGAGGTCATTAATGTGGATCAGCCACTAATGGACTTTCTGTGCTGGCTGTGTTGTTCCCAGCACTATTTTTAACTTATTCTGAACTTTGAATTATCCAAATGTATTTTGATTTGTTTGTGAGTATGGACATAAACAAACCCTTTAGTGCTGTTTCTGTGCAGTTTCTCAGGTATTCAGAAACCTACTCTTTATTCCCTTCACTGAAAGAGCAGTCCCATAACTTACCAAGATGTGACTGAGGGCCACCAAACTACACCACACTACCAAAGGGGCACCCCCACGTGGGCTTATTCCAAATGGCAGCAACCAAAGCAGTGACCATTTTCCTGGCAGAGGTTCAGAATGTGTCCCTTCCATCCCCGCCCAAAGAGCACTTGAACCCAGTGTTCACTTGCTGAGTACATACTGTATGCAGGCACTTAGGGAGCACAGGTAATGGCAGGCACTGGCCCCATCCCAAACATCCCAGAGTGAAGTACAGTCACTGAGTGAACACATGGTGTAACCAGGAGTCCCCACATTGATGGCCCACACGCCACATTGAGCCTGCAGATGTGTTTGTTTTATCTGAACACATTTTTTAAATTGGGAAACTGTACACAAAAGTCCATATTTCCAAATTTCCTTGAAGAATTGAAGCACTGGGAAGTACCAATGTGCCAACTGCATGATGATATTGTCTGGGGCAGAGAAACTGAGGCATCCTGCTGTGGGTGTTTGGTGTATGTGTAGGGGGCTGGTCTTTAAGGAATTTAGGAAAAGGGAACCTCCCTGGAAACACTGTCAGCACTTAGACAGGGAAACTTGAGTGAGTGGTTTAGAAAGGATTAGAAGCTGGATTTAAGCTAATAGACTCAGGTTTCCTGGAGGCAATAGATTTTGCAGAAGCATCTAAAGAAACAGCACAGCTCAGAGTGAGGCCCACCTGGTCTATCCTCAGCACCAGCAGCTTATGCAGGGGCTGTGGCTCTGCTCTGATTTCAGCTGCCTACATATTCATCCATCAAGTGTGTAGTCAGTACCTGAGAGTCAGTAGCTGCTACCCTAGGGATAATTGTAGAGAGCAAAGTAGACACAGGTTTTGTCCTCAAAGAGCTCATGAACTAGCCAGGGGAATGGGTAGGTTTCAATATTGGGGTCTAGGAGAACCCTTGGTGGAGCATCACATTCCAGGGGGCAGAGCTGCTCAGTTAGAGATCATGAGAACATCACCAGCCACCTACTTTGTGGCAGGCAGCCTCTGAAATGGACAACAATGATCCCCACCTCCCCTTGTTTCCATGTCTGTTCAGTCTGTTGCCCTTGGGGCTGGGCAGGACCTGTGACCCGCTTCTAATCAAAAGGACACAGCAATGGTAAAGATGGCGAGATGTCACTTCAGTGGTTAGGTTACAAAAGATTGACCTTTTGCTGGTAGAGTCTTTTTATTCTCTTCTTGGCTTGTATGCTTTGATGAAGTGAGCTGGCATGCTGGAGATGTTCATAACAGAAGGAAATGAGGGCACCTCTGGCCAGCTAAGAGCTACAACCTTCAGTCCAACAGCTCTCGAAGAACTTAATTCTGCCAACAACACCCCCAGTCAAGCCTTCAAGTGAGACTCCAGCTGACATGTTGATTTCAGCTTCATTAGAGACCCTGCAGCAGCAGATTCAGAACAGGCTTGCTTTGATTTCCAGCCCAGAGAAACAGGGAGATAATAAACATGTATTGTTTTAAGCTGCCAAGTTTGAAGCAATTTGTTATGCAGCAGTAGATAACTAATACATATCTGGATTTATGTCTCCTAGTTTGAGGATGTCAAGTGATTTATAAACATATTCACCAGGCAGCATATGGCTTGAATACACATGTTAAGTCCCTGGCTATTGATGGAACGGTGCTCAGAAGGTAATAAAGACTGAGAAATGGCAGGTGGCAGTGCCGGCAACAGATGCTTGAAGCCACAGCTGTCTCTTTGCCAGTGGCCAGGATTCCTTACATGAGCAGTTGCCTACATTACTCAAGTCTAGAGGCCAGGGATTCTGGCCCTGCTTCTCCCTTTGCAGGGTCCCCAGCACAGCATGGGCCCAGGTGTATTCTCAATTTCTTCCTGAGTATTCTGTTCATCCAGGATTTGAGCCATGCCTGGAGACATGGGAGAAATAGAAACTAGCCTGTGGCTGGGAGGGTCTTGGCTGGCAGAGAAGCTCATAGGTGGTGGGCATCAAGTACAGGGCTGTGGCCTGGCCTTGCTGCTGCTAAGGACCCTACCTAGGTCACTCAGACCTGGACACTATCTTAAAGAGGGAAAAGGAGGGACAGAGCCAGCCTGGAATGTAAAGAAGCAGTGATTCAAACTAAGAGACTCCTTATTTCATAAATCTCTGCAAACCAGATGTCAAGATTAGCCCAACAGCTCACCATTCCTCAGGGTAAGCATGGCCTGAATTCTCTTTTAAGTGTAAATCCCCCGGAGAAAGAGTACTTTATGTCCCATTCTCATTGGTTTGAATGTGTTTATCAGGCTGAACAAGAGCACTCAGGGTTTAGGAATCTCCTGAAGAAATCCTCCAACACAAACAAGCTATTGGCTTGGGCTCTGGTGGTATCTACAAAATGAAAGTGTGTGGACAGATTCAAGACCCTTGGGGGAAGAATTCCCAGGACTTGGTGATTTATTGGATATTGGAGGGACACACTAAGATGAATCCTGGATTTTTGTCCTGTCCACCTGGCAAATGGTGAATTCAGACTCTGCAAAGGGGAGTTATTCAGGACAGGAGCTGGAAAAGAGACTGAGTTTCATTTTCAGCATGTCCACTCTGCAGTGCTGGAGACATGATCTCTGAAGGAGACTGTTGGCTCTAGGGACCTGAAGCTATGGATCATTTGGATGTCGTTGGCACATCGAGGACATATGAGGCAGCGGGAGTGGAGAAAACAGTGTGGAGAAAGTGGGCTTTGCAGTGACTAGTGTAAACGGGGCTGCATGCTGTTTCTCCTAGCAACTGTACTTCTCGGTATTTATTCCAAAGAAATCATTAGAAATAAGCAAAGAAGTATAACTAAGGATAATCACAGCAGCATTTATGCTTCAGAAAAGAACTGAAGTGTTCAAGAAGGGTAATGTCCAATTTTGTTCCAAAGCATGGAATACTCTATAGCCATAATTCCATAAAAATAGTAATGGGGTGGAATGTTTGATATTTGATATAGACAGATGTTCATGCTAAATTGTTGAGAGGAGTAACCCAGCCTCAGAAACACACAGGAGAGTGTCATTTCTGTGTAGGCGTGCACACACACCATCCTATAGAAAACATACTGGAAGGCCCCTCTGAAGTGTACGACAAGGATTCTGCTTGACCAAACTATTCAAAAGCCCCACTGAGCACTCTTCTCTACTAGGCCTTAACCTTGGCCTATGAGGATTTGAGCAAACACTAGCACAGTGTTGATGAGCTCAGGGCCGAATCCCTAGGGGGAACCTAGCCCCCTTAAAAGTGCCTGCCTGAGAAAACTCAAGGCTGCCAAGAGCATTTACTATTCCTTCCAGCCAACCTAAAGGTAGAACCCTGTTCCCCAGCCTCTGTGTGTGTGTTGGTAAGGTGGGGGTGGGGGGCTGACTTCCATAAGTGCCTATTAGCAAACCCAGATGGCCTAATCACATTGGCCAACCCCTCTTTCCTGCTTATTGTAATTTTTCACCTGACTGCTCAGCCCCACTCACCCCTCCTATTCCCTCATGCTTCCTTTAAGAGACCCAGCTATCTCTACAAATCAAGTTCAATTCACCTGGGACTTTCCTTCTATTACAACAGTATATTACTGATTAAAATCTATTTTTACTAGCTTGACTGGTGTCCCGATTTGTTTGCAAATGGTGATGATCTTTGGGTGATGAATTGAAAGATGATTTGGGTTTTTCTATTTTGTTCTTTCCTATGATTTTCTCTACATTGGCTCTGAGCTGCTTTTGTGACTGGAAAATATGTTCTGTTTAAAGTCTTTCTTTGGTTCACTAGAGACATCCTAAGATCAGGGCTGAGAATGGTTGTTTTAATATCTCCCTCCCTGTTTTTTCCTTGGGTAAATGAGCCTCCACAGAAATCCCACAGAAAAGCTCCCTGCTTTACACCGTGTTGCCAGTTTTGCCCTCGGCACTCTGCATAAACACTATTCTGCTGCATTAGGTTGTAGCCATTAGCAAGGCAAATAGGTACTGGTTTCTTCTCTCAGTCTACAGCCCTTGTAATGGGCAACTCTGCTTTAAGAACTCAAAATTATGGTCTTCCCATAGCCTACGTAAATGCTCAGGAAAGCCCTACCATGCAGAGAACTGTGAAATATTCCTGACAATGCGACAAATTCTCACACACAGTTTCCTGAAGTGCATGCTCACTAATGGGCAGCTCTTCCTTCCCAAGGGTCTCAAGAATGTGGGGAAGCAAAGCCTCTTCAGCACAACACTCAGGAGCACCAGGCAGTAATTTAGGCTAGTTTTCTTTCTCACTAGAAAGTTAGGGTCTTTTCAAGTCCAAAAACATCGAGTTACAGATCAGAAATTGCTTGAAGCATTCTATGGCCTAATGGTCCTAGCATCCATACTGAAATTTCCTGAACTCTCAAGCCAAAGATCCTGTGGACCATTCACCCTACCCTATCGCCACTAGTCACCATTGGCATGCATGGTGTTTAGTATTAACACAACAAAATTCTAGTTTGCCTACAAAGTATCTTACCAAAAGTCATCCATCATGGACTCACTTCACAGATCCCATTCTGCTGGCAATGCAGATGGTACAAAACCCAGCTGTAGGCCTGATGAGCTGGTCTGGGTCATAGGAATGTGTGGTCCATGGCTCTAATCCAGTCTGCAGGGGAACCAGACCGTGTTTAAAAGTTGAGTGTTTTTTTCCTATGAAAAGTTGACCTTTGGGACCTGTCTGGCTCAGTTGATAGACCATGCAACTTTTGATCTCAGTGTTGTGAGTTCAAGCCCCACATTAGGCATGGAGCCTACTAAACAAACAAACAAACAAACAAATAAATAAATAAATAAATTTTGTTGAGTTTCTACCACATTTTATTTTTTATTTTTTTTTTAAAGATTTTATTTATTTATTTGACAGAGAGAGAGATCACGAGTAGGCAGAGAGAGAGAGGAGGAAGCAGGCTCCCTGCCGAGCAGAAAGCCGGATGCGGGGCCTGATCCAAGGACCCTGAGATCACGACCCGAGTGGAAGGCAGAGGCCTTAACCCACTGAGCCACCCAGGCGCCCCTCTACCACATTTTAAACACTTAGAAATTCCATAGAAAAAATTAAGGTATGAGTTTCCTTGAAAAATATTCAGAGGATTTGACACCAAGCCCTATAGTACCTGGTGTCTCTTTTAAACAACGTGTGTTCCCAGTTTACTACTGCCTGCTTAGGTCTGCTTCACTTCTGAATCATGCCTGTCTGGCTTTGGGAAGTATCACAATAAATCCTCCCCCTTCTTCCCACACATAACCAAATGAGGAAACAGGAAAAAAAAGATGTTTTTTATTCCCTTTGCTTTTCTCCTCTGGGGTCTCAGCAAGTTGGTGGAAGTCTCAAAGTACAGGCTTCTAGAAGCACAGCACATGTCCTCCTGTAACTGAGTGGTTAGGTTAGGGAGAAGCACACGAACGACCCAACCTGATATCACCATGAAAATTTCACTCTCCACCTTTGGCCTAGGATGGTTCGGCCCCGGGGTGTAAGTAGACCACAGTAGAAGCAAGAAGAGTAAGGGGAGCTCTCTCTGTGTCTAATGACTATTTCTTCTTCAGACCATAGAGAATGTAAGTGTGAATGAAAACATTATTCAAATGAAATGACTCCTAAAGTGATTTACATAGATCAACTATTAGATCAGATTCCCTTATTTAACACAGCTTGGCCAGAATAATTGGGACTATTTGGATCTTTCGAGCATGGAAAATGATACCCCACTGATACCTATGGGGTTAACAAAGTAAGTGCCATCTTTTGGGGGATAAAACCAGTTCTGGGATACCAAACAAGATCATTTGGCTGGCTTTTGCTTATAGGAGAGAAATTGTGTTGCCCCATGAGGCAGAATGTCCTCAGGCTCACCTGAGGTGCAAGAATTGCTGGTCCCTTAATTGATCACTACCTTAGATAAGCCATCCTAAGCAGGGAGCATGCTGTGTGAAGAGCGGGTCTGCAACAAAACAGTGAAGTCCCCTTGTGTTCATACCATCACCCTCCTTCACAGTGTCCCACTCAATATAGTGTCCCAGCCTTGCGGGGCCTGGTTCTCATTAGCCTGCTGGCTGATCAGAGCTAACATGGTGGGATACAACACAAAGAAAATAGCAAGCCAGAACTTTAGAGAAGTCAGGAATCCAGACTTTTAAATGAAATGCTAATTTGTAAATGTGGGCAACCCATGCAATTAGTTAGAAGGTAGAGGAAAAATAGGGCAGTTCTCCCCCTAACACATGTGGGTCAAGGCATCCTCTCAAATATTTCTAAGAAAGTCTAGTGAACAAATCTTCCCTCCTCATTTCTTGGAAGCATCCTTGCCTCCAAATAAAGTCTGTCCTTGACTATTTAAGGTCTTAAAATTCCAGCAGTGGGTCCCCGGCACCCCTGTGAGATCAATATTCTCCACTGTGCCATAAACCTCGGGTCCTTCTTTGTTCATAACTGACCCACTTCACTTTATATTGTATGACCTGCACTTGGCTTGTGTTGTGATATTTGCTTTTTTTTTTAACTTAAAAAATTTTTTTTCATTATGTTCATTTAGCCAACAATATCATATATCATAAGTTTTTGTTGTAGTGTTCAACAATTCATGAGTTGCATATAACACCCAGTGCTGTGTTGATATTTGAATTTGTAACCTCTGAACTAGACCATCTGCATGGAGGGCCTTGGATGTGTGCATGGTTTTACCCATAAGTGGCCTGAAGCCAGCTCTGAAGGATATTCTGCAAGACCACAGACAATAGACAATCCAATCTATATCGTTGGATAGACCTGTTTCATAGGCACGCCTTCAGTCCAGAAGCTCCCACCTCCCTGTTTTATCTCATTGTGGGCACTGTTTCTGCTTATTCTCCAATGACAGACCTTTGGCCCTTTGAAGCCAGTTCTCTGGCTACTCCACTGAGAATTCATTTCTCCCCTTTGGAAGTTTCTTAATGCACATGAAAAACTGATTCTGAAGAAAGACAAATGTTTGGAGTCAGGTAGGTCTCCTTCTGATCTCTTGCGATTAGTGAAAATGATTTTCAAGTCACTTTCACCTTGAGTGTGGGCACCAGAGCCATGCTATAATCCCCCTCAAACAAGACTGTGAAGGGTAAGTTAGAGGCCCTCCAAAGAGAACTTTATTTGGAATTATAAACAGGGTTTCAAAGAGTAATCTGGCTTGGGCTGTTATGCCTCTGACTACCCTGTGGTATAAGATAGGGATAATAATATCTACTTTGAAGTGTCATAGTGAGCTTTAGATGGGGTAACATCTGTAAAGCTCTTGGTGCTCAATAAACAACATCTGCATCTGTTGTGGTTGCTCTTATCTTAAATCAGTCAAGGTTCTTTAACTGCAAGCAATAGAAATCAACTCTGGTTATTAACTTAAACAAAAGTAAAATTTAATGGGAAAATCTTAGAGAGCTCCCCAAATCAAAGGCCATCCAGACAAATAGGCATAAAAGAAATAGGAACAGTGGCCACTCCAAGGACACAGGCAGCTGGAGCTAATTGGCAGCTTATCAGACCTAACCTTCCCATCCTCATGCCACTGGAAAGTCAAAATCCCAAGAGAGAAACCAATCAGGTTAGTCCCTTATCTAATGGCGTGAGAGTGGCAGGATGCTTTGACAATCCTAGTGAGCCTTAACATAGTAGAACAGAGTTGATTTCTTAAAAGCAAGAAAATATTTTTACTAAGAAAAGAGGGCATAGGTAAGATAAAGAAATCAACAAATGCCTGATACAAACAAACCTTGACTTTTGCAGCAGTTCCTTGTCTTCTGTTCTTGGTGTAACCAGATGACACAGGCAGGAAGTCCAGACTGTGATCATCAGCTTCCATTCCTTGAGATGTGATCTTTTTGCCCTTTGCTCTGTGGTCCTCCATCCCCTTAGCTCCAGAGCCTACCCAACCTGATTTAGCAAGTTCAGATCACTCAGTTCTCTGTGGCAGGGATGTCACAATCATTCAAGAGCATCCACATTTGGTCCCGGATGGTAGCACAAATTCTGCAGTAATTTAACACCTGCTTTGCTTCCATGCTGTTATTAAGGAGTTTTATCTTAAATATTTGAGGTGTGATTCTGCTCCCTCATGCATATGCTGATGAAGAATTTCACACCTGTTGCAACCTTGGCTCATTTGTTGGTGGGATCTGAAATGGCACCTTTATGGAAAATGGTAAAATTCTTATTACAGCCTAATGAATAAAGTGCATATGATCCAGCTGTAGCAGCTCCGCTTGCCTTCCCAGGGAGACTCATCCTGCTGGCAATTGGGGGATTGTGAATGCTGCTTCATGGCTTAATTTTAAGATGTTTTGAAAGAAAATACCTGCAGCAATAAAATACTCAAACACATCTGAGATGTGTTTTGTCTCTTGTCCTAATTATACTAATAAATAAATAGTATTTGTTTCCTTGCACTGTAAAATTAAATCGCTCTGAATACCCCACTCAAAGGAGACACTCCTTTGATGAGAACAGCACTCCTGATGAAAAGCAGGAAAGAACAAAGAAAAGCATTAACTGTCCAAACACAATAATGTGAGAGTTACTTTCTAATTTCCAAACATGATTTCTGGGTGGATATCATATTTCCTGCCCCAATCCTCTTTGTCTGGGGAAACTCCCTGTCATGTATGTGCTCTTTTGGGTTTCCATATATTTTAGTCCTTAAGAGAATTGCTGTTGACTCATCCAGAGAGGGCACCCAGAGGGTCAGCCTCACAAACAATGCCAAGTCCTGGTACCCAGAAACCAAATCACCCTGTTATTTCTAAAGAAATTTCGAGAACAAAGATGTTTCTATCATATCTCACACTATATTCTCACTGCCCAAAGTAGTGACCGCCCAAACCAGATGCCCAAATATGTTCATATTAATCTTGAGAGGCACCAATCCCATGTAGGGTCGGAACTGGGGTAAGTCCCAGTTCTGACCCTAACTTACCCGTTGGTTTGAAGCAAATCCTATTCCTCATCCATCTAGTGGGGAAGGTGACTCCGAGTTTAATTATTTTTGTAAATTGTTTGTCTGGACCTCAGTTTCTCCATCCCCCAAAGAGGGATGTAGATAAGACAACCTTGAAAGCCCATCCACCTGAGACATGAAACACTAAATAAAAAGGCATTTATACACAAATAGAAAATCCTCAAGCTGAAAAGACTACCAAGGTCAGTAGACTCATCCCTCTCCCTTCATACTGCTATCTGGTTGCAGGGCTTCCCCTATGTCAAGTTGGCAGCCAAGGATGTGCCCCACACATGCACCACCACCAGATCTGCTCCACATCACAACGGACAGCAAAATCCAGCTCCAAAGTGCCAAATTTGAGGAACTTATTTCTCACTAACGACATTTGGCCCACAGACAAGGCAATTGAGGGTGTTCATCCGTTCACCACCCCCTCAGTGGCCTGGTAGCAGGAAGGAGGTAAGGCTGCCATGCTCAAAAGCAGCCTCCCTGTTTCCACTTCAGGACCCATTTGGCACTACATGAAATGCTCTGGCATTTGTTATTAAAGATTATTGTAAAGCAGTTTGACATAACATGTAGCTCTGTTGGGCATGCTACACTGCTTATGACAGAATGGAAATGCATGCTGCTGACCACAGAAGGGGAGCTCTCTTCCAGCTTTGGCTGAGCATGGCAAGAAGTTCCCCAATGCCACTTGGGTGCAGTGCTTCTCTCTCATCCTTCTGAGCTGTGGCCAGTGGCATTGGTAAGCATTATCTAATATCTCTCATGGAAGAACAAGCCCAGCCCCCCAGAGAAGAGATGAAAAGGGGCCGCCCTCAAGCAGAGAGGTGGGCTCGGTAAATACTGTCTAAGAAAAATGGACTAGAGAAGCTTTCAAGTCTGGAATTTGGGGTGGCATCTCCAAGTTCTCCTCCTGATTCCTGGCAAGCTCAGTTCTAGACTTAGTGACTCTCAGAGACAATAAAGTTATGATCCTGGCTACCTCAGAATTATCACATGAGAAAGAATTTTCTTCATACTCATATCCTGATGCTTTTCTAAGTTGTACCCTTTTGTTTGACTTGGTTGCACCTGTCCTCAGGAGCTGTCTCATGTAAGATAGTCACAAAAGTCACTTTCAATCTGGGTAAGATTGAGCTGCTTACCCAGCTGCTTCTTCTCTTTGTGGATCTCTCTCTTTCTCTCCTTTAAGAGGAAAAACGGAATAAATGTTCAGAGAATCACCACTACACTCTCTCTCTCCAGGGGATTTGCCATCCACTGCCTACATGGACAGTATCGACAGCTGGTCCTTTATGGCATGTCAGAAGGAGTAACTTCTTCCCTCTCTATATGATCCCTTATCCTCAGAATCCTGGTGAAGACTCAATCACCTCACCTAAGTTTCCAGTGACAGAACTGAAAATGAAGAGTTAAGAGAAAAATTGGGCATTGGCCTCCAGTCAAAACCTACATCTCCTCTCACCCCGCCCTCCCCCACGGCCATCTTCACCCAACTTCTCTCCACATGGATTCCCCACCTGTACCCTTTTCCAGGACTTGCACTCACACTCAGGTCTATTCCAGACCTGAGTTTCTTCCTATCTAATATGTTCATGGCCCCAGGTGTGGCTTATTTCCTCTGCCATTTTCCACTGCTGGACAGCGAAGGGACAGAATGACTTCCTTGCAGACTTTATTTTAGTTTGTTTCTCTTTGTTTCTAAGTATCTAAAATAAATAAGTCATCTTATTTTGTTGCAACATCTTATATTGCAAAGACAATCTGAAAAAGCCCTCACTGGCTCAACACAAGAGATTTCTAAACTCATTGGGTCTCCATGTTTGTGTACATCTTGCACGCAAAGAAACTGACTGACTTTGTCCTCAATGATCTTAAAAGTAATAACAGTATGGTGAACAGCCTTGGAAGACAAAGAATACCTCCCTCTGGAGCAAAGATTATGTCCGGTTACTTTTCATTATGGAAGATTCAAGTTCTCTAAGCTCAAAATTCCTCTCCCATAACACACCCACTGAGTGTGCAGATATCACCTTGCTCTCTTTATATTGCCCTGCGGGAACTGGGGTTCAGGAACATGCTGCAAAAAATATTGATACTTTTGCTGTGATATAAATAAGTTCTTTGTCTCTGAACCAGGACCCTGTGTCTTCTTCTTACCCATGAAACTGTGGTGGAAAAACTTGTTAACTTGCAGGTAGGTTGCAGTCTCAGACCCTTCATGGCTCTTAAAAATTATTCCTGCAAACCCAATCTTGGTTGTATTATGTTAAAAGTACATTTGTCCTCTTAACAATCCTTGGTTTTTGAATCTATCATAGATGACAAATTGCCCAACCATCTCAACCCACCAGTTCCTGCCTCCAGGATGACGAGAAGGGAAGTCCCTACAGACAAGTCTTACTAAATTCTATGTTAAAATGCATCTTTATTCAGTCCTTCATAAAGGTTCATAAAGGAGGGCACACTGATACTGAGCAGAATATGTTCTATGTACATTTTCATCTGCTTTGTCTGTAAAAATCACCCTTTCCGGAGCTCCAGAGACCAATTGGTAGGAAGAGCAGATGTTAAGATGTAGGGCTCCAAATGGTCTCTGATGAATGTCATTGTGACCTGTCCCCTGCTAGACCCTTACAAATAGCCAGCAAGACTGTGACCTCTCCCCTCTCCCCTTCAGTGACCATTACTCACTTCTCTTTGAGTCTATCTATAAGACCCCCACAACCACTGCTAGGCTATTCCCACAGAGTATACGCTTAAGCTTTCTGCCTTTAAGTCATTTCCAGAAGGTCCTTCTGAGGAGCAGTATCTACAGTTCCTTTGTCTTAGTCTATTTTAGCTGCTATTAAAAACAAAACAAAAACAAAAACCCATAGGCTGGGGTGGGGAATAGCTTATAAACAACAGAAGCTGATTTCTCAGAGTTCTAAAGTCTGGGAAGTCCAAGATCAAGGCACGAGCAGATTTGGTGTCTGGGGAGGACCCACTTCCCTTTTCACAGAGAGTAACTTCTCTCTGTGTCTTCACAGGGTGGAAGGTGCAAGGGAACTCTGCAGAGTTTACTTTTCTTTCTTTCTTTCTTTCTTTCTTTCTTTCTTTCTTTCTTTCTTTCTTTCTTTCTTTCTTTCTTTCTTTCTTCTTTCTTTCTTTCTTTCTTTCTTTCTTCTTCTTCTTTTTTTTTTTTTACTAATCTCATTCCTGAAGGCTCCACCCTCATGACCTGATCAATCCCAAAGGCCCTACCTTAGTGCCATTATACTGAACATTAAAATCTAACATATGAACTCTGGGAGGACACAGAAATTCAGTAGTCTATAGTCCCTTTCACTACCAGGGATGGTAATCTCCCTAAGTGATTAGCTTTTTGGCCAGGGCTCTTCCTCAGAGAGTTTTCTCACAAGAGCAGAATGTGGGATGGTGAAGTTTTAGCTGAAGGAAAGCTCTTGAGGAAAAGCAATGCTTCACTTGGAAAAAAGCAGGCCAGCTGTAGTACCTAAGACTGAGCTGGGATAAAGAAGAGGAAATGGAGAACTCTGAATTTTACCAGATTCAAAAAAGTCCCTGTGCCTGTTGTATCCTGCTTCTCATCCTGAAGATGCAGAGGAGTAAATATTTACTTCCTTGAGGCACTAGCATTTGTCATCCCCAAGTGGAGAATGGGCTCTCCCAGGCCCTGTCACATCCACTTCCACCTCAATCACTTGACTCCTAAACCCATCCCAAGCACCTGATCTGGGCTGGAGAGGCTGGGTTGAGTCAGAGAGGGGAAACGGGGATATTAAAGCCAAGAGCAATACTCAGGCACACTTCACAGAGCAGGAAGTGCCCAGTGTGATAGAGCAAGAGGCTGTGAGAACAGAGAATAATTTTAAGAGGCAGACAGAGAAACTAAGAAGGCTACATGGAGAATTCGACATCTGAGCTGATTCAGAAGTAGAACGAAGTGTCTGTCCTTGCTGTGTGGAACATGTCCACCCTAAGGAAGTGTCCATCCTAAGGGCTTCTATCTGCAGAAGTCATGTCCTACCTTGGCCAAGGGACTCACCACCCTGAGCCCACACACTCCTTCTGGCAGCCACTCATATTTCCATTCAACAGCTATCTGCCCAACAGCCCCTAAGTATCAGGCACCGAGCCAGGCACTGAGGGTTTTATACCTTATCAAGTGCATGAGGTCCCTGCTACCATGGAGAACACAGACAAACAAGCAGAAAATAAATTGGAATTTGGAGTTAGAGTAGAGTGTGCAGAAAATAATAAAATAGAGGGGTGGGCCCGAGCGTTGGTGATTAGGAAGACCTTGCTGAGGAAGAGGCACTTGAATGTAGACCTGCTCCATGACAAGAAAGCAGTTGTCTGAGAGTCTGGGGTAGGATGAATCTGGGTGGAAGCAGAGCAGCAGGTGCAACCAATAGCCCCAATCTGGCATGTCTGGAAAATAGTGAAGTCTCTCTCTTTCTTTCATCCCCCTGTGGGGCTACAGCAGATGAGGAATGGTCAGAGATGATGTCAGAGGCATGGAGAACACCAAGAGGCCATGTGGAGAGAGAGGATTCATTGTTCCAGGAGCAGACCGCCCAGAGAACAGTCTGTGGGGTTAGGTGGCCTTGTGCTCACATGAGGTCTCACCCACAAAGGACTCTTCCTGGAGCTAGGAAGGCTAGCCCAGGGATCCTAAGCATAGAATCAGGAACTTAGCTCTCAAGGGAAGGCTGGAAGCCAAAACGAGCTCTGGCCCCTTGTAAGGAAGCATTTGGTAGACTCTTCTATCCTCCTGTAGCCAAGCCTCTCACCCCCTCTTCACCCCAGCTGTATTCTTCCCACCCTAGCCATCCAGAGCATTGATGGTGAAGGTGAGCTCTTCACCCAGGCCTCAGTGATCTGCAAGTTTTGCTAAGTGGTCCCAAAGGGGGCCTGACTCACAGAAATGAAAGCCGAAGTGGCCCTTGAAACAGTTTTATTATGCCTCCAGGCAGGATTCTTAGCATCTCTCCATGTGCAGGCATCTCTGGGACTGAATTCATCCTTAGCAATTCCAGTCACATCCTCTTCCTCTGTAAATGGGGCCAGTGGGATATGTAGAAAATTTATCTGGTTTAACTAGGATTACCCTGAATAAACCCTTTTTCTTTGTCTTGATTTACCATTGAGAGCTTGGGCCCTGATGAAACTGTGTGAATTATGATGGATACTCCTGCCCCACCCAAAGTTTAATTAATTAATGAGACTGAACACTGATAGTGACCCTGGACTTGGATCCCAGTAGGCAGAGGGGCAGCAGCAAGGCATAGGTGCAGCAAATTGAAGCGCTGCTGTGCTGGGCTTGAAACCAGGTGTCACCACCTCATTAAGGAAGCAGGGCATGGAGCCCAGTGGAGACTCCAAGTCCCTGGTCCAGCAGCTCTGCTGGTGCACAGAGGACAGGGATTCTCAAAGATTCTTTCCTTTCCAGCTTTGCCCACTGCAGGAAGGGCTCCTAAATAGTAGAAATAATCACTGGAGCAAGGAAGTGACAGAGAACCAATGCACTGCAGAGTCTGCACAGAGCCACAGAAGTCACACTTCCCTGCCCTTCTTTCACCCCGGGGCTCACCCTCCCCTTCTAAGCTTCTCTTGGCAGCCTTACTGTGGCTTTGGAGATAACTTGGCCCCTTAGGAAAAGGATCCTGTGGACATTGGAAGGACCTGGAGGTAGGGGAAGTGAGGTCAGGGACCCTAAGAGTCTAAGTGAAAGGTTGGTCACTGACTTGTATACTTTATTCAGACTGCAATATTTTGAAGTTTAGGCGACATGAAACAAAAATCAGAAAAGTTCACATAAAAATCCAGATTTCTGGCTTCACTTGGAAAATCAGAAAATTTGGCCACACTGAGCCCACATTCTCTTACAGTGACAAAGGATTCATCCAGCCACCTGTGGACCCACTTCCCTTATTTACCTCACCATCCTGGCCCCCATGAACACCTGAGTCTGTGAATCTTACCTTCTAGACAGTAAAACTGTGCCAAAGTGGCACTGGACTCAGAGCACCCATCAGGGAATGCAGGGTAGAACATGTGACCTGGTCAGAATGCCTGCGAGGGGTTACCCCAGTGAGGAAGTGTCACTTCCAAACAGGTAGGGGAGTGGCATTTGTGCTGGATTCCTCAGATGGGTGAAGGGTTGGAGGAGACATTCCAGCAATTTGGACAGCAAAGCCAAGGCACTGGGATGGGGAAAGCCAGGGACTTTCATAAGAGCTGACCACAGTGATATTAAATCCCAGGGACATAGAGAGATTCTCAAACCTCCTTCCTGATCACATTACAACACACCATAGACCTCTCCCATCTGATATGGTTTCAAAGAGCCTCTGCTCTGAAATGGGTCTAGACCAGAAACAGTATCACATCACCACACAAAGATGCCTTCTTCTGCCCTAGATCCTTGGCCCCTGTCATGGAGGTCAACCAGTCATGGAGGAAAGAAACTCCTCAGCCCCTGATAATGCTGAAATATGCTAGGGGATATGGGTAGTAGGCGTGGTTGACACTCCAGAAAGACTCAAGTTCATATCTTGTACATGCTATAAACCAGACACCATGGAAGAAATAAAGACAAGCAGACTGATGTCCCCACAGCCAAAGGAAGTCAGAAGCCAGCTGAGATCTGCTCCACGGTTGGAGCATTCCACCTATGCCAAGAAGTCCCAGCCATGGTAGAGCAGCAGGCCTGTGGGCCTCACAAACGTGTGTGTGTGTGTGTGTGTGTGTGTGTGTGTGTGTGTTTGCGTACACACACACACACACATTCCTCAGAAGCCTCATGCAGTGCATCCCCAGTGCAGTCCCTGCAACCATGCCCTGGACCCGTATGGTCTCCAAAGGGTTTTCAAAGCAGCATATTTTGGAGCTGAATTAGAAGATCAGAAGAGTTGGGGAAATTGGTGCTTTAAAACAACGATACTGAGATAAAATTTAATGGTGGAAGAAATACAGTATTTTGAAAACACAAAAATAAACATTCTGCAGAGCCCGGATATGAAGTTGTGCAGTGCAGCTTGTGAAATCTGCTCTGTTGTGAAAGAAGTCTAGTAATTTTTAATAGTCCTGTAAATCTCCCTTATGAGATGCAGCTACTGTAAATACTTCTCCATATTTTGCTCAAGTATTTATGTAGTACCATTAGAAGTTATTAAACAGGAATGATTTTCATTGATAACTCTCATTCTGAAGGAGCTGCCAACTGACTCAAATTGAAGATGGTAAGAAGGAAAAGTTCCCGTCAGTCGAAGAGGCATGAGGCTGCTCCTGGAATCTTCCTTCTGAACGGAAGGTAGTCTCGGCTATGCCGACTTCACTCAGTGATCACTAGCCATCCCTTGACTCCTCAGGCCTCTCTCTTCCCAATTATAAAATGGGAGGCAGTCATCTGTGCAGTTCATTTATTCTTTAGTTAGGTATTAGCACCTACTACATGGTTATAGGCATAGTACAAGGCCCTGGGAATACAATGGCAAAGATAAAGAGCCACCATCCCTGCCTTCAAAGAGCTTATGGTCCAAAGGCAGACAGAGGTGTCAGTCAAAGAACCACATAGAAAATGTAAAATTGTAAATGTGCAACTGCCATGAAGGAAAGATATGCAGTTCATGGGAGGTTGCTCAGAGAGGCATCTGGCCTGGCCCATTCTGCAAAGGCAGACAAAGCTTCCCTTAGGTAGAAACCCTTGAGCTGACATCTGTAACATCTATAAAGCTAAGAGGATTCAGACATCTGAGAGGGGTAAGGAAAAGTATTTTGAGAACAGGAAGAGCAGAGGCCAGGTCCAGGTGTGAGAGAAAGAGCAAAGTATATGAAAACTAAGAGAAGCCTGGGTGACTAGAAAACAAAAAACAAAAAGATCATGTTGGGGGGAGGGCCTGGAGGAGAAAGCAAGAACCTCACAGGGGAAGGCCAGGGTGACAGGTGTGTCCTTATTCAGGGAAAGCCATTAGAGGGCATGTAGCAGAGTGGAAAGGGATACTATACACAAATGTGCTCTGGAAGTCATCACTCGAGCTGCAGTATGGTGTAACGACTGGAGGGGGTGTAGAGCACAAGCAGATGGGCCAGCAAGGAGGCTAGGGCAAGACTGGGAGGAGGAAGCATCAAGGAAGGTCTGTCTGCTTATGAGCTGAACAATTGGATGGAGGGTGGAGCCATTCACCAAAATGGAAACAATGGGAAAACACCAAGTTTGAGGGGTAAAGGTCATGAATTTGGCTTTGGATCATTAAATTTGGAGTGTCTATGAGAAAGATACTAAGCCCAGTCCATACTCAGGTACAGAGCATACAGGAAAGATCTAGGATGGAAGTGTAAAGTTGCAAGTCCTCTGTATGTAAAGGGTGATTAAAGCCACGAGCATGTATGGAATTTTCTTGAGAGATGATATAATGATAAGAAAACAGAAATGGATCCATCCCTTTGAAGTCCACCACTTAACGAAGTTGTTCTTCACCTTGGTTGTGCATTATAGTCATGCAGAGGTCTTTAAAAATGCTTATGGCTGGGTCCCACATTTAGAGATTATAATTTTATGACTGAACTGGTCTTGGATGTGACTTGAGCATTCAAATTTTTTAAAGTTCCCCAGGTGATTCTAATGTGCAGCCAAGGTTGGAAACTACTGACTTAGTAGCTGGGAAGAGCTGCCAAGGAAACAGAAAGAATCACCTAAATAAATAGGAGGACTATCATGCAGAAAGGCAAGGTCAGCAGTATCAAATGTTGCTCAGGGTCAGTAGGCTCAAGATCCAAAGTGCCCACTGGATTCAGCAACATGAAGGTCACTGGTGATATTGCTGAGAGGTGTTCACCATCTTCTTCATTAGCCTCTCAGGAGCTGAGATGATGTGACTGTCACGCTGCTCAGGCTTTGTAATGATGATGCAGGTGGCATCTGGCAGCAGGATTTGCAATGAGTTGAGTGAAGAGGGATGGGGACCAATTGTTGCCTTGGGTATGTACTGGCACAACCTCTATGGAGGGCAGTTTGTCTCTAACTGTCGAAGTTATAAATGCATGTACCAGGAACCCCACTTCTAGGAATAATAGCTCAATGACAGTTGACCAGGGCTATTCATTGAAACAGTGCTTATGAGAGCAACAGATTGGAAACCCTGCAAATTCCCATCAATAGGAGATACTATAACCTTAATAGGAATGCAGATGCCCCTGCATACCGCCAAGCTCTGAGATGCAGCGTAAAGACAAGCTTAAGAACGGTTAGTGCATGGAGGTGCACTAACACTGGTCATGCAAAAGGGGTGATAGATACCTATTAGCATGTATCTGTTTTCTCTTTCAAAAACACTTGAGACAGACACATGGGTTACTTCTTAGGACAGAAACTGGATGCTGGGTGACTGGAGAATGGAGTAAGAGAGAGAATTTCACTGTATTTGTTACTGTGTAAGCTTTTGAATTTCAAGCCATTGAAACCTATTGAAAATAAAATGTGATGGGAATGTTATTTTCTTGAAAAGAACGGAGGGTGAGGCTGAGCCCAGGTGTAATCAGAGTAGACTTTTGGGGACCACATCTGTTTCTTGTGCTCCTTAAATGCATATAAGGGTGTAAAAGAATTTTTGTTGTCATTTCATTGTTTGTTGTTTTAAGTCAACAAGATTTGAAGAATTGGGATATTTTTTTTAGAGTTTAAGCTGAGAGATTGTTCATAAAGATCAAAGATATGCTTTAGAGATAATATCTCATTCTTGAAATCTTTATAATTCCCAGAAACTAAAGTCAGTCTCTGAGGCTGGTAGAATTCACAGGTATAGGAGCCAGAGATCTGGATTTGAATCCTAGTTCTTTCAGTAAGTTATGGAGTGGATTTAAGCAAGTTACTTCACCTGTCTTGACCTCCATTCTTCATCTATGAAGTGAGGTTGGTAACCCCTGCTTAGGTGCCTCCCCTGAAGGAGCAAATGAGACCCTGGCTATGCGGTGTTTGGTGAGCTATAAAGATACACATGCTATTTTTATCCAATTGCTCCTTGGAATTTGAAGATCTTTTAGAATAAACAAACAAACACCTCTGAGGAAGGAAACTGACAACATCCAGATTTTATTACAGGTCAAGAACTCAGCAATTTCCCAAACTTTAACCCTGTGGCAGGCCCAGGAGAAAGCAAACCACTCTCAGCTAAGCCAGAGCCTCTTGGTCTTTGGAAGGGGTTTCTGTCTGCAAGATAAGTACAGTAGACAAAGAAGGTCTCGGCTGGCCACATGCACAGAAGGCAAGTTGGCTAACTTCCTAAGGGGCCCATTAAGAAAGGGGCTTAAGGGTTTGCCACTGACCCAGCAACCAAGAGGATCAATCCGCAGCCTCCCTCAGTATGGCAGGCAAGACAGCAGCTGCCGCCAAGCACTCCCAGAGGTCCTCAGAGCTTCCAGCGCATGATCCAGTCTGTAAAGTATGACCTTCCTAGAATGGTAAAAGTAGGCTTTGTTCATTCATTTCATCCTCTCTAAAGGTACCATTAATGATATATTGATTTTTCCTTTTAGAGGAAATTATAAAATTTCTTTGTAAGACAGAGATTTGAGCCTACACTTGTAACCCTTGTCAACTCTCACTTCCTGGCTGGCATGTAAAGATGGGGAAAGACTGTATCAATACTGGAGACTCGACCGCAGGAGGATCCCCATGGTGGAGGCCCCGCAGATTCCTGCCGGCCTGAGAGCAGAGGGAAACTGCAGCAGCCAGGATGTACCTGATACAAGAGACCATAGGGACTTGGAGGTGAATAGAGCAGAACTCAGTGACTCCTGCGGGGCTTCAGCCTGGAGAGGAAGCAGAGCCAAGTTGGGAAGGGCAGAGGGGCCACCAAGGTGCACTGGAATTCCCAGCTCTTCTCCCCACCCCCCCAAAAATGTTTATTTTATTTTTTCAGTGTTACAAGATTAATTGTTCATGCACTACACCCAGTGTTCCACGAGATACATAGCCTCCTCAATATCCACCATCAAACTCGCCCAACCCCCCCACCCTACTCCCCTCCAAAACCCTCAGTTTGTTGCTCAGAGTCCACAGTCTCTCATGGTTCATCTCCCCCTTCAATTTCCCCCCATTCACCCTTCCTTTCCTTCTCACAATGTCTTCCATGTTTTTCCTTATGCTCCACAAGTAAGTGAGACCATATGATAATTGAGTCTCTCTGCTTAACTTATTTCACTCAGCAT
>CM053620.1:30792822-30829810 GCA_028646535.1 Procyon lotor
ACTTTGTCTCCCAGTGGCCAGTGGAACAGAAGAAGAACTGAGTCTCAGACACCCCCACCTCAGGTCCTGCCCCACCCCACCAGTGACTGGAGGAGTCATTGGGCAGGAAACACAATGAATTAACAACTGAGAAAGGCTGCTCGGTCTTGGAACTATTTCACTCTGATGAAGGGGAAGATCAAAATTGGATGTGTTTGCTGGGAGAAGGAGGAAGGAAAAGCAAGACAGGGAGGTTTGGGGCATGGTGGGAGGGGAGACTGGCCCAGACTGACAGGGGGCCTGAAGGATCACTGGCTTCCCTGGGCACTGCTGTTCCATCTCCAGCGGGGTGGGATTCTTCGTGGTGAGAGACCCAGCCTGCATCCCTCCCTGGTCATCGATGGGTTGAATTCATAATTTTGGAAATAAGTCCCCCAAAATTCTGTTCAATTCTGGGACCATTCATTATTTGTTTTTTGTTTTTACTTGGTACTTTCATTTTGAATCTACAAAATTGTTTCACTGTGACTTTTATATCAGCAAAAAAGATGTTATAAGAATTTAAACAAAAAAAACCCTGAATGCTTCTCATCTGCAGATTGATATCCAGAGTCATTCTCTGGACACACAAGAGCCCGCTGGTCTAGTGCAGTGCTGTCAGCCTCCTCTCATACCACCCACCCTCTACCACACACACACAGCCCCCTTGTCAAGCTCTCTTACTCCCTCAGGCCCGTGTGCCCCTCCTTCCCACAAATACCAGCTCAGATGTATGCCAGCAGGCAGTTGCTCATGCTGTCATCCCATGTCTGGTCCCCCCCTCCCCCCCTACCCGGCCCAGCTGGTCTCCCAAACTGCACGGTGCTCACCATTCGGAATCCTCCTCAGCATATGGTTGCAGCCCCCTCAGACTGTCTAGACGAGAACCTGGCCCCAAGTTTGTGGATAGTGGCTGTGGACAAAAAGGTCTCCAGGCTGAGTCCCTGGACAGGCAGGCAACATAGCAGCCAGGGAAAGGATGTGCCATGCAGGTCATTCAGTCCTGCAAACAACTCTGCAAGTTAAGGTTTTGGTCATCTCCATCTTACCTCAGTATAGGAGGCATGTGGACATGGATGGGAGATGGTGGAGCTAGGGTGCACACCCCCATGGACTGCCTGCAGAGCTGTGAGTTTAACTAGCATTAGAAATGTTATCTGGGGTGCCTGGGTGGCTCAGTGGGTTAAAGTCTTTGCCTTCAGCTTGGGTCATGATCTCTGGGTCCTGGGATCAAGCCCCGCATCAGGCTCTCTACTCAGCAGGGAGCCTGCTTATCCCTCTCTCTCTGCCTAAATAAATAAAAACTTAAAAAAAAAAAAAAGAAATGTTATCTGTACTTTTCTACCTTTGGAGAATGGTGCCCATGTCACAGCTTCTTCAAGAGACAACAGCAAACCCTTCTGTGTCATCTGCTGGAAGACAGCCTTAAAGACTTCCTCCCAGATTCTGAAAGAGGAGGCAAGGTCATGAGCACAGAGGTCTCGCCAGGGTGGATTTCCTTCCATCTAGGATCTCTCAACCCAAGAGAGCACCATTAGTGACCACCTTTACCGTGAATGTTACAGAAGACGTGAGTCAAAGACTAGCATTTAGACAGTTCTTTTATCACTTGTAGAATTCTGTGCCTCCCAAATGAATATGTTTGTGCCACTTGGAGCAAGTTTACAAAGGAAAAGGAATAATGGTTTGCTTTATCAAAAGTCCTAGGTTTGAAGTAGGATTGACTCCACGATTCCTTTGAATATAGAGTTCTAATGCCTTTAAAATTAGATTCTTTTGCATGGTGTTTGTAGGATTTTATCTATCTCTCTCTCTCTCTGTCTCTCTCTCTCTCTCTCTCTTTCTCTCCTCCAGGGCCATTCTGTCTTAACTTCATTCTACGATTTGGAAAACGGGTACATGCCAGAGCCACAGGGTGATTCTTGCCTGTCTTGCAACCCTAGAGTGATGGTCTTAGCCTGGGGCTCCCATCCCAATGCAACATTCTCTTTCTCCTTCTACTGAAAAAAAAGTAAGTAGGTAGGAGGGGAGTCAGATTCCCACAGACCCATAGGAAGGGAGGAGGGTAGGAGAGACCCAGGATGTGGGATGGGGAGATTCCCTAGGACAATGTGGGGTGCTGGGAGTGTTGGAATCAGCAATATGGAGTGTTGAGAGCTTATAGAGTGAGGCTGTGGGAGGATGAAAAGGGATAGTTTGGGGTGGGGCTGCTAAGTGGGGTGTAGGAGGGTGTACCTGGAAGGCAGCTTTAGGGGAGCAGAGGGAGGGAAGAGAAAGACAGGGTGCAGGGTGGCCTCTGATTCTCCATCCTCCCCCTGGGCTGGTGAGCCACAGCTACAAACACTATGCTCTCCTGGGTCCCCAAGGGCTTACATTCCCAGGGCAGTGAGATGAACACCGCACTCCCCTGCTGAACCGTAACCAAGATCCTGCACAGAAAAGCATCAACACTATTCTGTCCTACCTGAGGAAGAGAAAGAAGCGCAGATAAAGGACCCACCAGAAGCTGTCTTGGCAGTCACTGCAAGAGGGAACTCGGGAGAATGGGGGGGATGCCCTCAGGGACCACAGGGAGAGGTGGGAAGCCCAGGCTCTGAGGCCACAGGATAAATGCATCGCCTACTGTGGTTCCAAGGTGGGATGCCAGCATAGCCAAGCCAGTCCTCTCAGCTGTATGGAACCCTCAGTTAATTTGCAGGGACCTACCACAGGTTCTCCCACCTCCCTGTCAGTGGGGGGACAGTGCAGATTAAAGTGAGGCTCAAGGCCATTCTGGGAGCCTGGGTTTACAAGCCTATTCTTGAACAGTGAGTCCCTGGCCTTCTGTGCCACCCCTGCACCAGGAGCTCCTGGTGGGGGGGGGGGGGTTAGTCAGCAGCAGCCCACCCCTGCCCTCCTTTTGCCAAATTGCTAGGGACAGAGGAGGGTGGACAGTGGACATGTATAAAGTGTGGTTGTCACAGGGACTGTTGAGGCAGGAATGGATCCATTCCTGGAGTCAGAGTGGGCAGGGTCCAGGGATGCTAAGTATCCAACCATGTGGGATGGTCCCACACAGAAAGAATTTCCCACTTCAACTGCTTGTGAGAACAGCAATGAGATGGGGCAGCACTTACCAGCTTTCCTTAATCTCCCTTCAGCTCATTGCTGGAATTCCAATGGCCTCTGGGCCCTGACTCCCACTCCCTAGATCATCCACATGGCAGCTCTGAGTTATTCCTTCTGCTTTGCCAGGTTCCCATTAAGGAGGGACATTAGGGCTCCATTTTGGGGACTTGCTTTCTCAGATATCACCTGCCTGCAGTAGAGCTGAATCTCAGCCCCTCAGACCAGAAGAGGACCTGAGGCATAGGCCTATTTTCACTTGTGCGGTTTTTGCACCAGGACTAGGTGAGGTCCCTCCTCATTACGATGCCCTGGATCTTACCCCGAATCTGGGAAGGCTCTTGCCATCTCAGATTCTGCCTTCCTGACCCGAACCCCTTACCTGCTCCCTATTCCCCCTTCTGTAGAGCACAGTATAGGCTGTCCCCAGGCATGTGTGTACATTCTCTCCTGGAATGAGCTCTGAGAAATAGTCAGGAGGGTGGACAGAAGCACCTTGATCCTTCAGATGTGGCCTTGCTGGCTTCTGAACACAGGTGAACAAATTCCTCTGTGGCCTAGGAATTGAATCTCCCGCCCTCTGAATGGAATCATGGGCCTCCTCCTGCAAAACTGGTTGGTGGGGGGAGAGGGACAGGTGCAGAGGGTCCATCCCCACAGGGGGAGGAACAGTGAGAGATGAAGTTCACAAGCTCTGAGTGCCTTGAAGTCCAGGTCAGATTCTGGTGATCTTGTCCTCTGGGGCTCACGTGATTTCTGGACACAGTGTGAGGTAGATACCGGGCACCACAAACAATTCCCAGGCCCAACTCTCCTGAACGCTGTGGCCCCTGAGCCTGGAATGGGAAGGTTAGCTGCCAGGACCCCTCTCTGCATTTCCTACCAGGACTACCCAGGCCTCTGCTGCCTGCAGACTCACTGAATCCTGAGGCCCAGAAAGGCAGGACACAAACAACCTGATTTAAGTAATATACTATGAAAGTGCTGGGAGCAGCACTACCATAAGCATCTTACTTGTATTTTTTTTTTTTTTTTTTGCATCTTACGTGTATTAACATACTCAGACCTCTCAGAAGCCCTATGAAGTAGGTACCCCCACTGTCTCCATCACAAAGAAGAGGATGCCCATGCAGAGAGAGTAAGTCCCTCACACAGCTGGTGAGCTGGAGAGCCTAGTTTTGAATTGAGACAAATTGGCTTTAGGTGGTGTTTAATCATTGCCAAGCAGTGTCACTCAAATGTGGTGTTACCCACAGGCTTGCACAATGTCCTGTGGCGATGAGAACAGGCTTCAGAGAGGGGCTGACATCCAGCCCAGCCTCAGAGGTGCCTGCAGACAATGGGAAGGGTGCTCTGAGAGGAACAGCATGAAGAAGCTCAGGCCAGGAAGTGCGAGGCCCGTTGAGAGGAATGAGTAGTCAGTCCGTGAAGTTTCCATATTGTTCAGGAATAAAAATCTCTTTCTGACATCAAAACTGTCATGGTCATTTTGCTTCCAAATTCTATAGATTTTGTTCAGTTTGTTCACTGACACTTAAATGCATGTGTATTTTATCACACAGCATTCACGTACAGCCGGCAAGAGCCAAGATGCTCAGTCTGCAGAGGATGCCAAGGAAAACTTGGATCACCCATGGCCCCGGGAGCCCGGCACCCCAGGGAGGCTCTAAGAACCCAGGGTGCTGAGCTCCTGGGGAGCCAGAGAGGTGTGTGGGCACTAAGACACGGGTTGGGTTTTGTCCTGATCGCAGCTGAAGCCAGGGGAGGGTCTTGAGTGGTAGAGAGACAAGGTCTTTGGAGCAGTGAGGAAAATGTTGGGAAGAAGGATAGGGATGTGGTGGGAGGCTCTCCCTGGGGATGCTGCTGTAATAGTTCAGATGAACGAAGAGGAGCCTGGGCAAGGGCAGGGGCAGTGGAGACAGGAAACAGGGCATGTGACAGTGCCCTGTGAGTGCTAGCATGTGAAGCACTCACACCTGCCGGGCACTGACCCAAGGGCTCTGCTAACTCTCACAACCACTGGGTTTACCCTATTTTACAGGTGAGCCAACTGAGGCACGGGGAAGCTAAGAAAACCTGAAATGTGAAGCCAGATGCCATGGCTCTACGGTCTGTGCTAGCAGCCTGAGGCCTCTGCCTCCACCTATGGTGAGATGGGGAGGGGAGGGCACTGGTGGGCCCTGGGGACTGGTTCGCATGCCAGGGAGGAAAAAGGAAGTTGGAGGGGTGGGAGATGGAGGTAGATGGTGGAGAAGACAGGGCGGGGGAATGGTGAGGCAGAAGAGGAGAAAGGTGGCCAAGAAGTCAGCTGCCACCAGGCCCTGCCACAGCAGGCAGTGATCCATCTGGGGAGGGCTGGAAGGCAGTGCAGACGGCCTCCTGTCTCCTGGTGGGACAGTGTGAGCAGATGGGCGTGCATGAGGCTGCCTGTTGCAATAGGCACGCTCTAGCGTGAAGCCTCCTGGAAAGGTCCTGAGGGACAGCTATGATCAGTTTGCAGATCTGATAGACAAGGGTCTCAGTGCCCCCTCTCTCTTTGCACCAGTACTGGTGCCCCCTTCCCTGACATCTTGTCCCCACTTATTCTTTGAGCACTGCCCCTAAGGATCAACTCCGTCCACTGCAAGAGGAAGTCAGCACTGCAGTATGAGAGGCAACGAGAGGGAGAGGGAGAGTCCTGCGAGTGGCCAGCTAGGGAAGGAGCACCGTGCAAGGCCTGTCCAATACTTGCTCTGCCTTCCCCACTGAGAGAACCCTGGGGAGTCAGAGCTGTTCCAGTCTCTGCTGCCAGCCTTAGGAGGCAGTCAGTAGCACTGGGCACAGAAACAAGGGCCCAAAGACCCTTTGAGATAAGTTTAGGGGAACCCTGTCTCTTCATCCCTTATCACAGTCCTGTTTAGCTGTTTCTAGTCCTTAGGTTTTCTGAAGCCCTTGTCCATGTGTATGGTTGACTTGTTTAGTGTCTGTCTGTCTTTCCCATTCTAACGTAAGCTGCAGGAGGTCAGACTTGATCATTCTTACCTGCAATTATTTCCCCAAAGCCTGCCAGAATATCCCAGGTACCAAGGTTTGTTGACTGATTGAGTGATGGCAAGCAGGATGGCTAGTGAATGGGCTGTGGACCCAGGGGGATCTCATCTCCTGCCTCCAGTGTTAACAGAGAGTAGGTAACTTGGCTTTAGAAAAATCAACCTCAGGCTATGTGTTGGGGTCAATCCATACCCCACCCTGACCTGTGCCCACCTCTGTCCTCTCAGGGTCTGAGCAGCGTGTGCAGCTGCCCTCTGCCCTGCCTCCCTGCCCCGACCACACTCATGGTGTCAGCCTGACTCCATCCACCTGGACAGAGAAGGACACCCAGACTCAGGGGACCTGGAAAGCATGACCCTGATCAGCATCCTTCTCTTATTAATGAAGTGGCCGCCTGTTGCCATCAGATAGCAGCTCCTGACATTCCCATTCTATGGGCACAGATGCCTTGCTGAGAAGGTCAGCCCCCTGACCAGAACCACCCCCTGCATGTGCTGAGTGCAGTCTGTTGACCGCAGGTGCTGACAACTGCCCTCCGCAATGGGCCACGGAACTCTGCACTTGCCTCTGAGATCTTATTAGGAGGTAAGCTACCCAGACCTGTCCTAATAATGAAAGTCTGTTCTGTTTCAGCCCACAGAACACAGACACCTTCCCCGTTCCAGCTTGTTGTCTTAACTGTTTGGCCAAATGCGACCCTTCCTCTCTGGCTAAACCATAGTGCTCCGTAAATATTGTCCCAGCGGCTTCTCAAACCTCACTAGCTCCTGTGCCTGCCCAGGGCTCTGTTGCAGCCCCGTAACTCAAAAAGACCAGCACCTCGCTTCTGAGAGAGCCTGAGCATCTCCCCGGCCCAGGGCAGCAAAGAGGCAATCCTTGGAGTATTGGTAGGCAATCCTACCAGTATGGTAGTGTGGTTTGCATCCTTCTCCAAAAGGAAACAAACATTTTGAGGAGATGAATTCATAGGGAAGGCATATTACTCAGCAGGTCTGCTTTTCAGAGCTCCCGAGGGGAAGGCATGGAGCAGGGCAAAGGCCGGCATCATCCTATTAATAATGGATACCACGCTGCCTAAAGGCCCACTGTCGTCTGTGCATGTGCTTTGCAGAAGTCCAATTAGGGCTGAATTATAGTAATCAATAGAGCAGCAGGATTTATATCCAAAGAAAGAAAACACAGCCTTGTTCCGCTGAGGGGGATTTATGAGAGAGAGGCATGCTGGCGTAATTGGAGCATGTGCTTGCCGGCTACAGGCTCTCCCCGGGTCTGGGACATCTTTGAGGGAAAATCCAACTGACCCCCGCATAAACCAGAGCGCTGTGGACCTTCCCTCCAGGGAGGGTTGAAGAAGGTCTGGGCCAAGCAGGCGGTGAAGTGGGAGGACTGTGGCCTCAGAATCTGATCCTCAGGCTCAAGTGTCCAGTGGGGTGGCCTACTTCCTGTAATAGGTTTCCCTCTCTGAGCTGCTCTTTGAAGAGGTTCTCACGTGCAAAATACCATAGTTGATAATGATGGATTGTACACTTAAATTTTGCCAAGAGTGGATCGTAAGTGTTCTTACCAAACACACACGAAAGTTGTAACTATGTTAATGCATTAATTAGCTTGACTGTGGTAATCATTAAACAATGTATATCAAAACATCACACTGGTAATGTATATACATTTAAGGTAATGTATATACCTTAAATATATACAATTTTATTTGCCAAACACACCTCAATAAAGCTGGGGAAAAAACTCACCTACTCTATCGAACCGTCTGCAGAGATCTCTACAAGTGCCCTAAACCCACCCCTGTGCTTCTCCTTCTGCCCCCTTTCTCCACAGTAATACCTCATGCACTCTACCCTGGTCCTGCAGGCTTACCAGGGGCCGGGCACTTTCCTAAGTATGTGGCCTCACTGGATCCTCAGAGAAGCCCCGTAAAAGAGGAACTTGTGGAATGGCCCCCCTTCCCGGAGAAGAAAGTGCAGGCCCAGAGCCACACAAATACTTTCTAGGTTCCTTATCAGGGCTCTCCCAGTGGTACAGCAGCTGAGCAGCCAGTCTGGAAGAAGACTGCTGGGACCCTGGCTCCTGATCTCAGCTTCTGCTACTTTGCCTTGGAGGCCTTTGTCATAAAAGCATCACATTAAGAAGCCAAATCACAAAACTGTGCTCAGTTCAAGTCAGCCAGTATTTACGGAGCACCTACTATGTGCCCTGAAGCCATTTAGACTGTAACTGACCATTGCCTCTAGTCTGTCCTTCCTGGGGACTCACAGGAACTTAATTCTCCCACAAACAATGCCAGCATCCGTGCTCAGGCCCATTCCAATGTCTATTGCTTTTCTAACCGTCACTGTAGAACGAGCTCCTTTCATATCCAAGAGACAGAATGACAACTGACCACGGCTCTGGCCATGGAATTGGCATTGTCCATCGGAAGAGGCCCCTCATTCCTTTAGCATAATCACCCCAGGTGAGCACAAGGCATCATCCTTGAACTCAGGAACTACTCACTGCCTGACAGCAGAACTTCCAGAAATAACTGATGTCTCCTTCCACCTGGAGTCAAGGAAGCCCTCAAAGCATCACACAGCACATACTCAATGGTAGATCTTGACCCCTAATGGGCTGAGAAACAGCCAAAATCCAAGAGAGAGCCTTACCGCTCCCCTTAAGCTGATGCCCCTACGCCAGAGGGAACACTGTCTACATTTCACTTCCACCTAAACCCCAGACAGCTCAGTTTGGCCGACTGGCACCACATGCTGGTTTCCTAACTATCTTTCCATGTTTGTCCCCATTGCAGTGTTCTCCATGGCTTGCTAGCAGAATGTTTGCACTAACTTGATGGATGGATGGATCGATGGATCGATGGGTGGATGGAGAAATAGACAATTAAATCCTTATGCCATCCTGATCTTGTGGTCCAGTCTTTACATAGACACACAGTCTGGGTTAAAAATAATTAGTACTAATAATAACTAAGTCTTTAACTTCCTCCCCCCAGAATCATTTAAAAGAAATTTTAACCAGTAATACCCACTTCCTGATGTGACCCATCTTTTCCCACACATCCCTCAGCCCCTAATATAACCTCTAAGGAAAATCTCTCCCTCCCCTGCCCAGCCCTCTCCTTCCTCACTCCTGCTATATGCTCTTCTGGTCTTGCCCCCTCTAAATCCCACTGCTATCTTCTCCTATCAAGACCCAGATCCCGTTGAGAGGCAGGAAGTGGGGCAAAGAAGGTGAGGGGCTCAAGCAGCATGCTGTCCATCTGTATGGGAAGGGAGAGGGTCCTAAAGCAAGCACAGTGCATACCAAGACTGTATCCTGGCAGGTAAGAGCTTAGACTTGTGCAGTCTGGATCCATGCATCCTCGAACAAGCCCTGCAGCTTCCAGCAAGGAGACAGCAGTGTCTACATCTTGGGGCTGTTAAAGAATCATGGACAGGGGTGCCTGGGTGGCCACTCAGTCAGCTGAGCATCTGTTTTCGGTTAGGGTGGTGATCTCTGGATCATAGGATCAAGCCCCACATCGGGCTCCCTGCTCAGTGAGGAGTCCGCTTCTGCCTCTGCCTCTCCCCTGCTCATGCTCTCTCTTTCTCCCTCTCAAATAAATAAATAGAAAAAAAAGGGAAAAAAATAGAAAAAAAATAGGGGAGAAAGAACTGTAGATGGAAGTGTGTACCTGACACAGAGTAAATATTGGCTCTCATCATTTAAGATTGTTAATTGTTATATCATCTGATAGGTAAATAGGTTCAAAGTCTTAAACTGTGTGGGACCAAAAGCTAGAGATCATTTAGTTAAACCTCCCTTCCTAAGCCAACTTTAATCTCTAAACCATATCCCTACCAGGTGGGCACCAAATTCTCACACTTTCAGGAATAGGGCACTCACCAATGACTCCTGCAGAAAGAGAGAAAAGAGTCAGAAAAGGAATAACTTCTTTGTGTCCCCAAAGAAGGGTATATTAATCATAACTCTTGTGGTAGAAAATGACAGAAAGTTGATTCAAAATGCTTTAAATCATAAAGGACAGAAGTTATTCCTCTTAATCAAAACATCAAGAAGCAGGACTTTCAGGCAAGGCTGGATCCAGGGACTCCAATGAGGACACCATGACTCAATCTTATTTTTACTACCTCTTGATTCTCTTTTTTTTTTTTCTTAAAGATTTTATTCATTTATTTGAGAGAGATCGAGAGAGAGATTGAGGGAATGCATGGGGGGAGGGGCAGAGGGAGCAGCAGGCTCCCTACGTCAGGGAGTCTGAACACATCATAAAACATACCACTGAGAACCCCTTGACCTTGAATCCACAACAGAGACTGCCTGGCAACCACCAGGAGGAGTGCAGGGTGCAAGAGAAGAAGGAAGATGGTGTGTGTGTGGGGGGTCACATTAGCTCAAGATAGGGTTTGAGTGTGAAAGCCCCATCACTGACACAGCGATCTCATCTGACATGGACTTTGAAGGATGAATTCAAAGAGAGCAAAGGAGGATTTGGGGCAAATGGAAGCCAAACAGAAGAAAAGCATAGAAGCAGGAGAACTCTGAAGGAAACATGGCCATTTGTGGCTCAGAGCCATTCCCACTTCCCTTTGGGACCCTGAATGACTGTAGTTCAAAAGTACTTTTCAATGAACACAGACAAAAGCACTTTTCAATAAACACAGATTAAAAAGGCTTAAATCTCTGTTTCCTTGTTCTCTGTATGCATAAAATGATAAACACCCCTGGGAAGGCTGGAATTTATATAGGCAGATTTTTGCAAGTTGTCTTATGTATCTGGACTATGGCTTATAAATCAAATTTGGTTCTCTTTGCTGGAGAGTAAATTATTTATCCAAGGCAGAGCACCAGGCGATAGAAGGAGAGGCGCAGAGAAGTTGCTGTTTTTCAGATGTCATTTATATTCTCTGAGATGAGACAATATTGGGGGTGGAAGTTTCTGCCTTGCCAATTTTAGCATTCCTTCTTCATTTCATGTGCTCTCTGCTGGTAGCCATGGACTTCTGAAATTGGCTTTCTGTTGAGCTATCACTCATGGAATTCCAATCAGGGTCTCACATTTGGGTCCAGCACTCTGCTCAGTTGGAGATGACCTGAATGTGGGAGCAAACAGGTCCAGCTGCAAGCTCGGATCCAGCAGACTGCACTGAACCAGCTTGCCCCTCACTCTCCATATGACTTTGGGCACCCTACCTAACCCCACTGGACTTCTGTTTCCTCACAGCCAAAATGGGATAGTAATGTCCTTCCCATAGGGTCTTTGTGGGATTGAATGTGATTGCATCTGGCATACAGCTACAGGGAATAATAAGTGGGGCCAATCTCCATGTGCTAAGAGTCACCCCAAAGTGCGTCAACTAAACAAGGTTCAGGTTTTCTTGCCAGCAATCAGAACTCTGCAGGGAGTCTGTGAGGAGGTGAGAGATAGCTAACTTTCAGTCCTCTCTCTCAAGGAGACACTGGTTTTATTTCTTTTCTCACTTTGTGGCTCTAATCTGCATGAATGGGGAGTGGTACTCACGGGTCTGGGGCCACAGTGCAATGTTGGGCTGAACCCCAGAAGTGCCTCCCCTTGTTATGCCCACACACTGCAGGAAGCATGGTAATGAGCTTCTACCTGGTAGACTCTGGAGAATTGTATGTGGGCTGGTTAGATTTTTCTTAAAAAATCCAGCAAAGAATTGTAAGGTTTGCACACCCAAATAGAAGTGTCTGCTCTCCATATATACTATCACATGCTGTCCTGGGACCTACCTATGACTGTGTCTGTAAGCCCATTTCTTTAAGGTTCCATGACCTTCAGGTCATCAGAACGATTTTTCTCAGAAGTTAGCTTTGAGGAGAAAGTACCAGCTGACAAAAAACAATGCTGGTGATGTAGGCCTGGAACATCACTCCTGGGTTCTGTCCCTTCCCAGTCACCCGTTCCTTCTGCATCTGCACCTGCATGCTGAGAGTCATGCTCACACTGTAGTCCTCAGGTGCTTCCAGCATCCAAAGTCCAAGGAAGGTCAAGTTTTATTTATTAGACTAGATTTCTTGAGGCAGAAAAGCAGATTTGTATCTTCCAGAAAGAATGCCATACGTGTTGAAATAAAAATAATTGTCTAGGCCAAAGTTGATTCTAAAATTAATGTAAAATAATCCATTTTGTGAGCATTTTAGTTTACTAAGGTTTTACAGCATTCTTCCAACTATCATGCAAGAAGTATTTCGAGAGTACTTCTGTGCCTGTCACCATTGTGGGCTCAGCTGTGTCATCGGGGACCCACCCTCAGGCCCCAGAGGCACCAGGACTCCAGGCAGGCAGGGATACAGCCTGTGGAGAAGCAATCCCAAAGTGCTCCGTGTGGAAGAGGCAGATGTTGAAGGTATAGCTGAGTCTCACAGTCAGAAATGAGGGAATAGTGTTCTTACTCTGGGACAAGGAAGTAGCAGAAGCAAATGCCAGCCCCAAAACAGCAAGGAGGAAAGGCAGTGCTGAATTATGATGTCCATGAATATCAGCTGAGATCCTAACCCCCGAGTGGCTCAGAGTGTGATCTCATCGGAAGTGGTCTTTATAGAAGTAACCAAGGAAAAATGACGTCATTGGGATGGGCCCTAATCCAGTAGAACTACTGTCCTTATCAAAAAGGGAAAGAGACAGGGACATCTGGGTGTCTCAGTGAATTAAGCGTCTACCTTCAGATCAGGTCATGATCCCACGGTCCTGGGATTGAGCCCTGCATCAAAGCTTCTTGCTCAGTGGTGAGCCTGCTTCTCCCTCTGCCTGCCATACTCCCTGCTTGTGCTCTCTCTCAGACAAATAAATAAATAAAATCTAAAAAAAAAAAAAAAAAGAGGAAAGAGGCAAACAGACCACATGAAGACACAGGGGGAAGATGGCATGTAACAGGAACAAGGTAGCTATAAGCTAAGGAACACCAAGGACTGGCAGCTAACTAAACTAAAACTTACTTTAGCCAGAAACTAAAAGAGGCAAGAAAGGATTTTCCTCTCGAACTGTCAGAGATCATGACTTTGTCAAAACCTTGATTTCAGACCTTCTGGCCTCCAGAATTGTGAGAAAACAAATTTCTGTTTTAAGTCATGCAGTGTCTGGTACTTTGTTAGTGGCCCGAGGAAAGTGATGCAGGGAGCATCAGGGTTGTGGTTCCTCCAGAAGCCAACTCTGGGCAAGGTTGTACCACAAGGAGATTTGGAGGGTGGGATTCTAGGAAACACCTGTGGAGGAGTAGGGAAGTGAGGCAGGGGTAAGAAGGCAGCCAACAAACAATGTGCTATCCATCCAGGGATGTCTGAGGGCCCTGGGAGCTGAATACCTCTGGGGGATATTTGAAGTCATTCAGAACATGCACTGCAGAGTCATCCAACAGCAAGGCGAGGGAGCTGGTTATTTACTTACCAACTCCCATGAGTTCAGGGCTACCACGGGGTGGGGGCGGGGTTGGTGGAGTAGGGAACTGTTAATTCTCTGGTAGTCAGTATAGTTGGTAACAGGAGTTCCAGAGACCAAAGCAAGCCTTTGGGCAAGGAAACCCAGGACTGGTGGTATATGCTATGGAGATAAGGACAGATATGTACAGGGCACTGACAGTGTCTCCTTTGGGAAACATTGGGAAAAGAAGGAAAGAGGTAGGAAAGTTATGATGAAGCCAGACTGGTAACCTTGAATGTCAGACCAAAAAGTCTGGACTTCACTGCATAGCCAGTGGAGAGGTAATGATGTTTTCTACACAGAGGAGTGACCAGAGCTTGACTTTTGGAAAATGAATATGGGAGGGTGCACTGGAGAAGAAAAACAAAAAAGAGATAGCTTAGGAGTAACAGTGGTAGGTGAGGGGCACAAGACCCAAATGACATGGAGACAGAAGGAATGCCAGTTCACATCCCCATAAACCACATGATCATTACTCAAGGCTCTGGGGAAGCCAGGAGTCAGGGTGTGGAGAAGTATAGCTCCCTGACATTTGGGATGAGCAGGTTTAGGAGAAGAACTGCTCACCATGCCCCTCACTTCCCCACCCAAGTCCAAATTTCAGGCCAAATGAGAAACATAAGCCACTGGGAGTTGAGCAGATGGCTTTTCCAAAGCTTTCCCTCTTCTCATTCCATCCAAAGCAAACATAGACCGGAAGCCACAGGGTTTGCAAATGCCACTGTGCTATTTGGAACCAGGATTTCGTTTGCCAATCTGCAGCCTGTACTTCTAACTTTGCTTCAAAAGAGAGGGTTATCAACACTGACTTGTAAATAAAAGAAGAAACTAAATAATGTGCCCCAGTCTAAATATGGCTCTAACTTCCTTGACAATAATAAGAATATAAAAATCATTGACACAAATTGCCTATCATATAGAAGACTCCCAAAAGGAAGCATGAGGAAGAACATGTCCTTATTAACTTTACATTAATCACGGAGATGCTGCTTTTCCTTACTTCTGACCAGAGGTGCCCTCCAGCCTGGGCTGCACAGGGATCTGGCTGCTTCCTCCTCCTCCTTGAAAGGGGAATTACTATCCCAGCTTCTCTCTGCAGGCTTGAGAACAACCAGCCTCAGTTCAGGACTGAATCTGGCAGTTCTTATTGTCCTGGAGGAGTGGATGATGCATTCTCAAAAGAATCTCTGGGAAACCCAGATGTGGATTTAGTTGGCTGAGGCAAAGGAAAAGATGAACCCCACTCAGGCCAAATTACAGCGTTCCTACAGCTGGCTGGCATTCCAGTGGGAGACAGTTACCTGAAGCTGGGGGAACTTGGGACCAGTCCCGAAGTCAGAGGAGCAGTCTATTCTTTGCACTGTTATGTGAAAGGAGACATTGGTGTCTGTGCCCCTTCCTCCAGGAAGGCATGGGTACACACCACAGAAGCTGCAGATGGATTAACATTTATGTGTGCTTTTATTAATACCTTCCTACATTCCCTCAATAAACATTTACTGAGAAGTCACAGATGAAGGAAATCTCAGTGGGGCTGGGAGGATCAGTGCTGGGAGGAGGCACACTGCCAGGAGATGGAGTACTGACACCGAAGCAACATGGCGTCAAAGCCAGAAGGATGGACTCTACCCTTAAAACACAAGACTGGAAGCCAGCCCTCACCCCCTGCAGGCTGTTCACATCAGAAAGCTATTTAACTTTTCCAGGGCTCACTTTCCTCGTCTATAAAATGGGGGTGATAAGAGTACCCACTCCAGGGTGTGGTGGAGGATTAAAGGAGATGTACAGGTAAGGGGTCTGGCAAAACCCCCGGCATATGGTGAGTCTAATGAAGGTTGTAGTCATCAACATTGAGGGGAGAACAGTGCCACAGGCTTGCAGAGCAGCTAAATAATATGAATGGAACACAGCTAATGCATGGAAGGGGCAAGCTTTGACCCTGGGTCGCTGGGGCCAGAGGCTGCACCCTTGACCCCTGCACCCTGCTGACTTCCAGGAAGGACAAGCAGAAGTTTTCTAGAGGGCAGGGGGCCTGAGGCTCTCTGGCTCCCCGGCACACCCTCATCCTACAGCTGTAAGCCATGTCCCCACCAGGCAGTGCCTATGGGACCTTCTCAGAACAGCTCTAACCATCCTGACCACCAATGCTGCTAGGATGGTTGTCTTGATTTTAGTGCTTACCTGAAGGAATCAAGTTCATCTGGAGTTCCTTGCCCTCAAAGAAGCCAGAAGGTGGATGGCTACCTGCTCAGCGAGATGGTAAAGGTCCACCTGTTCTGAGTAATAGCCATTCTCCCTACCAGAAGTCAAGTTGACATGGAAGGCTCATTGCAAATGGACCACAACAGTGTGCTCTTTAAATAACTCTGGTGATGGAGCATTTGATGAAGTGAAGACCCACCTGTGAAGCAAATGGTTATTTCATTTACCATTCTGTATCTTCCAGTAGCAAATGGAGTGTTCTTGTATGTATGGTAATAGTGCCTAACTTTTACTGAGCACTTACCAAGTCCCAGGACATCCCCTAGTAATGATACAGTATTGTCTCCTTTAGTTAGGACAACATTGCCATGAGCTAAGTTCTGATATTAGTCCCGGTTTACAAATAATATATCAATCAAGAACAGGACCAGGACAGTGATGCTCAAAGGGGAGTCCAGGATCAGCAGCATCAACATCACCTAAAAATATGCTAGGAATGCACATCCTTGGGGCCCCTGGGTGGGTCAGTCAGTTAAGCATCTGCCTTTGGCTCTGGTCATGATCCTGGGGTCCTGGGATCCAGCCCCACATCAGGCTCCCTGCTCAGCAGAGAGTCTCTTCTCCCTCTCCTTCTGACCCTCCTCCCTGCTTGTGCTCTCTCTCTCTCTCTCTCTCTCTGTCTCAAATAAATAAATAAAATCTTAAAAAAAAGAAAATCACATCCTCGGGCCCCCCACTCAGGTATATCTCCCAGAACCTCTGGGCAGAGCCCAGCAATCTGTGTTCTAACAATCCCTCTGGGTGACTGATATATATTGAAGTGTGAGATCCAGCAGATTAGGGGAAATGAATGACCCCCAATTCTCAATGACTTATAGCAGAGATTGGGAAACTATGGCCAAGGGCCAACTCAGCCCACTCCCTGTTTGTAAATAAAGTCTCACTGGAATGCAGTCATGCCTACTTGTTTAGGTGTTGTCTGGGACCAGGTTTCTGAGAGAGGCAGAGCTGAGTAGTTGTTACAGAGACCACATGGCCCACAAACCCTAACATATTTCCTTTCTGGCTCTTTACAGAAACGTTGCTGACCCCGGCTCAGAGCGATGACGGTTTCTGTGTCTCTGGCCCTGCAGGCCAGTGGAGGCTCCAACCGTCCCTCTCTGCCTTGGCCACAGTGGCAAGTCCTATCTGGGGGCTTCATCAGTTGTGCCAGCACACCGAGAAGAGACATGACTTCCAAAATAACACAAGTCATCCACTCGAAATCCACTGGCCAAAGCCCAACATCCCTGGAAAAGGGAAGAATAATCTCCTCTCTCCTTCTCATTGACCCTACCCCAGGAGAGGCAGCAAATATTCATGAACAATAATCAAATCCTCTGATCAAGGATTTTCCCCTGGTCACAAATAAGAACTTTCCTCCCCTTCCACTTAGGGAATACACAACCCCCTACCCAAGGAAGAATGGCCCACCCTCTCATGGCATCATGGGGAGGTTGCCTCTCAGGACCCTCTCTGTGGGCAGGAGCAGCCTGTTTGACCCCCACCCCCACCCCACCTGCAGCTGTGGAACAGGGAAGGGCCACAGCAGCACACACTCCAGTTGCCCCCCTGGGTGCTCACCAACACTGAAGAGGGCACCAGGACCTTGTTTTCTGCAGCCCTATTTCAGGTCCTTTCTGTTCTGCTGTTCTTGGCCACCTCTAAAGAGGGCAACAGAGAGTATGTTCTTGCGGGGAACCATTCAGCTTTCTCAGCCTGCTTTCTGGCCAGAGGACATTTAAAGGTTCTGTCTCAAACGGCCTTGGTCTCTATTTGTCCAGGTTTGTGATTATTTAGGTGGCAGAACTCTCTAGAACACGTATTTATTTATTATCCATTTGATTCTAGGCAGATCCAAGTAGCATTAGCCACACTCACAGTATATTTCTCTGGCTTAAATGTGCATACCCTGAGTTCAAGAAGCTTCGATGAGAGAGTTGTACCCCTAGATTTTCATCCCTGAACCATATGGGGAAACTGGCAGAGAGGAAAGAAAGGCAGAGTAAGTTTTCTCTGGCTTCACTCCTGGATTTGAACCCAGCTGTCTAGGTCACCATAAGCTATCTACACCACCTATATTTATCACCCTAAGTCTCCAGGCTCATTCTTTATTCTATGTTAAACAATTTCAACGCCTTAGTAAGCCATTGTCACAGGCTCAAAGAAAGTGAACGAGAAGCCCCCTTTTAACCTAAAGTTTTTTTTTCACAGCCATCTCTCCTTGCTTTCCTCTGAAGGCTCAGATGTCCTCCTAAAATTTAATGACATTCACATCATCTGGGTGTGGGCTTGTGCCTGTTAAAACCCAAGGAAGGGAGACAAACCATAAGAGACTCTTAATCTCAAGAAACAAACTGAGGGTTGCTGGGGGCTGGAGGGGGAGGGAGAGGGTGGCTGCGGTACGGACATTGGGGACGGTATGTGCTATGGTGAGTGTTGTTGAAATGTGTAAGCCTGATATTCACAGACTGATGATTCACGTATAATATATGATAATTAAAAAAAACCCAAAACAACCAACCAAACAAACAAAAAAACCCAAGGTCTCAAGCCCTTTCTCTGAGGATCTGAGTAAAGCTGGGAATTTGCATTTCTACAAGGAAACCCCTCCCCTGGCCGCCAAGGGGGTTCTGATGCAAGTGGTTGGCTTGCCAAGCTTCCAGGAACACTGTCCTATGAGTTCCCTAATTTCCACTTGGTAGGGGATGAATAACATTCTGTGACAAAGTAGCAACTTCGTCTGAAGGTGCTTAAAAGCATGTGAGAAACACTTCATTAATTTTCACCCCAGTCCTTGGAGGTGGCATATGATAGTTATAATTATCCCTCAATTACTTGGAGGGCTGAAGTGTTCTTAGAGAATAAACTTAGACACAGAAGTCAAGTGACTGCCAAACTCATCCAGCAGGCCAGCGAGGGGTGATGTTCTAAAAGGGCAGACCAAGGACGGCTGTGCAGGGCTCCACAGGGCAGCCCTCAGCCACCCTGTGTGAGGGACGCCTCGCCACACCCCACCGGAAGGAGAAAGGGAGCTGAGCAGACCCGGGGCAAAGAAAAGGCCACACAGGTGTGTCACCAAGTTTTATAAAATATTGGATGAGTAGCCAATATTTTCGATTCAGGTAGTAGCATATGAAAGTTCAAATTTGGCATCTCAGGAAGATTCAGCAGTTCTGGGAAGACACAGGGCTAGGCAGCCATTCACTTTGGGCACATGATGCGGCCTCCCATGGCCAAATGACTGCTTCCTTCGTCCACATTACTGGTCCAGGCCCCAAGGGCAGTTGGATGGCTGCACAGCTCAAGTCAGTTACAGTTCCTGTCACAGGTAAACCGTTGGGAAGAGGACGAGCATTCCTCCTTCTCATGCAGTGGTTACAGACCTGACTTGCAGAGTCTGAGGAAATGGCAGCCATGAGGAAGAGATGTCTCTGGGGAACAGGGAGAGTACTAACCACCTTCAAGAAGCCTGGCCTCTTACAACCTCATCACACCTGCGGCTCAGAGACAGTGGTTCGAACATTCTATCACAACTTTGGACTTTCCTAAAACCTGCTCCAACAACATCAGCTATCCCGAGGCCAAGGAAACAAAGAAAAATGCATGAAAGCAAAATGAGCCTTCCATGAGAAAAGTCTTGCTTATGTTTTTCTGGTGGCAAAAGCATTTGAACAAAGAACTTAATAAGAGAAAATGAACAGCGTTAGAATGAGTTTATCACTAACAAAGCTACCACAGTCTCTTTGGTGGTATTTGAAAATTAAGTTAACATTAATTAAACATTAAAACAAGGGATTTAATGGAGGCTGAAGAATAAATTAAGCCTTTGAATGGAATATCTTAAATCCCTTTTAACATGCAAGACAATGTAAAATAATTGCATTTAAACAATTAGTTAAAAAGTATTTGGCTTTTTCTGTCCCTTTTCAGAATTCAAGATGTCCAGGTGAAGAACGTGGTGGGTGTGAAATTCCGATTTCCCTGGGTATTCTGGTAGGAGCCTTTATCAACTGTACTGACAACACAGGAGCCCAAAATCTGTATATCATCTCTTCACAGAGATAGAGGGACTGCTGAACAGATATCCTGCTGGTGGTGGGGGTGATGTGGAGATGGCCACAGTGGGGAAAGGCAAGCCAGAGCTCAGAAGGAAGGTACATCCAGAAGCGGGGAATTGGACAACGAAGGTCACACCGAAGAAAAGATGGTGTTTCTCGGTTGTGAGGATAACACGAAGGTCCTAGTAATGAAGGCGAAATGAAAGATTCTGCTATCTTAGGACCAGCTGCAAAGGAATGTGCAGACTTGTGGCCCAGGATTGCATCCAGGGCTGGCAGCATTGCCGGATTCTTGGTATATTTGTTAAAAAAAAATAATAATAAGCTATTTGCTCCTTCAAAATAATAAAAATAAAAAACATTTCATTGTAATCGTACATTCACAAAATAGTTATGAAGAAAGATCTAGGGTCTACTATAGCACTCTCAGTATGAGGAAACTAAAGAAGTAGCTACTGGTCTTTAATTCAAGGTAAACTAATACAAAGTATAGATAAGTATCAGGTTACTGAGCAATCTGATCTGTGACAGTTACACCCAGGTCAGCCTCTGGGAGTTAGAAGAAACCAAAGCCACACCCTACAAACTAGCCAAAGACATAGCCACTTCTCCTTTTTTGGTTGTAATTAGCCATCCATGTACATTCATGTCCTTTCTTAAGGAACCAACAAGAATTCCAGAATCTCTACTATCCTGTCACAGCCTTCCTATTCATAATGGATTTTTATTGTTGATACTGTTAGCTCAAGAAGATAATCCAGAAACTCATTTTCAAAAGTGGCTTTAAGAAGATATGGACTAGGGGCACCTGGGTGGCTCGGTGGGTTAAAGCCTCTGCCTTCAGCTCAGGTCATGATCTCAGGGTCCTGGGATCAGGCCCCGCATCGGGCTCTCTGCTCAGCGGGGAGCCTGCTTCCCCCTCTCTCTCTGCCTTCCTCTCTGCCTACTTATGATCTCTCTCCTCTCTGTCAAATAAATAAATAAAATCTTTAAAAAAAAAAAAAAGAAGATATGGACCATATATACAATGGAGTATTATGCTTCCATTAGAAAGGGCGAATATCCAACTTTTGTATCAACATGGATGGGACTGAAAGAGATTATGCGGAGTGAAATAAGTCAAGTGGAGAAAGCCAATTACCTTATGGTCTCACTTACCTGCTGAGCATAAAGAAAAACATGGAGGGCATTGTGAGAAGGAAGGGAAGGGGGCATGGGGGGAAATCAGAGGGGGAGATGAACCATGAGAGACTGTGGACTCTGAGCAACAAACTGAGGGTTTTAGAGGGGAGGGGGGGGTGGGAGATTGGGTGAGCCTGGTGGTGGGTATTGAGGAGGGCACGTATTGCATGGAGCACTGGGTGTGGTGCATGAACAATAAATCTTGTAGCGCTGAAAAAATAAAATAAACATATTTGGGGAAAAAAAGTGGCTTTAAAAATTTCACTAACTAAAATGAATATTTTCCTTCAAGTGTATCAAATTTATAAATATATGACATACAATTACAGATTTCATATGATCACATTGAAATCCCTACTTTAAAGTAAACTATAAACAATTTGAACCAGGACATTTCTCCTTATCCATTCATCTACACATCATTCACCCATCCAGGTATTTATTAAGCACCTCCTACCTAGATCACTATAAGTGCTATTGGAAATACAAAGATGAGTCCAACAGCCTTCTATGGAAATTGGGAGTATCATGAATATAAGAAACTGATTTATACATAGCAAAATTACTAAATACGGTCTCAGGGCTCTTTTGGTTATAAGTGACACAGTTCATTCAGCTCAATCAAAAAAGGGAATTTAATGGGTCATAAGCTTGGGATGGTTTCAAGGACAGATTAAATATTATTGTCAGACATCGGTCTGCATCTCTCTATTCTGCTTTTCTGGGTTGGCTTTATTCTCAGATACTGTCTCTACATGATAGATTCCTGTAGGTCAAGTTTTATTAGTCTTACTACATTCTCAGATGAAAAAGTTCTTCTTATGCTTCTAGCAGATATCCCAGAATTTGCTTACTATGACTGAAGCCATCCCTAATCCAATAGCCATTCAGGGGGATAGAATATTTGATTGCCCAGGACTGGTCAATGACTCACTCCGGGATCCTGGGGAAAGAAGATCTTGGCTCCATCCACATGTCATGAACTGAGCTCTGAGTAACAGTAATCCCGTGAGAGAAAAGCAAGGCACTATTAACACAATAAGGAAAAATGAATAATAGGCAAAGATAGTTGCTTCTTACAAATGTCATAAGAAAAATACTATTAATGTGTAGTCAGCATCAAGAGGGGAGATAATAGAAAGAAGTGCTGAAACGAGAACGGAGCTTTGCGGTTATAGAATAGGTAAAAGAAAGGGGAGAATCTGAGGAGGAATCTGTGAGCCTCTTTGGTTTGAGTTTGGCTTCTTTGGGTCCTCTGTTTTCTGATAAACTATTATATGTTCATCAACAAGAATTATCTCCTTAAGTATCCAACTGCCACACACCTAAGAATCTAGTTGTTTTACATCAACCTGAACATCATTCATTATTAACTCATTCAATAATTATTTTTTGAGTAATTTCTTATACTGAGTACTCATCCATATTTCAGGATTAGTTAGAATTCTTGCCTTTATGGAACTTACAGTCTACCCAATAAATATGGACAATAAATAGAAAAGTACAATATATTATATATAGGATGTCAGATAATGCTACATGTTTGGGGAAAAACAAGGTTGGGAAGGAAGGAAAGACATGACTAAAGTAAAGCAAATATGAATAAAGTCACAGTCTTACATTAGGGATTTTTTTTTTAAGTAGGGGTTTTTAAGTAAGATGAGAAGGTGGGGAAGTAAAGGAAGTTAAAGAAAAAATATTCCAGGCATAGTGAGCAGCCAGTGCCAAGGTCCTGAGGCAGCAGTAAGCCTAGACATTTTAAGAAGACCTGTGTGATGGGATACCTGGGTGGCATAGTCAGTTAAGTGTCCAACTCTTGATTTCACTTCAGGTTATGATCTCAGGGTTGTGAGACTCTGTGCTGGGCATGGAGCCTGCTTAAGATTTTCTCTCCCACTCTGCCCCTCCTCTGACCATTCCTTCTCAAAAAAAAGGAGGAGGAGGAGGAGGAGGAGGAGAATGAGATGACCTGTGTGGCACAGGAAGAGAGAGTAGTAGATAAGATGAGAAAGATGAGAATGTTAGTGAAGAACATGTAGGTCCTTAGATGTTGTATGGCCTTCAGCTTTTACTCTGAATGGATGAGAAGCAAGTGGGTACTTTAAATAAAGAAGGTCATAATATAACTTACACCTAAAAATAATCACTCTGCAGAAGATTTTATTTTGGTGCAGTCCCAATAGTCTATTTTTGCTTTTGTTTCCCTTCCTTCAGGAAACATATCTAGAAAAAGTTGCTATGGACATGCTGCTTGTGCTCTCTTCTAGGATTTTTATGGTTTCAGGCCTCTTATTTAGATCTTCAATCCATTTTTAATTATTTTTGTATATGGTGTAATAAAGTGATCCAGTTTCTTTCAAGAACTGCATGTTATTATGCAGTTTTCCCAACATCATTTGTTGAAGAGACTTTTTTCCATCAGATAGTCTTTCCTGCTTTGTCAAAGATTAATTGACTGTAGAATTTGGGTTCATTTTTGGGTTTTCCATTTTGTTCCATTGATCTATGTGTCTAATTTTGTGCCAATACCATACTGTTTTGATTACCACAGCCTTGTAATATAACTTGAAGTCTGGAATTAAAATAAAAACTTTAAAAATGTTTTTTTTTTATTTTGCATGTTTTAAAACATAATATGTACAATACAGATTTTTTAATGCTCCAAAACAAAGAGTGGAAAACAGTATTTTTTATACCTGAGTCAAATTCAGGAATTCTCCATATTAATAAAGCCAAAGGAATTTAAGAAAATAATAATAGTAGACTACAGAGGGAAAGGCCTGAAACAAGGAGACCAGTTAGATCACTTCTGCAGTGAGTAATCTAGGTTAGAGATGATAGCGTGGCTAGGAAACTTTGGTTAGATTTTGAAGGTAAACGAACAAGATTTGCTGAAAGACAACAATCTTTGAGTACTTTCTAAGAGGGTTGTCAAGGATGACTGAGAATTTTGGCCTAAGGAAATGAAAGAATGGAGTTGCTACCAACTGATATGGGGGAGACTATAGAATAAGCAGGTTGTGAGGGGGTGGTGGAAGTTCAGAGTTCCGTTTTAGATATGTTGAGCTTGAGATACCTAATTAGACATCTAAGTGAACATAGAGAGTAGGTAACTGGATATACAATTCTACAGTTCAGAGTAGAGATCTGAGATGGAGAGAAAACGACAGTTGGGAATTTGTCGTAGTATAGATGATATTTAAAGCCATGATGCAATCATCAAGGGACAGAATATCAATAGAAAAGAAACTGTGTATAAAAACTCTCCCTGAGGGCATTCCAATTTTAGCAATTAAGGAAGCAAGGAGAAAATGGTAAAGGGATCTGGGAAGTAAACACAGTAATGTGGAAGAAAAACTAGAAAAGTGTGGTTTTCCTGGAAGCCAAGCAAAGAAAGTATTTTGGGAGAAAAGAGTCTTAAATACTGCAAACATTTGAAAAATATTCAAATATTACAAAATAAGTCAAATTAGATAAAGACCAATTGGCAATTTTGGGTATCAATATATAGATCATTAGCAGTTTTAATGTAGACATGGCATTAAAAAAAGAACTGGAATTAAAACATCAATCATTCTTTTATAAAGTTTTGCTGTTACATTAAGTACTTAAGTGATCTGCCCTCCTCCAGAAAAAAAAAAAAAACCTTTTAATTTATCATCTAATATTAGGAATTTTTGAGGGAGCAAAATTCTGTGTTTGAGTCAGACTCTACAGAGCATTTTTCAGAAAAGATAAAAATCACAAAGTAGTAATTAAAATAATTGAGACTAAAATATTTTCAGCCCATCTTAAATAGGTTACATGTACTATTTATATGCAATAAATCAGAAGTTCCCTATGTTTCTTTTTATATTAACACAAAAATACATTCTTTTTTTTCTTTTTCAATAATACTTGTTTAGATTTCCAATTCGAGAAAGATAGAATCTTCCCACAGAAAGTAATTACAAACTCTGGGGAAAAAAAGTATAAAGCATAGGTACTTGAGGGAACTGGGAAGAACCTAAAAAGTGGCAGAACCTAGGGAATTTTTCCTTTAAAATGACAGAGCTACAGAGAGTGAGAGCCATAGTCATGCAACTTGCCCACTAAGGTAGTAGCTAAAAGCAATAGTCATATAGACTTGATATATCAAGGGGAGTTTGCAACTGCCAAAATGGCTGGAAATTCAAGGTGCAAATCATTTAACTGAAGAAGTTATAGGGAAGGAGGTGTCCCCAGATCTGTCTAGAAACTTTCTTCCAGCTCTTGGCTCATCCCAAAACTGTATACGAATGGTGGGGACTCCAAGAAACATAGAAAGAAAACAATAATAAAACGACCATATGTCCATGTACCCTGGGGCAAATAATACATTATATGTTAATAAAAAAAAAAAAAAAAAAAAAGGACCATATGTCAGCTTCTGTTCAGCATGGGAGACTGAGTTTGGGGTATGTATCCCAGCAGTTAGAAGGGCTTAGTGCACACCTCAGGCATTCCATTGAAATCCTACAACTATGTTGTAGGAGTTAAGATTCTGCTCAGGATTTAGGATTGCTCCCTAGATCTAGGGGTAAAGCCACAGGCCAGTTCTAACAAAACATAAAACCAGGCCTCCAGAACTCAAGTTGGCCTGCCAGCAATATAACTGCCTGACAGCACCAGACTCAACACCCTTCAGAGGAAGATAACAGAATTCAGAGTCTCTATAGCATATCATTCACAATAAGTGGCCATGGAGACCTCAGCTAGGGAAACTAGACTCCTTGACCCAATCCTCCCCTTCTCTTTATGGAAGGAAGTGCATAGAGACCCTGGACAGTGTGGCTTTCTTAGTAAAAGTAAATCCTCTTGGCAAAACCTTGCACTACAAAGGAAGAAACACAGGATCACATACTAAATCTACAAGACACAATCTGTGGGCTCTAAGACAACTTCAGGAGAAAGTAACATCCAAGCTATTACTGGAAGACTCAGCAGGCCTGAGGCAGGAAGAGGGAAAAACAGATCAAATACTTGGAGTTGAGAGAGAACATGAGTGTGGCTGGACAAGGTACCAGGGAAAGGAGAGGAGGAATTAGTAAGAAAGAAGATGACAATAAGCAGATTTACTATGAAGGGCCTTATTCATTGTGTTAAGCAGGTTGGGCTTTTTTTGAGAGTAATGGGGTAACAACAAACATTTCAAGAGCAATGTCATCACAATTTCAATGTCCAAATATCTTCCTGGCCAATGTAATAAATCAGTCTGGAGAAAATTGTGTTTGGTGATCAGATAATGTCCAGATTCCATAAGAAATTGAGTTTATTGGTCCGGCGCTCAGCAGAAAGATTTAGGTTGCTTTGGATTCTTCAGCCTACTCAGAATCACTAAAGCCTTAGAAGTAAATGAGATATACAGGGGTCAATCAAGGAAATAACAAGAACAATGCAGAAGTGTGAAGATCACCAGCATTCAGGCCTCATTGTTAATGCATTAACTGATAGGACTGGGAATAACATATTTTGTAGTACAGATGGGGCCTCTCTTCAATCAATCTAAATTAGTGAATCTTCCAACATCAAGTTCACATAATTGATGATTTATGTTTGTCTCTTTGTTTCAAACAATCTTTTGGAATAGCAGTTTTCAATCATGGGAAATTTAACAATGTTTGGAGACATTTTGGTTACCACAAATTAGCAGAGGGTGCTACCTGAATCCAGTAAGTAGAGGTCAGAGATCTGTTAACCATCCTACAATAAAATACATAAGACAGAATCACACAAAAAGTTTTACCCAGCCCCAAATGTCATCATTACCAAGATTGAGAAACCCTGTTCTAGAACAACATTGACCACTGTTAGACCCCCTGGTCTATGGATGTTTATAACTTCTGTGTCTTCTTCCCAAGGATTTCTATCAGGGGATACAAGTCTCCAAGGTGAACAACAAAGAATTCTCAAGTTCCCTGTTAATATCATATAACTGAATGAAACTAAAATCTGAAAATACTGAGTTGAACAGATATGGGGTGATGCTTTTACCTTGGACTTAAATGTGGGAATACCAATTAGTCTCAGAGGGAGTGGTGCATAGCTTCTATAATGCCATTAATATAAACCAAATAAAGTTATGTAAGAAGTAGAGAGGTACCATCAGACCAAGAGGTATTTAATATTTTATGAAGAGAATGGTCTTTCAAGTCTTGGAAAAAATGCTCTACTATTGATTGCTGACTTTGTTTCTGTTAATGGGATAAGTGGGGATCATTTGCTCAAAGGCTTAAAGAGGTGTTGAGAGTCTTATTTTATACCTATACTGATGCAGTGTTGTGTTGTCCAAAAGAGAGAGAGACAATATGAGATTTGCCTGGAGATAAGCCCCAGCTCTGCACTGGGACCCAGCTGGAACAAAGGACCTTGTTTGATCAAAAGTTTTATTTAGCCTGGTGCTTAAATGACCACATGTAGAAAATTGGTAAGACATTGGAGTAAAACTCTATTTGGTTGGAGAACCAAAGAGCCTCCTAAGAGAGGTGAGAGAGAATGGGAGATAAGAAAAAGTGAAGGAGAGGGACGCCTGGGTGGCTCAGTTGGTTAAGCAACTGCCTTCAGCTCAGGTCCTGATCCCAGGGTCCTGGGATCGAGTCCCGCATCGGGCTCCTTGATCAGCAGGGAGCCTGCTTTACCCTCTGCCTCTGCCTGCCTCTCTGCCTGTGTTCTCTCTCTCTCTGACAAATAAATAATAAAAAATAAAATAAAATCTTTAAAAAAAAAAAAAAAAGAAAAGAAAAAGTGAAGGAGAGAGCCACCCGGGTGGCTCAGTTGGTTAAGCCTCTGCCTTGGGCTCAGGTCATGATCTCAGAGTCTTCGGATTGAGCCCTGTATTGGGCTCTCTGCTCTGTAGGGAGCCTGCTTCCCTCCCTCTGTCTGCCTCTCTGCCTACTTGTGACCTCTCTCTCTGTCAAGTAAATAAATAAAATCTTTAAAAAAATGAAATAGAGAGGGAGAGAGGGCATGAGATATCCAGGTAAAATCTGAGAAGCACCAAGTTTGTCCTTTGTTGAGTATAAAGTGGTGATGTATTTAGGGAAAGGTGACTACTACCAGACAGCCTTCCCACTCAGCCCTTCAGGTCCATACCTAAAATCTGTAGCACCTCCAAAAGAGGTATTTCACTAAACTCTCTGTTAACTGGTTGATAAAGAGACCTGGCTTTGGTACAGTAAAAGCACATGACACAGATTGAGGGAGAGATACTCCCTCCCACTTTGCCCAAAACAGTATGAAACCTCTCAGTAGATACCACGGCCCCTGTTCAGGATCCTCCAACATCTGTCTTCTCTCTCTCAGCAAATGATTTCCTGATTTGACTCAAGCAATCAGATGGGAACACCTTCAACTCTCCTCTACCAGACTCAGAAATTCACCTGGTTTCCTTCTACATACCTCTTATTAAGAGAGGACTCCTCTTTTATATGAGGCACACTCCTGAAGCATTGTTCTAGAATCCAGGCACCTGCTCCCTCCTCAGAGTTCATGCTGTATCATTTACCCTTTCTGCTAGCTCTGTCCTGTCAACATGTGAGCATGCTAAATTGTCCTCCGGATTTACTTTAAAAATAAGAAAAAGGACTCCTTCCAACCACCATATCCTCCAATTAATATCCTATAACCTTTCATTTCTGGCCATGCTGACTTCAAAATGATTTATTGCAACATTTCAAATATACAGAAATATCTGTGTATCTACTACCCAGATTGAACAAATCTTAAATTTGTGTATATTTGTTTCAGATATATTTGTATTTCCAAAATAGAACATTATAGTTACAACTGAAATTCTGTTTCTCTCATCTCTGCCAGCAGGTAACCACAACCCTTAAATTGGTGTGTATGCTCTTTGTGAATGTTTCTTACTTGTACTATATGGGTATGCAGCCATATGTAATGTAGAGTGTTACTTGGCAAGCTCTCAAACTTTAGTTAAAATGTATAATATCACATGGATTATTCTGTAACTTGCTTTCACATAAACTGTTTTTGAGATGTTACCATGTTGACTCCATGCTCTCCTTATTTCTATGCTATTGCTGGCATGTATGACATCTTTTTTAAAAACCTCATGACATACTCTAATTATTGTTTTATGCCACCAGATATTGTGAAATTCACTTACTTATTTATCCCATCCCCTACTCATGATTTTCCCCTTCATATCCTATTTTCCCATTTTTAATTGCAGTCTTGTCTGAAGTGCAGTCTTTAGAATCTCCTTTAATTAGACAGAGTTGTGGGGGAGTGTGCTCAGTTTTCATCTGAAAATATTGATATCTTACTATCATTCTAGAAAGATAATTTTGCTGGATATATAATTCCAGGTAAAAGGATTCCATATTTTAGTGTAGTAGTCTGCTATCAGTTTCATTGCCATTCCTTTGGAAGTCATCCCTTCTCTCTAATCTAGCTCTGTTTAAAATCTTATCTTTGCCTTTGGTGTTTCTTTATGAAGTACAGGACATGATTGTTTTTGCTGTTGTTTTTAATTTTGCTTTTGTGGGAATTCACAAACCTGCAGGATGGCTTCTTTTATCTCTTCTGGAAAATTCTTGATCATTAACTACTCAAATATTGCTTCTGCTCCATTCTCACTCTCTTCTCTGCAATTTCTCATTTGAGCCAATCTCTTAATTACCCTTAACTTTGTCAGATTTTTCATTTCTTTGATTCTGTGTTTTATTCTGGATAATTTTTTTCAGATCTATCTGAAGTTCACTAATTCTCTTTTTTAACTGTGCCTAATTTACTGTTAAACTCATTCATTGTACTTTTCTATGCCAGTCATATTTTGATATTTAGAATCCTTTTGTTAATATAATGCATTCTATTTTATACTCTTTTATTCTTTGTTTGCATTTTAGAAACACCTTCTTCTTCTTCTTAAAGATTTTATTTATTTTATTTAACAGAGAGAGAGATCACAAGTAAGCGGAGAGGCAGGCAGAGAGAACAGGGAAGCAGGCTTCTGATGAGCAGAGAGCCCGATGTGGGACTCGATCCCAGGACCCTGAGATCATGACCTGAGCCGAAGGCAGAGGCTTTAACCCACTGAGCCACCCAGGCACCCCAAAATATCTGCTTCTTGAAGCACATTGAACATACTTATTTTATGTTGGGTGTTTCTAACTCCACTATCTGAAATCTTTTTAGGTCAAATACTTATATTTTTGCTAGTTTTTATTCATTATGCCTCATTTCCTTATATGTAGGTGTAAGTGTGTGTTATTTTTTATTGTAGGCTGTGTTTCCAGAATTTTATCTGTTGAAGTTATTTGAGACCTGGTTTGAAAGCAAGATCCCCAGGGAGGATTTGAATTTCCTTCTGCCACATGCCTGGGGGAATCTACCAGCCAGAATCAATTTTTTTTTTTAATTTTAATTTTAGTTTTTCAGTGTTCCAAGACAGAATCAATTTAAACTAAATTCTTGGCCAAATGTTTTTTTGGACTATTTGGGTAGTTTGATTTTGGACTGCAAACCTACATAAGGGTTGGTGTGTTGTTATAAATTTTAAGAAGGTTTTCTTTTTTTCTTTATTCCCTTAGCCTACTCAGCTCCAGATTTTGAGAAGGGGAATTTTCCTTATAGTTCCCTGGTGAGGTGGTTGGTGATGAGATGGGTAGATTATTTGTAGTTTACACTTACTGGACAGTGTGGCCATATCAACTTTAAGTTGGGGCAGAGGAAGGGTGAGGGAAAGCATTCTTGCTAGACTCTCTACTTTGGACAGGCCTTGGACTAACTGTGTAGAGCCACAAAATCCAAGATTCAAGGCCAACCAATTTGGCAAATGCACTTAAGGTAGAAGCGGACTTATATACTCTATTTACTCCTGGGTACCTGATTTTATTTAGTTTTTGACTTCTGACTATTCCCAACCAATGTGCCAATTCAATGATTCTTTTTCCAATATTATATATCCAGTGTTCCAGCAGGAGAATTTGACAGAGTGTCTAGCCTCTCTTCTGCTGGAATTGCAGCTCTCACCCATTCTTTACATAACAATGGTATTTCTAAGGTTCACATTCATTCAAGTCCCTCTCCTGTTTAAAACCTGTTGTGGGCTCCATACCATCCTAAGGATAAACCCACAACCTTATCATGGTTTATAAGCCCCTCCATCTTGCCTCTGCAACATCTCCAGACTTCTTTTTTATCAGTCATCCCCAAGCACCCTCTTTCTACTGAAGTTGAATTATTTTACTACCAGTCATCACAAAACTCCATGCCCTTTCCTTCTCTAAGTTTCTAAATGCATTGCCACTCATTCTTCTTTCCCTTTTGTTTTCTTTCTTCCAGGTCTCACCTTTCCTTACCTAACTCCTATTTGCCTTCAGCTTTTAGTCAAAATGTTACTTTTCCTAGAAAGGATTCTGGACACAAGGTCTTGCTTCTTTTTTCCGACTTTATCTCTCATGATGTATTTGCATGTTTGCAGGTCTGTGCTCCCTGAGGTCCAAGATTTGTGCCTTGCATTCCTCATGCTGTAACTCTCCAATGCTATGCTTAGCACTCAGTTGCAATGTTGATTCTTTGAAATTAGCTGTTTTTGGAAGACTCTTCTGGAGCTCTGGTTATCACCATCATGATTCCTATCAGGAAACAGTGGTAGATAGGGCAAAAATGGCTGTGGAACCTCCTTGCTATAGCATTGACCATGAGAAATAGAGTCTAGGTGCCAGGTGGACAAGTGTCCAGGGGCTTCAGTGACCACACTCAACAAACACAACAGCCTGGTGAGTATAATGGATCCAGTCAAGGGAGTCTGGAGTAGAAAGTGATGCAAATGGCAGATAGCTCTGAACAGCTAAATACTTTGTGAGCAAGGTGAGCTATCTCCAGAACCCCCCAGAAACCCTGAGAGACCTTTTACAGAAGGTTGGAGTGCCGAGGTAGCAGCAGACCCAAATGTGTGTAATGAAGCATATTATTCCATTGTATCTGCAGGCAAATGAGGTCCAGGGAAACCCACTTTATACCCAGAGAGACTGCCCTTCAATGAGCTTACCAACAAGTGGAAAAAAGAGGAAATTAACAAAACATTAATTTTACACGGTGAAAATGTTATAAAGGATGCCTGGGTGGCTCAGTTGGTTAAGTGTCTGCTTTCAGGTCAGGGTCCTGGGATAGAGCCCCGAGTTGGGCTCCACACAGAGCAGAGTTTGCTTTTCCCTCTCCCTCTGCCTTCTCCCTCCTGCTCATGTGCTGTCTCTGTCTCTCCCAAATAAATAAATAAAACCTTAAAAAAAAGCACCTAACTGCCTGCATTAACATAAAGGGGACTCCTCTTACTAAGGAGAAAGGACCTAATATGATTGCTATGTCTTCTACTGTCCCTGCACACAAAAAGCCCAAAGTATGGTGAAAAGTCAGCATGGCACAGGTGGAATGGATGACTTCCCATACATTTACCCTCGTGATATATGCTTGCTTTAACGTTCAGATTATTTTATTTTCTAATCTTCAACTGGGCCATGTTTCTTCTCAGCTAGAGAACTACATGACTGGAGCTTTGGGGATGAGGAAGGGATTAGTGAGAGCAGAGTCTAGGAATTGTGAAGCCAATCAAAGAGCTTTGTGTGTCAATCAGCTTTCTAGACTCTTTTTGAAGGCAAAGCAAAGTCTTCCTATAATTAACTTCTAAAGTCAGTGGTTTCTGGTAGAGCCCACAGACTCATTATTTGAGATCCAAGAAGATAATGATTAAACCAGGATAAGGATAGAGAGATGACTTGTGTCTTATCTAAAAGGGTAAGGTTTCCCATTCTATGGGATTCTGAGCTTAATTTTATCGGATTTCTGGTTTTCTAAAACCCCTACCCCCCCCAAAAAAGGTCTAAATTTTTAAACATTGGCTCAAAATCTTAAACTCCTTGAGAACAGATGGAGCATTCTGCATTCATCAAATTGTGACTTCTAGTCAATATACCAAGACATGACTATCCTGAGCAAACTAAGCTAGGATTCCCCAATTTAGTGCTCTTTGAAGAATAATCTTTTAATTGCTGAATCTCATCCTTCCTCTCATAGTCCCCTGGTCATTTTGTGAATTTGCTGGGTGGAACTGTGACTATTGAATTGTCCCCAAGTGGACCTAGGGAATCACAATGCACACCTTGCTATAGAGTCTCTTAGGAGAGGCACAGAGAACTAAAAGGATAAAGGAACCAGCTGTTTCTAAGAATAGAACCACCATATTGCAATGGACCTGTAGGATTTCCAGAGAAAGTACGAATAGAGACAAGATAAAGCCATCTGCATAATCATAATGCTGCATTCATCCTAACCAGGTACATGCCCTTGAACTGCAGGTGCTGAGCATGGCATCTGTTTACAAATTAGGCAATTGGAGATGGCTAAAAGTATTCATCTCTTTTACTACTTCCTTCAGTATGTATAATATTAGCAAAATGTCTCAATGGCTGGTAAATCATCTTTAATTCCTTTGGAACTCATCATAGTAATATTAACCATGATGGATTCTTTTGGTATTTAAAGAACTAGATTGTCAATTAGCTTTTATGGGATACATCACAGTCATCAGCCTTGTATCAGACCTCTTTTTCAAAGAAGCCAGTTATTAAAATGTACAATAATTTGCTTTTATTATAATATATCTAAAAGCCAAAGCCAGTCTCAAAAATAATTTAAAGTTTTAAGTTGCAATCTAAGAGACCTTTTCTTCAAAATGACTGCATAATATAGTGTCACCATTCTTGGTTAATTATTTTGCAGAGTGTGAATTTTAGTTAATCGTTTCTTGCAAGGACCAAATAACATAGGTGCTTCCTAACAGCCTCTCTGGGAATAACTACTGTCCTTTCAGAAGCTAATTAATCAAGCCATGCTCGTAAAAACTTAAATAACTACCCACCAGGGTGAAAGTCCCCTGAGGCCTCCCCACTCCTGGAAATCACTTGCCCATAGTGTTGACCTTGGCAGAGAGAAAGGGCAGTGAGTCAACTTTGACTTGGCATAGCACCCACTAGGGACCTTCCATGCTATCCAGCATGGTCATCTGCTCAATATAACCTGAAATTTTAAAGCCTCATCTTCATTGCAGGTGCCCTTCAAAACTTACCCAGTGCTACTTACAGCTTGAGACAAAAATAGACGGGCTCTGGTGGAAACATGAAAAGATGAGAAACAACCCAATTCTGTTTTGAATTCAATAAATAGCTATGTTTATCTAATCAGCATTTTCCAAGAACTTGGAGAAAATAAAATCAATGAAATACTGCCTCTGCCCTTCATGAACCTCAGGGCCCAGGGTACAGACAGGTACATCCAAGCCAATGGCAAGACGAGACAGAGTTTGCAACTCTGCCTTGAGGAGCTCCATGAAAGTTCCCCCTTCCATCATCAAATTTAACACAATGAACTGCAACTCATAGAGTCTCATCTTCCTCTCCTAGTAGCCTGTAAATTCCCTCAAGGCAGGAACCATTCATCTCTGTATCTGCAGCACCTTACACGATGCCAGATTCATATTTGCTTAATGAACAAATTAATACAACAACAAGTAACATTTAATAAGCATATGTTATAAACAAGTCCTAAGTTGGATGCTTTACAAAATTCTCATGTAATTCCTCCAAAAATCCTGCAAGGGAAACTCAAAGAAACTATTATACTTCCTATTTTACTGATAAGAAAAATGAAATTTGGAGAAACCAGAGTAATTTGCCCAAAGTCCACAGCTGTTAAGTGACAGAGTTGGCATTAGATCTTCAGTCTAGTTCCTTGGTTTAAATTTTGACCATTATGCATTACTATATCCTCAGTCTAGCTCCTTCTAGTTCCTTGGTTTATATTTTTGACCATTATGCCTTACTATTTCAGTAAAAATTGCAGCAAGTTTTGAAAAGTCACACACACACACATGCACACACACGCACGCACAAAAGAGAGTGATCCATTTCATATTAAGGTAGGAGGGAGACTGCAAACTGTGTCATAAGATTATGGAAGATTTCCTGGGGGTGGTGGGCGCTGAGCTGGTCCTTCAAGTGTGGGAGTACTTTACTCAGCATCTGCATCATGCAGAAGGCAGTGAAGAAGAAACTCAGTATGGTCTGAGGGTGTGAGAATGAGGACTGAAGAAACTAGTTATACCTCAGAGGTGACTCCTACAATCACTGTGGTTGGTGTGATAGCTCAAAGAAGCAGCCCCACTGCCACTACTATGACTCACTCACCAGCCCACCACTGACATTAACTCAAAGGTAGCACAAGCTGAATCAGTGCACAAAGTGATCCTCTTCCTCAGTGCTCCCCTGTGTGCATGTAGGCGCATATACACGTGTGCGCACACGCACACACATGTACACACACACACACACACACACACACACACACACACCATGACAGCTATAGGGAGGGGAAAAGCCTCAGTGGTTAACAGCCTCTGGCTAGGGGAGATAACATTTCAGGCCTGATATAACCACACATGTGTCAACAATTCTTATTGATGGGCATCTCACAATGAATGTCCTAGCCTTGGCTTTATCAAGCCTGTTCCAGCCACAGCTCAGAATTATGGGTCAATGTTGAAGGGAGGAAGAATGGGCAGGGAAGGAATTATCAGGAAGGGTGTGTAAATGGGACAAGTCCAGAGCATCTGCCCGTTATTTATCAGTCAGTTTGTTTACATAGCCACAATTCATTCTCTTGGGTGCTCTAGGGGGGAAAATCTGTTAGAGGGTTGAATTCAAAGTATATTACATGAGCTAAACACAAATAAGTAACTCAGTTATAGAGGGGGTGAGCCCTCTCTGACCATCATTTTGCCAGAATGAACTCCTCATGGTTGAGTGGCACTCCCCACCTTTCCTAAGATTAGTTTGAACTGGCTCTGGAATATTTATTAAGGAGACCTTTCATTATAAAGCAGCCAAGTACCAGTTACCTGAAATATATGCAAGTTTTTAAAGTCTACATTCAAGGTTTAAAACCTTTTTGCTTATGAAAAATGTCCTACCTGGCCTCTCCCTGTCTCATTTGGGAGATTAAACGGTAGCTATATAGTTGAACTGCAATTCACTTGGCTCTGAAGAAGCCATTATCATTGAAATTCAAGACCCTTGATCTAAGGTTTCTTGGAGAACTATTGTATGCTATATACTATACATTAGAGTGCAGAGTACAATGCAAAATTAGTCTTTGTAAAGAGTTACAAGAGAAAGCCTTGTATGAAACAAAATATGGTTGTCATAACAACTGATCTGCATGGGTTGTATGTCACCCAGGAAGTCTGAAATGTGGATTACCCCAATCACAGGAACAACTGGAGGTAGTCAAGACTACAGCAAGTAGGGTGTTTTCTTCTGCTATTAAGGTAATTTTACCTCTTCAGTGAAACGCAAGAATGTAACTAAAGTAAAGTTAGACTCAGTCTGAGAATCCTTTGTAAGGAAAGTAAAAGCCAAAGAAATATTCTAGCAGGAAAGGAATCAGAATGGGAAATGCCCAAGAGAAACTGGACTTTGCAAAAGCAAAAAAAGCAGAATTTGCAAGGTCATTACACACCAAACAGTGGCAGGAAAGTTTCTAAGCAGAATAGGAGAGAGAGAGAGAAGAAAGAAAGAAGAAAGAAGAAAGAAAGAAAGAAAGAAAGAAAGAAAGAAAGAAAGAAAGAAAGAAAGAAAGAAGGAAGGAAGGAAGGAAGGAAGGAAGGAAAAAGGAAGAAAACAGAGCAGAGATTTTTGCCCCATAAAGTTATGCCATTCTGATTTCAAGAGGTGTTAAAAAGTTGTTACTAAGATTCTGATTTTTTTAAAAGATTTTATTTGTTTATTTTCCAGAGAGAGAGAGAGAGAACACAAGCAGGCAGGGTGGCAGGCAGAGGCAGACGCAGGCAAGGAGCCCGATGTGG
>CM053620.1:30830310-30866423 GCA_028646535.1 Procyon lotor
GAAAGAAAGAAAGAAGGAAGGAAGGAAGGAAGGAAGGAAGGAAGGAAGGAAGGAAGGAAGGAAGGAAGGAAGGAAAGAAAAAGGAAGAAAACAGAGCAGAGATTTTTGCCCCATAAAGTTATGCCATTCTGATTTCAAGAGGTGTTAAAAAGTTGTTACTAAGATTCTGATTTTTTTAAAAGATTTTATTTGTTTATTTTCCAGAGAGAGAGAGAGAGAACACAAGCAGGCAGGGTGGCAGGCAGAGGCAGACGCAGGCAAGGAGCCCGATGTGGGACTTGATCCCAGGACCCTGGGATCAAGACTTGAGCTGAAGGCAGTCACTTAACCAACTGAGCCACCCAGGCATCCCAAGATTCTGATCTTTTTTTGATTCCTATGATGCTATTCAGATATATTCATTAAGTGATATACTACTACTCTGTAAATATCAAGTATGTGCCTAAAATTATGCCAGTCACCATAGGGTGTAATTCAGCACATCATCTTCAATAGTCAACAAAAAGCTTCTTAGAAATACAGTCTTGAACTCTTCTACAGATCTACTTAGTCAAAATCCCTAAGGGGTTGGGTTTGAGAATATAAACTTTAAAAAGAATATCTCAAAAAAAAAAAAAAAAGAATATCTCAAGTGATTTTCAGATACACTAAAGTTTGAGAAGCAAGACAGTATTGGACACTAATGCAAATTTAAGATGTGGTCCCTGAAATCTAGAAGCATGTAGTCTAACCAAGGAATTTAAAAAATGCTTAATAGACTTGTGGGTGTTATAGGACCTCAAAGACAATTACAATTCAAAAAGTCCTTCAGGCAACATTCTTTGATCTTATCTCCCTCTTTCAGCCAATTGTGTCTTTCATTTTATTTTTAACTTTCAGATTACACTATTTTCTACTTAGCATTTTTTTATTTGTGTGTATGTAACATAAGATTCTTGAAAACCAGAGCCATGCCTGATTTATCTCTCTAATTCATGAGTGCTTGAATGGATAATGCATGCATGAATGGAGGGAAGATGGGAAGAACTACAAGGGCACAGTAATTAGGAATGTCTTCTTAGAGAAGAAAATTCTTGATGTAAAAACAGGATTTTATTAAGCACAAAGAAGAGGGAAGGACATGGGCAAGCGTGGGAAATAAGATAAAGTAACAGAGGCAAAGAAAGATTATTATATATGCTTAAATCCAAATTTACTAAATGCTCAGAATAATATAGTTTCAAAAACATTCCAATTTAAAAATGGCATTTAAAATTGCATTTCAAAATATAAAACACTTAGGAATAAATCTAAAAAATATGTGCAAGACTTCTATACTAAAAATTATAAAACACTGCTGAGAGAAATTAACAAAAGTCCCAAATAAATAGAAAGATATACCATTTTCATGGACTGGAAAACTCAATATTGTTTAAGTTTCAATTCTCCCTAAATTGATCTATAGATTCAAAGCAATACTAAATAACATCCCAAAAGACTTTTTTTTGGGGGGGAGGATGAGGGTGATTTTAAATTTTGTTTGGAACTACAAAGGATTAAGAATAACAAATAATCTTGAAAAAGTAGAACAAAGCTATATGACCTATTCAACTTGAGTTTAAACTTTATTATAAAGCTATGATACTCTATATAGAAAGCCCAAAAGACTGTCAAAAAAACTGCTAGAACTGATCAATGAATTCGTAAATTTGCAAGGTACAAAATCTATCTTCAGCAATCTGTTGCATTTCTATACACCAATAATGAAGCAGTGGAAAGAGAAATTAAGGAATTAATCCCATTTACAATTGCACCAAAACCAGTAAGATACCTAGGAATAAACCTAACCAAAGAGGTGAATTACCTGTACTCTGAAAACTCTAAAACACTGATGAAAGATGACACAAAGAAATGGCAAGTCATTCCATGCTCATGGGTTGGAAGAACAAATATTGTTAAAATGTCTATACTACCCAAAGCACTCTACACATTTGAGCAATCCCTAACAAAACACTAATAGCATTTCTCACAGAACTCAAACAGAACAATTCTAAAATTTATATGGATTCACAAAAGAATGCAAATAGTCAAAGCAAGCTTGAAAAAGAAAAACAAAGCTGGAGGCTTCACAGTCCCAGACCTCAAGGTTATATTACAAAGCTGTAGTGATCAAAACAGTATGATACTTGCAAAGAAATAGACACATAGATCAATAAAACAGAATAAAAAACCCAGAAACAAACCCACAACTCTATGGTCAATTACTCTTCAACAAAGTAGGAAAGAATATCCGGTGGGAAAAAAATAATCTCTTCAACAAATGGTGTTGGAAAACTGGACAGCCTCATGCAAAAGAATGAGAATTTTTTTCATCATACACAAAAATACATTCAAAATAAAGACTTAAATATGAGATCTGAAACCATAAAAATCCTATAAGAGACCACAGACAGTAACCTCTTTAACTTTGACCATAGCAACTTTTTTCTAGATATGTCTTCGAGGCAAGGGAAACAAAAACAAAAATAAACTATTGGGACTGTATCAAAATAAAAATTTCTGAACAGCAAATGAAACAGTCAGTGAACTAAAAAGCAACCTACAGAATGGGAGAAGATATTTGGAAATGACATAGCTGATAAAAGGTTAGGATCCAAATATATATAAAGAACTTCTAAAACTCAAAACCCTGAAATGAATAATCCAATTAAAAATGGGCAGATGACATGAATAGACATTTTGCCAAAGAAGACATATAGATGGCCAACAGACACATGAAAAGATGTTCAACATCACTCTTCATCAGGGAAAGACAAATCAAAACTGCAGAAGCCAAATCAACAACAGAAGAAACAACAAGTTTTGGGAAAGGATGTGGAGAAAGGGGAACCCTCTTGCACTGTTGGTAAGAATTCAAAATGATGCATCCACTCTGGAAAACAGTATGGAGGTTCCTCAAAAAGTTAAAAATAGAACTACTCTAAAACCCAGCAATTGCAGTACTAGGAATTTACCCAAAGAACACCAAAATATTAATTCAAAGGCCTGATGTTTGTTTGAATTGATTGTTCAAACATCAAACAGCCTGATGTTTATGGCAGCATTATCTACAATAGCCAAATTATGAAAACAGCTCAAATGGTCATTAACAGATGAATGGATAAAGAAGATGTGATATATATACAATGGAATATTACTCAGTCATAAAAAAGAATGAAATCTTGTCATTTGCAATGACATGGTGGAAAGAGTACTATGCTAAGTGAAATAAATCAGTCAGAGAAAGACAAATCCTTTATGACTTCATTCACATGTGGAATTTAAGAAACAAAGCAAACAAACATAAGGGGAGAAAAAGAAAGGCAAACCAAGAAAGAGACTCTTAACTATAGAGAACAAACTGATGGTTACCAGAGGGAAGGTGGGCAGGAGGACAGGTTAAATAGGTATTGGGGATTAAGGAGTGCACTTCCTGTGATGAGCACCAGGTTTTGTATGTAAATGATGAATTACTATATTCTACACCTGAAACTAATAATACATTGTATGTTAACTAACTAGAATTTAAATTAAAACTAAAAAAATAAAATAAAATTTCATGTGTCTTTGGTGAAAGAATAGACAGATAATTGAAACATAATTGAAAGTCCAAAATAGGTCCCTAGGTATAAAATTAAATTATTTTTGACAAAGATGCCAAGCAATTCAATGGGAAAAAGAAAATTTCTTCAACAAGTTTTTAAAATAACTATATATCCATACAAAAAAAGGAAAAAAGATTCGTGAGTGTTATCCTATACCACACACACAAATTAATTCAAAATAAATCTTATACTTAAGACAAAAACTATAATGCTTCCAAGAGGGAGAATATCTCCATGACTTTGGCATAGGCAAAGATTCTTAGTGTACAAAAAGCACTAACCATTAAAAAAATTGGTAACTGAATTTTATTAAATTAAAGAATCATCCTCTCATCAAAAATTGCCATTAAGAAAATAAAGACAAGCTATAGACTGGGAAAAATAATCACAATATATCTATTTGAATATATATACACACACACATATACATTATACACATATTATACATACATTATATATAATACATATATATGTATCTTCTACATATTTTTATAGTATACTTATAGTATACATATATGTATTATATACATGTATCTTCCACAACTCAATTAGAAAAGAACAAATGACCCATTTTTTTTTTAAAGATTTTATTTATTGACAGAGAGAAACACAGCGAGAGAGGGAACACAAGCAGAGGGAGTGGTATCGGGAGAAGCAGGCTCCCCACTGAGCGGAGAGCCCGATGCAGGGCTCGATCCCAGGACCCTGGGATCATGACCTGGGCCGAAGGCAGTCGCCCAATGACTGAGCCACCCAGGCGCCCCGACCCATTTTTTTTATAAAAGCAAAAATATATAAACAGATGTATCAAAAATGAAGATACACAAATGGCTAATAAGCACATAAAAAATACTCAACACTATTAGCTGCCAAAGTGATGAAAATTAAAACTACATTAATTTAGGGGCACATGGGTGGTGAAGTCATTTAAGTATCCAACTCTTGGTTTCAGCTCAAGTCATAATCTCAGGGTTGTGAGATAGATCCCCACATTGGGGTCTGTGCTCAGGGCAGGATCTGCTAGAGATTCTCTCTCCCTCTCCCTCTGCCACTCTCCCTGCTCATTCTCACACACACTCTCTCTCTTGCTCTCTCTCCCTCTCTAAAATAAATCTTAAAAAAACTATTTTAATTTAAGGCAATGATACACCACTACATGCCCCTATGATGGCTAAAAGGAAAAAGATCAACAGCCCTGGATTTTGGAGAGGATGTGGAGACATGAGAACATAATACAATTATTTTGAAAACAGTTTGAGAGTTTAACATTTTAAAAAAGTTAAACACATATATTATGACCCAAAAGTTTTACACCAAGGTCTTTATCCAAGAGAAATGAAAATATATGTCCACAATAATCCTTGTGAACAGTGTTTGTAAGAACTTTATTCACAATAACCCCAAATGGTAAACAATCTATCACAAGAAGAATAGATAAACTATGGCAGATTCATATAATGGACCATAACTCAACAAGAAAATATAAAAACAATAACAATAACAACAACAACCCTACTAATGCACGCTATCATTGTAGATATCTCAAAAATATTATACAGATGAAAGAAGCCAGACACACACACATACATACTATTTGGTCTTATATATGTGAATTTCTAGAATTGGCAAAACTAGAGTAAAAAAGAAATCAAATCAGTGATTTGTCATGAAGAGACTGAGTGGAAAGGGTCACGAGAGAATTGTCTGGGGTGATGGTAATGTTTGTGCCTAAAAATGGGTGTAGGTTATGTAAGTATAGGGATTCATCAAAAACAGTTCAAACCATACACTTAAGATCTGAATATTTTGTGTTTGTAAATTATATCTCAACTTTTTAAATCCATAATTTCTACATTGTTCAAGACAAATTAGGCTATGTCGTGGCAACATACAACCCCTCTTCTTTTTTTAAATTATTTTTATTATGTTATGTTAGTCACCATACAGTATGTTATTAGTTTTTGATGTAGTGTTCCAAGATTCATTGTTTATGTATAACACCCAGTGCTCCATGCAGTATGTGCCCTCCTTAATACCAATCGTGGGCCAACCCATCCCCCCACCTTCCTCCCTGCTAAAACCCTCAGCTGTTTCTCGGAGTCCACATGGTTTGTCTCCCCCTCTGATTCCTCCCCTTGTTCATTTTTCCCTTCCTTCTCCTAATGTTCTCCATGATATTCCTTATTACTCAGCCATCAGAAATGATGAATACCCAACTTTTGCATTAACGTGGATGGGTCTGGAGGAGATTATGCTGAGTGCAATAAGTCAAGCAGAGAAAGTCAGTTACATGGTTTCACTTGTGGAACAACTCCTAACTCTTAATGGCTTAACACACTAATGTTTATTTCTTGCTCAGAGTGCACTGCCAATCTGGGTAGCTCTCTTTCAGTATTGAGTCTCTGCATCTTGCTATGGAGCCTCCTTTAGCTTCCTTAACAAGAGAGAGATTGGTGAGTCATGCAGAGGATTTAAACTACCTCAGCCCAGACAGGACATAAGCCATTTCCCTTCACATCGTATTGGCTAGGATCTAAATGGCCCTGACTAAATGCAAAGGACTGGGGAGTATAGACTCCCAAATACCCATGAAAGAAAGAATTACCAAATATTGAACACTAGAAATGATTGTTCCAGCATTGTTTTCAGGGCTTTTTCATTTTAGGAAAGAAGAATAAAATTTAACTTTCCATATACTGATTACTACAATTTTATTCCTATACCAAGATATGGTCTTAGGAAATGAGATCTCCATCTTTTTACAAAAGAAGATTCAGTAAGTACATTTATTCCCTTTCTGAAAACATGGCTGGGCCAATACTTCCTGGTAGGCAAAAGTAAAGAACTCTGTGAAAATGCAACAACAACAAAAATGAATTTGTGAAATTAACTGAAGGAACCAGAGCAGATGCCCACCCAGGAGACACCTGGTTCCTAGCACTGCTGAGGTAACTCTAAGGGACATGGAATGACAAGTGACTGACAAACTAATCTGGTCCAAAATAAATTATGATTGGGAATAATGGCCATGCTGTGCTCATGCTGCTGTGGAGAAATCAGACATTATAAAAGAAAAAAGGGGATGTTTATCTAGTCCAAAGTGACAGTTTGATGCTTGTCAAAAATCATCTTCATATTCCTAAGACTTTCTGATTTTGTAGGGACCCTAGAAAAGGTTCACTATAACACACACACAGAGAAAAAGGGAAAGACAAGGCCTATTTTGCAATTCCCTTTTCTGTTTGAAATTTGCACAAAAGGTCTTGAACACTATAACAATTAGAAGAGGAAAAAATGTTTGGCAGATCAAATAGGTGAGATGTCAGGGACTCTACTTTTTAAATGTCTGGGAGATATTGCTGATTAATTTTGGCTGAAACTTGAAAAAAAAAAGCAGGCACATTTTCTAAACCAATACGTGGAATTTTCTGATCAGGTAAGCACCTTTAAAGTTCAGTTTTGCCAAGAACAGTCAGAAATTAGATTGTGTAACTGTTCCCACAAATTGCTCAAAGGTTACCTCTCCTCCAGTAGACAGGGACTGAGGGTGCATAATAGCTGAAGCCGCTCAGAGAAGGAATACACAGAATGCTAATATCTCAGAAGAATTTCCATCCACTTGGGAAGAGAGATGTAGCCTGATTGCAGGATGGGTTAAGAATGTGTAGCATATAAACATATCATCAGTGTTGTTGCCACTTATTCTGGAAAATTGCAGGAGAATGATTGCAGGGTTCCAAAGAAAGGCTGTCAGCTGTGAATCTGGTGATTGGCATGCCTTGTTTAAATGTGTTCAACCAAAACCTAGCTGGAATGGCCAGACTTACCTTTCCATTATTGGGTGCCATAGTTGGCACACCCTACTTAGGCTTTTGACTGATATGCAGGTCAGGACTATTTCTGTTCTAGGTGAAAGATAACCCAACTGTCTTATGGGGAAAAAGAATTTATCTAATTCAGCTATCTGAAAAGTACAGGCTTGGAGTGTCATGTAGAGCCATATCCAAACCCTCAAATGATTTGCACTAATTCTCTTCAAATTTTGTCTCTATTCTCTTCTATACTGTTTTAATGTCAGTTCCCCCTGATGTTAAAATAAAGTCATTCCCCATCTACATCTTTATGGTTTTAAGTTTGATAAATACCCAAGAGTTTATTTTCCAGTAGCTTCTGCACACATTCATACTCTTGGGCCAGTATCTCCATCTTGATATAAAGGAGCAATCACTGTAGCCAGGAGACATACTTATGTTGATTGGCTAGATTTGACTTGCATGGCAACCCCTAAACCAATCACCTATGACTACTAAGATTTGGTAGTAGTCTGACTGGCTCAACCAGAGTCAAATGTTCCACCTCTGAACTGGATGGAACCGTGGCCTTTGAGAACGGGGGAGGGGGAGAGAAATAGTTCCCCAGAGGAAATTCTAGATACTTATCAGAAGAAGCAGAAATAGACTCTGGGTAGAACAAAAAATAATTAAAAATGGTATCCACTATAACGGAAACAATAAATATTTTTTTAATATTATATAATGGAGACACTTTTATAGAAGTTAAGAGTAGATACCATGTCTAATTCAGACTATTCTAGATTTTGAAGCCTGGGAGGAACAACAGAAGTCATAAAACCAATTCCAAATTCTGACAAGTTGAAGCCAAAGTTTTAACTTGGCAAGTGGAGTTGAAAGAGTATATGGAAGAGTGCCTGGCTGGCTCAGTGGGTTGAGTGTGCAATTCTTGATCTTAGGTTTGTGGGTTTGAGCCCCACATTCGGTATAGATTACTTAAAAATAAAATCTTAAAAAAGAAGAGCATATGGCATCCTTAGCAGATCCTTATGCACTCTAGGGTTCAAAATATATTTCTTGGGTAAATTAAAGAAGGAATAAAAATATTTACAGAGCTCCTTGGTTCAATCACAGATCGCCTTATCTCTTAAGGATTTAAAAAAATAAAAGACTCTTTAAAAACAAGGATACACTTAGGTCAGTTCTAACTCTAGTAATTGTACAACAGTCAGATTACTAACCCTTCCACCAATAACAGGTATAAACTTTGGACAAAGTATAAGAAAAATAACTGTTTTAAGGCACTAAAGAGCAACAAAAAGCAGTAATAAACTGGAAGAGATACTGCCCTCAAAAAGAAGAAAGTAAAGTAGGTGAAATTCACCTCCTCTTCTCAAGAGTCTTACCAAGTTTTCCTAGCTCAGAGTATAGCACTCTGGCAGAAAGTGGCTGTCTTGGGGTTCCTAAGTGGCTCATTTGGTTAAGCATCTGCCCTCAGCTCAGGTCATGATCCCAGGGTTCCTGGATGGAACCCAGAGTGGGGACTCCAGCCCAGGTTCCCTGCTTAGTAAGGAGTCAGCTTCTCTCTCTCCCTCTGCCCCTCCCACTCCACTTGTGCTCTTTCACTTTCTCTCTCTCTCAAATAACTAAGTAAAATCTTAAAAGAAAAAAAGGAAGGAAGGAAGGAAGGAAGGAAGGAAGGAAGGAAGGAAGGAAGGAAGGAAGGAAGGAAGGAAGGAAGGAGAAGAAGAAGAAAGAAGAAAGAAAGAAAGAAAGAAAGAAAGAAAGAAAGAAAGAAAGAAAGAAAGAAAGAAAGAAAGAAAGAAAGAAAGAAAGAAAGAAAGAAAGAAAATTGGTTGTCTTACCAGGCTGAAGAGTCAGAGGTTGCAGTTGGGAGCCTCCAGACACAATGGAAAATTAAGGTGGGGAGGGTTCCCAAAATGAGGTGGATCCCTCATATCTATGTACAATTGCCTTCAAACTCTTGGATAACTCTTAAACTTCATATGTGCATGAGACTGCTCCCCAAAACCAAGCATTTAGCAAGAGCTGAGCACAGTTTGGCAGTTCCTGGTGCTGGGGAGACAAGTTTGAAATTCAAATCCCACCAAGTTAGAGAAGCTTGTTCAAAACCTTGAACTATCTACTAAAATCTCAAGAGCGCCACACCTTTTTAAGAATAAAAGCTATATATTAGGACTAAGGACTATATCCTAGGAATAAAGAAAAAAATCTGAAATAAACATGCTGTAATAAAGAGCTTAACTGCTTAAAACCAAGCTTCCACAAGATTAGGATTATCCCCCAGTAACTTAACTTCCTGTTACAATAAAACTTAACAGTTTTCAGAATAGGATAACAGAATCTAGAGTTTCTATAACTTATCATCTACAAAGTTAAATGTACAATAAAAAAATTACTAGACATTCAAAGAAGCAGAGAAATGTGACCTATAATCAAAAGAAGAGAATAATTAATAGAGGAAGATCCATAGATGAACAGATATTGAATTTAGTGAAGATTTTTAAATAGCTACTCTAAATATATTTAAATTTACAGGAAGGGGCACCAAGGTGAATCGGTTGGCTGAGCATCTGACACTCAATTTTGGCTCAGGTCAGGATCTCAGGGTTTTGAGATTCAGCCCCATGTCAGGCTCTGTGGAGCTTGCTTGATTCTCTCTCTCCTCTCCCTCTGCCCCTCCCTCCCTCCAGCTCACACATGTGCTCTCTCTCTCTCTCATTCTCTCTCATATACAAACAAATAAATTAATAAATTTACAGGAAAATATAGACATTAAAGTGAAGAAGTAGCATATTTTGGGAGAGATATGAAAATGCTAAATATTGGCAATATTAGAAGAGAAGAAACACAATACCCAAAATGAAAAGTGTATTGCATGGGCTTAACATCTAATCGAACAATTCAGCAGAAAAAAAAACATTAAAATTAAAGACAAACTAGTAGAAATTATCCAAACTGTAACTGAGAGAGAAAGAAGGGTTTAAAAAAAAAAAGTCTCAGTAAGCTGTGGACAATTAAAGTGATCTACCATATTTAAGCATATTATAATCTAACTATTGAAAACCAAAGATGAGAAAATATTTAAACGAGAAAAAGGAGGGAAACATATATTATGTGCAAAGAAACAATAAAAGAATAACAGCTAACTTCTCATGAGGAATAATGGGGGCCAGAGAACATCTGGAAAAATATATTTATAGTAATGAAAGGGGGAAAAAGTGTCAATATTGGATTCTTTAGTGAAATATCCTTCAAAAATGAAGGTAAAATGGAGGGCTGCTGGAGGGGAGGGGAGTTTGGGGGAAGGGATGGCTGCATGATGGACATTGAGGAGGGTTATGTGTTGTGGTGAGTGTTGGGTGTTGTGTAAGACTGATGAATCACGGAACTGTACCCCTGAAACAAATAATACATTATATGTTAATTAAAAAAAAGAAAAGAAAAACATGAAGGTAAAATAAAGACATTTGCAACTAACAGGAAGGTAGGAAAATTTATTCCCATGGACAAGAAATGCTGAAGAAAAATGATACCAGATGGAAATTCGAATCTACAGAAATGAATTAAAAGAACTGGAATTGATAAACTTAAAGAAACATATGGACAGATATAATCTGGCTGTGTCTTTCAAGATATTCACCTGCCCATGAATCAAGCTTTCTACTGTTACTCTGTATCTTGAAAATTGTTGTCTTCTTTGTGTTTCCTAGGTCCATGTCTTCAACTAATAAGGATACATACTTTGCTTGTATATCTCTCTTCCTAAGAGGATAAAATAAAAACTGTTTAAAGATGCCTAGGTACTATGAGATACCACAACTCTTCAAGGATATTATCACATGGACAGGAACCAAAAGATAACACACAGAGTAAGGATCTCACTTGGACAACTGTTGACAGTACACACATGTCTCAGAGGTGACTCCATGGGCTAAAGCCCTAGAAATAAGAGAAATCACAGGGAGTGAGCCAAAGTGTATTTCTCAAGAATTTCTAGTGGGGACTCTTCAGGGTTATCCACTTAACATTCATCATTTACTGAATACCCACTATGTGGCAAGCACTGTGATTAACACTCTATAGGGTGAAAGCCTGAAGCAGTCACAATCTTATCATCACAATCTTATAGGGGAGATATGACCACAGATGAATCTAATATGAGGCAATAACAATAAGGTTGATTAAAATAAAATTATAAGAATTATAGCTAACATGAAGTGAGCCAGGCACTGTGCTAAGTGCTTCATATGTATCAACTCATTTAACATACAAAACTACCTCCTGAGAGAGGAGTAACTATGAGAATAATGAGAATAATTCAATTTACACAAATGAGGAAACTGAGGTTCTTGCTGTCTCCTAGATAGTATATGTTGGAGCTAGAACTTGAACACTAGTGTTTACTTCTGAGGCTCAGCTGTTGGTAAATGCCACCTCCTGAGAGGTGCCGATAGAGAATGGTGGGATTTAAGGATGGAAACTGCTTCCTCCCAGAAGTCATGGAGGTCTGCATGGAGAAAGGGCAAGTGAATAGCCCATGATGGTAAAATATGGACTTGTACAGTCTGGCATTCATGAAGAAGGGATAAGATTTCAGGAGTGTCAGGTTAAGAAGTGCTGCTGGGCACTGAGGATGTGCTGAGCCTTGAGCTGGCTGGCTTGGAGCCTCAGGACTGCAACTGACACAACAACAACTGTGATCTCAAAGGAGATCCCAGTCCCATAGTTCACACAGGAGTGGCTAGAACCCAATTTAATCATGATAAATGAGAATAGAAACCTGATTAATCTTTTGCTTTGATTGTAACCATTTGTGAATAAAAACATGAAGGCATTTTCTTCCCTGCTGTGAAACAAGATTTGTGGAATCTGAATAAATTTGTGGAATGCAAACAGTTTGGCAGAGCCTTTATTCCCCAAAAGACATGACTGAATAAACAAACATAAAGGAAGAGAAGACTGCAAAGCAAAAGGTAGAAATTTGACCATCACTCTCACTTATTACAAATACCAGCCAACTGGATCAATTTCCTAATACAAAATCATGCTAACCTCTAACTCTTACGTTTTCATGTAGATAAATCCAGGAACCCATGTTAGAAATCATAAGCCATCTGAGACCCTCCTGATATTTCCTAAACCATATCAAGCACCAAGTCCTAGCAATATTGGTAAATTTAATTTACCAGTATTAATTTACCAATTTAATTTACCAATATTAAATTACCAAGTAATTTGGTACTTCTTTCTTTCCATGTATTTATAGACTCCTTCTTTCTCCATCCCTTCTGCCACGATTCAGCCACTACATCTCTGAACATCACAGCCTCCTACATGATTTTTTTGTTTCTTGTTCACTTCCTACTTACTTCATCTTCTCCTTCTAACAGGTTGTCTTTCCACAAATGTAAAGTGATTCAACTTTTTATCTAAAGGGCAGCTTCTCACTGTGCTCAAGGTAGATTTCATGTCATGACCTATGAGGCTCTCCATGACATTTACCTACCTTTTCCCCATGCTATTCTCCACCTACTACCCCAGGTAGTAGCTGGGGTAGTAGGTAAAGCTAAAACTCCTTTAGCTCCATTTGTATGGCCAGTTGTTTCATACCATCATAAAGTACACACACTGTAACTTTTCCCAAGAAAGGTTTTCCTCCCATGTCTACCTGAATAACTGAGCTCTAGCATCACCCCTACCTATGGGTAGGCTGCCACAGGTGAACCCGTCCTGGAGAAACTTTACTGCACCTTCGTCTTCAGGGGTCTGCTATACTGTCATAGTACATGGCATACTCTAGCACAGATATGATACAGCAGGTGAGCTGATATTCCCTAGATAAATGACTGCATTTTAATCCTTTGCTTCTTTCACCTGACTCTGCTGTATCTTCTCCCTACCTGTGGTAGCTCTAGTATCCCTTTCTGATCATTCTGAGTTGCTTCCTATCTGAAAGCCTCTGAGAAACACTTCTATCTCCTCTTTCCAGACAAGCATGAGTTACCCACAAGGCACACATGTCCTCCCTGTCATTGCTGATCACCTTCATTTGGTGTCACTGATCACAAGTGATGGCAAAAGAAGCATTATTAGAGGTCATGAATGAGAATTATTGACATCAGTCAGTAGAGAACATAGCCTTAAAAAGTAAATCTGCTGACAACCAGACATTCGTGGGGAATCATGGAGAGAGTTTCTTGTCACAAATTCTTAGAGGTGCACTGTTCATCTTGTCAGTTCAAACCAATTCAGTTCAACATATTCTTTCTGTGCACTTGCGAGGTGTCAGGGATGGGATAAAAAGTCCCTACCATCCCTGAACTTCCACCCTGAGAAGAAGATAGAATGCAAATGAAGTAGTATTGCCAAGTTGACTTCAAGGGAACATAAATAGGTGGGATATCAGTAACTATTAATGAAAGAAGACTCTGTATATTAATTTTTGGAAAAAAATTAGTTAAATTGAGTAAGCTTTTTATTCTTGCACTATTGAAGCTTTTTAAATTAAACTTTTTAAGTCAACAATACAGTGGAATAATAGTTTTCTGCATTTATCCCCCCCACAAAAACAGTGACTTTGACAACCCATGAACAATAGTACTTCTGTGGGAGCCTGGGAATCCAGTAGCGAGGTCCCAACATGATGTTGGAGACAAAAATCTGAGGATAGATGCATTGAAGAGAGTAAGAAGAACCATTTTACTTTACTTGTGTTACCTTTCCCTTAGGGCAACATAGCTCAATGCCAGGGAAGATACATCCCTTCAGCTCTTGATTTCTCCCATAGGAAAAAGTGAGATCATAGTGAGTGCCTGGCTTTCCCAGCTGTGCAGGATGATGCCCATGAGGCACACTTTGTTCTCACCCCACTCAGAACACTGAGGGGTCCAGCAGAGCTGTCTGGGGGCAACTAGGAACAAGGAAAAGGGGCAGGGGCTTACAGGAATTCAGGGCCCCAACATTGAACTCAACAAAGGGCTGCAGTTTTTACTAACTGCATCACAGATTCCACCAAAGAGCCCACCACAAACCTCATAGGATGCATCATCTTCAGATCCACCCATGTAGCTTGTGTGCACCACCAGCACTCTACAAGACTCACCCTCTGATTATGTAGCCAGTGTCCCATGCATGCCATATAGGGGGCATGTGTGAGCCTCTGAAGATCATACATGAGCACATCCAGACAGTTTGGCCTAACTTTGTTGTATTGGTAGAAGGTGCATAAATTTAAACACTTCAAGGTATGCCTCTAAGGAGCCTCTCAGAACTTTGGCTGGCTTTATGAGAATTAGAGAATGCATAAAATCCTGTTTTCTCCCCCAAGAAGAATCAAAAGAAGTGGAATAGGTGCATCCATAAAAATTTTGGAAGGATGCCCCAGAATCCCTAGCCTGGCAGACTGGTGAAGTTTTCCCTTAGCCAGTCAGTAAAGACTAGAGGAGGTGACTACTTGAAATGCAAAGAGAACAATACAAATCTTCAATACACACACACACACACACACACACACACACACACACACACATGCCAGGAAAAAATGACACTACCAAAGAAACAATAATTTTCCAATAATCTACCCCTAAGAAATGGGGATCTATGCATTGCCTTACACAAAATTCAAAATAATTATTTTAAGGAAGCTCAGTGAGTTACAAAATAACACAAATAGACTGCTCAACAAAACCATGGAAACAATACATGACTAAAATAAAAAGTTCAACAAAGAGATAGAAATTATTAAAAGAGGGGGTGCCTGGGTGGCTCAGTGGGTTAAAGCCTCTGCTTTTGGCTCAGGTCATGATCTTAGGGTCCTGGGATTGAGCCCCACATCATGCTCTCTGCTCTACAGGGAGCCTGCTTCCTCTTCTCTCTCTGCCTGCCTCTCTGCCTACTCGTGATCTCGCTCTCTGTCAAATAAATAAATAAATCTTAAAAAAAATGAAAGAAAGAAAGAAAGAAAGAAAAGAAAAGAGAAGCCTAAACAGAAATTCTGGAGCTGAAGACTATAGTGAATGAGATGACAAGTTCAGCAGAGCTTTAGCACAAGAAAGAATCTGTAAACTCAAAGACAGGTCCATTTGTGGTTTGAAAAGTTAAAAGACAGGGGTGGCTCAGTTGGTTAAAGCTTCTGCCTTTGGCTCAGGTCATGATTCCAGGGTCCTGGGATCGAACCCCACATTGGGTTTTCTGCTCAGCGGGGAGCCTACTTCTCCCTGCCACTCTGCCTACTTGTGATCTCTCTCCTCTCTGTCAAATAAATAAAAAAAATCTTAAAAAAAAAAATATATTTTAAAAAAAGAAAATTTAAAAGACAAGAGTTAAAAATAATAATAGCTGTAATAATTTGTTAACATATATACAGTATAAAAAGATGTAAATTGTGACATCAGTAGCATAAACTATTGGGGGTGTAAAAGAGTAGAGATTTTTGTGCCTCATTGAAATTGTCATCAGCTTAAAATATTCTACTATAACTACAATATATTTTTGTAAGCCTCATGGTAACCCAAATAAAACAAAGAAACAACAAAAACAACAAAAACCCGCCACTAGGTACATAAAATAGAAAAAGAAAGGCAACAAACACACCACTGCAAAATTTCATTAAATAACACAAGAAAACAGCAAGAGAGAAAGAAAGGAACAAAGGAACAACAAAATAGTCAAAACAATGAACAAAGTAAGTCTTATCAATAATTAATTTTAATGTAAATGGATTAAATTTTCCAATCAAAAGACATATAGTGATTGAATGAATTTTAAAAAGGTGCAAAATGTATGCTGTCTACAAGAAACTCACTTTTCTTTTAAACATTTTATTTATTTGAGAGGGAAAGAGCACACTCAAGTGAGAGAGCACAAGCGGGGAGCAGCAAAGGGAGAGAGAGAAGCAGACTCCCCACTGAGCAGGGAGCCAGACATGAGGCTCAATCCCAGGACTCTGAGATCATGATCTGAGCCAAAGGCAGCCTCTTAACCCACTGAGCCATTCAGGTGCCCTACGAGATACTCACTTTAATTTTAAGGAAACACATAGATGAATGTGAATGAATGAAAAAAGATATTCCGTGCAAACAGTACCTAAAAGAGCAAGAGTGACATACTTATATCATATAAAATAGACTTTAAGTTAGAAACTGACATGTGAGGGACGCCTGGGTGGCTCAGTTGGTTAAGCAGCTGCCTTCAGCTCAGGCCATGATCCCAGGGTCCTGGGATCGAGTCCCACATTGGGCTCCTTGCTCAGCAGGGATCCTGCTTCTCCCTCTGCATTCTGCCTGCCTCTCTGCTTGCTTATGCTCTCTCTCTGACAAATAAATAAATAAAATCTTAAAAAAAAACCAAAACTGACATGTGAGATAAAGAAGGTCACCATGATAAAGCTGTCAATTCATTGAGAAGATATAACAATTAGAAATATATATGCACCCAATATTGGAACACCTAAATATATAAAGCAAATATTAACAAAACTGAAAGGAGAAAAAGACAGCAATACAATTACAGTAGGGGACTTCAATCCCCAACTTACAATAATAAATAGATCCTCCAGACAAAAAATCAATGAGGAATGAGAGTACTTGGATACCACTATAGACCAAATGGACCTAACGAACATACAGAGAACTCTATCCAACAGCAGCAGAAAACACATTCTTCTCAAATGCTCATGCAATGTTCTCCAGCGGAAATCATATTTTAAAACACAAAACAAGTGTTAACAAATTTGAGAAGGCACATGGTATCAGGTATCTCTTTTGACCACAATGGTATGAAATGGAAATCAATAATAGGACAGATATTGGAAAAATTCACAAATATGTGGAAGTTAAATAACAGTCCTGAACAATGGGTCAAAGAATAAATCAAAAGAGAAATCAGAAAATAGCTTGAGACAAATAAAAATGGAAATAAAACATACCAGATCTTATGGGATGCAGCAAAAGCAATTCTAAGAAGGAATTTTAAAGTGATAGAAGCCTACTTTAAGGAAAAAAAAAGATCTCACATAAACAACCTAACTTTATATAATTTTATATCTCAAGAAACTAGAAAAAAGAAGAACAAATCCCAGAGGTAGCAGAAGGAAGGAGATAATAAAGATGACAGAAATAAATTAAATAAAAAAAATAAAAAAAGAAAAAAAGAAATAAATTAAATATACTAAAAAAATTGATTAAACTAAGAATAGTTTTTAAAAGATAAAATTAACAAATTATTAGCTAAAGTAATGAAGAAAAAAAAGAGAAGACTCAAATGAATACAATTATATATGAAGAGAGGAAACAGTCCAACTGATACTGAGAAATACAAAGAGCCGTAAAAGACTGATATGAACAATTATATACCAATAAGTTAGATAAGCTAGAAGAAATGTACAACCTACCAAGACTGAATCAAGAAAGAGAAAATGTAAACAGACCGATAATGAATAAAAAGATTGAATCAGTAATCAAAACCCTACTCATAAAGAAAAGCCTCAACCAGATGGTTTTACTGGTAAATTTAATCAAATATTTAAAGAAGAATTAATATTAATCCTTTTCAAACTCCTTCAAAAATTCGAAGAGGAGGAAACACTCCCAAACTCATTTTACAAGATCAGCATCAAAGCCAAATAACAACACTAAAATTACAGGACCTTATAATATCTCTGATGAACAAAGATGAAAAAAAATCCTCAAAAAATGTTAGTAAACCAAGTTCAGTAATACATAAAAGGATTATACACCATGATCAAGTAGAAGTTGTCTCTGGGATGCAAGGATGGCTCAACATACATAATAAATCACATTGATATACATTAACAGAAAAAAGGATAAAAAACATATAATCATCTTGCAGATGGAATGTAACTAAATGTAACAGAGGCCATTTATAAACCCACAGGTAACTTCATACTCAGTGATGAAAAGCTAAAATTTTTCCTCTAAGATCAGGAAAAAGACAAGTATGTCCAGTCTCACCACTTTTATTCAACACAGTAATGGAAATCCTAGTCAGAGCAATAAGGAAAGAAAAAGAAAACAAAAGACATCCAGGTGGAAAGGAGAAAGTAAAAACGCCTGTTTGCAGATAGTATGTTCTTACCCTAAAGACTTCACTAAACAACTGTTAGAATTAATGAATTATGTAAAGTTGCAGAATACAAAATCGAAATACAAAAATCATTCGGTCTTCTATATACTAAAAAAGAGTTATCTGAAAAAGAGATTTTAAAAACAGTCTCATTTACAGCATCAGCATCAAAAACAATAATACTAAAGAAATTTAACCAAGGAAGTGAAAGTTCTGTATAGTGAAAACTATAACACAATGATAAAATAAATTGAAGAAAACAAAAATGAATAGAAAGATATCCCATATTCATGGATTGGAAGAATCATCAAAGCCAGATCAAAGCCATCTGTAGATTTAGTGCAACTTCTATCAAAATTCCAATGGCATTTTTTACAGAAATAGAAAAAAAAACTATTCTAAAAATCCATATAGAAGCACAAAAGATGCAGAAAAGTTAATGCACTCTTGAGCAAGAGCAAAGATAAAGGCATCACACTTTCTGATTTCAAAATATATTACAAAGCTACATAATCAAAAGAGTATGGTGCTGGCATAAAAACAGACATATAGACCAATGGCACAGAATAGAGGGCCCAGATATAAAACCGTTCATGTTTGGTTAACTGATCTTCAACAAGGGTACCGAGAACACACAAGTGGGAAAGGATACATAGTGCTGGGAAGATTTTATATCCACATGAGAAGAATGGAAATCAGACCCTTAACTCATACCATATATGAAATAAGACCTGAAACCATAAAACTACTGAAAGAACACTTAAGGGGAAACTCATTGTCATTGGTCTGGGTGATTATTTTTTCATATAATCCCCAAAGCACAGACAAGAAAAGCAAAAATAAGTGGGACTATGAACTAAAATGATTTAAGACAATCAACAGAGTGAAGAGACAACCTACAGAATGGGGGGAAACCTTTGCAAATCATACATTTACTAAGGTATTAATATCTGAAATATATAAGGTACTCAAAATCTCAATAGCAAAAAAGCCCCCAAAAAACAAAATATGGGCAAAAACTATGAATAGACCTTTCTTTCTTTCTTTTTCTTTTTAAAAGATTTTATTTATTTATTTGACAGAGATCACAAGTAGGCAGAGAGGCAGGCAGGGGGTTGCGGGGGAAACAGGCTCCCTGCTGAGCTGAAAGCCCGATGCAGGGCTAGATCCCAGGACCCTGAGATCATGACCTGAGCCCAAGGCAGAGGCTTTAACCCCCTGAGCCACCCAGGAGCCCCTGAATAGACCTTTCTCAAAAGAAGACAAATGAATGGCCAACGAATATATGAAAAAGGTGCTCAAATCACTAGTCATTTTGGAAATACAAATCAAAAGTACAATGAGATATCACTTCGCACGAGGCTATTATAAAAGCTCATAAGATACGTGTTGGCAAGAATGTGCAGAAAAAGGAACCTCGTGCAATATTCGTGGGAATGTAAATTGGTTCAGCCATTATGGAAAATATTATGAAGTTCCTTAAAAAAATAAAAATGAAACTACCATATGATTCAGCAATCACATTCTCTGGTATATATCCAAAAGAAATAAATCACTCTCTCAAAGAGATATTTGTATGTCCTGGCTCAGAACTCCAGCATTATTCAAATAGCCAAGATATGGAAACAACAAATTGTCTAATGATGGATGAATGGCTGAAAAAAAGTATTATATACACATATACTATATTATACAATTGAGTATCATTCGGTCTTTAAAATGAAGGATATCCTACCATTTGTGATACAGTGAATGGGGCTGGATACTATTATGCTGAGTGAAATAAGCCTGACAAAGAAAAGCAAATATTGCATGATCTCATTTAAATGTGGAATCTAAGAAAAATTAAACTTATAAAAGCAGAGAATAGAATGGTGGTTGCCAAGGACCGGGGAGTAGGGGAACGGGAGGATGTTGGTCAAAGGTGCAGAGTTTCTGTCATGCAGGATGAATACATTCTGGAAATCTAATGTACAGCCTGGTGACTGTAGCTAATAATATTATATCATATACTTGAAACTTGCTAACAGAGTAGATGTTAAGTGTTCCCACCACACACAAAAAAGGTAACTATGTAAAATGATAGATATGTTAACTAGCTTGATTGTGGTAATCATTTCAGGATATATATACATATATCAAAATATCACATTGTAATCCTAAATATATACAATTTGCAATTGTCAATTGTACCTCAATAAAGCTGAAAAAAATGCTAGTGGGCACTATGAGTCTTTATGAGAGAGGTTCAGTTTGCAGTATTGTCTTGTCTTATTAACACAGAAAGTCATTTGGGGAGCATCTCTTCAGATGACACTTCACCAAATGCTTTACAAGAAACACAGTCATACATAATACAGGTTCCCAGTGCACCAATTACAGAAGAGGCTCAGAGAGGGGAAGCTGACTATAGAGTGACTTTGGAGAAGAGTTCTTACCAAAAAGGTGTCCAAATGGGGTGTGGAAAAATACCATATGAGTTGGGTAATTTGGGGGAGGCCAGAGGCTGGTCACTGGCTGGAAACTCCCTGTCTAACAAGAATGCAGAGCAATCTGCAAGCTCTCCAGAGCCACGTAGCTCACTTGAAGCCTAGCCTGATCTACCAACATCACTGCTCTGTCAGTTTTGCTCCTCATGTCCTTGGGTGGGAGGGAAATGGCCTAGCATCTTCAATCATTCTTGAGGCTGGGGTGGCCAATGAGGCCACCATAGTCTGTCACATCAGCTAGAACAAAATTAATGAAATGGATCATTGTCACTGAAGGGATGACCTATTGGAATAATTGAAAGGAGACTTGCCTGAGAGAGAAGAGACCTAGGAAGGCAGAAGAGAAAACAAAGCTTGAAGATAAATAGTACTGGCAGCAACAACCTTTAATGACCTCAGCCCAGCAATGTGGAGATGACAAGGAATTCACAGCAAGAAAAAAAAAGGCTAGTGATTTATGGAGCTCATGGGAAGAGGGTCCAAGTTGATGGCAGAAATGCTAATCCTAAACCAAGGCAGATTATCTGTCAAGGCAGGTGGCTATCTTTAAAAAACAAATGTTGGCAAAGAGTGATTGGCAGCAAGCAAAAGGGCTCCTTCCAGTCTATGGCGGTGAGTGCCAACAGACTCCTCCCAACTGTTAATCATGGCATCTCCATTAGATTGCTAATGAGCTTTTTGGTCAGACAACTGAGAAAAAACTGGTGTGTTTGTTGCCTTTCTTTTTCTATTTTATGTACCTAGTGGCGGGTTTTTGTTGTTTTTGTTGTTTCTTTGTTTTATTTGGGTTACCATGAGGCTTACAACTGAGAATGGCAGGACCAAAGTAAGAGGAGAAGTCCCTATAAGGTTAATCAGCACCTGGAGCCAAAATGGTGAATGTGTGACAGCAGACAGCCACCAGGCTTATTTCTGTCAATTCTGCAATCTCCAGAGGGAAGGAGCACAGCAAATTCTGGTTTCTTTCTGCCTTCACATCTGTGCTTGTAAAATGAGAGGCTAGGCCCTCATCTCATTTCACTCTCCACTCATCTAGCTCCGTCCATCCCTCCCACACCAGCAGAGCACATGTTCACTCTGAGAAGAATTAAAAATCAGATAATGCCACTCACTGAAACTTACTAGAAGTTCACAGTCAGTTGCCCACCTAGATTGCTGGTCAGAGCTAACAGTTTATAGTCCAAAGAGTGATAGGTTTCCTACACTACTAGTTTTGCTCATGAGATGTCTCAGACTAGAATTAACTATCTCACCAATTTGTATAAAGGGTCTTCTCTGTAGTTTAGCCACATCTGTCTGAGTGTCCCTGGGCAAGACCCAGTTTTCTGATCTGCATAATATGGCTGTAGCTGGAGTTTACCAGTTCCTGTTCTAGTGCTCTGTGGTCAACAAAGCTCATATACCTCCTTCTCTATCCTGCCTTTCTCTGTTTAACATTTCTGTTCCAGTGTCCAATTAATAACTGGACATCACATACAGATTCTAAAGAGATGACATATTTGGAAGATAGGTACTATTGACCTTATCTGGCAAAGCTTTACAACAATCCCTACCTAGGTTGTCCCCTCCCCTGGTCACTGGAATAAAAGGTGGTTATACACACATAATAAACTGGGCTGTGTGTGTGGCAGGCATAGTGGACAATGGCCTAGGCAGTCCCTTTAATGGTTGGCTAAACCACTTTGGGTTTCGGTAGTTTTCCTTTGTAGGACAGGAGGGGTAGACGATGGATTCCAAACCTTCCCACACAGATTTCATCCCCAAACACTTGCTTTCCAAGCAAGGCCTTAACATTCAAGATGAACACCCTTTGCTCAAAGTTGGCCCTCAGCCTGGATTTTGTCTCTCACTGTAGGTTTTCCGAAATACACACAATTATTCTAAAAGAACCCTGAAGTTTTTCATTCCTTTTTCTACTGAAGTCCTGTGGTTATAAAAAGAGTTTCAGAATCGGCAGCACTGAGATACTCCAACTCCTGACAGCCAAACAAAGTCACCTCCTGGGTTTGACTGGAGGAATATTGCTGCCCCAATCGCCAGGCACTGGAGGATCTGGGAGGCTCTTCACAGCATTGATGTATCCTTCTCCTGCTGTAACCCACTTTCCCTCTTGGAAATCTCCCCTCAATAATCCAAGCCTAAGCTAATCAGTCTATACTATTCCTGGCCACAGAATCTTGCTCAGCAGTGAATGGAGCCAATGCGATATGATGGCCCTGTACAGGTAAATACAATGGTATTTTGTTTAAGAAAGGACAGTGGTTACTTCTTCCTACCTTTAGAGTATCTCCTTAAAAACATAAGAGGTAGGCCAGATCTTATAGTCATAAGTTAAATAAACCCAGTCTGTAGACTATAGTACAAGGTCACAAGTCTTCTGACACTATAAACTATAAACACATACTTCCATAATTGACTCAGGGGGCTCCCATAAAGTGTACAGAAGGCTATCACAAGGTACATCCATTTGTCTCTCAAGGAGATAAAAAAAGTGTTCATTTTTCTTATTTCTATTTTATTATGCAAACTGTGAAATTCTGCCCAGATATGCAGTCTTATACTACCTAAATGCATGTAAACTCATGCATACTCAAGAAAAAAAAATCAGACTTAACCAAACAGTATGGTCCTGGCACAAAAACAGACACATATATGAATAGAACAGAATAGCAAACCCAGGAATAAACATACATATACATGGTCAGTTAGTCTATGACAAAGGAGGCAAGAATATACAATGAAGAAAAGACCATCTCTTCAATGAATGGTGCTAGGAAAACTGGACAGCTACATGCAAAAGCATGAAACTGGACGACTTTCTTAACCATACCCAAAAATAAATTAAAAATGGATTAATGACCTAAATGTGAGACCTCAAACCATAAATCTCCTAGAAGAAAACATAGGCAGTAATTTCTTTGACATCAGCTGTAGTAATAGTTTTCTAGATATGTCTCCTGGGGCAAGGGAAATAAAAGCAAAAATTAAGCCCTTGGGACTACACCAAAATAAAAAGCTTTTGCACTGTGAATGAAATCATCAACAAAACAAAAATGCAACCTACTAAATGAGAGAAGATATTTTTAAATGATATACTTAAAAAGGAGTTAATATCCAAAATATATAAGAAACTTATACAACTGAAGTCCAAAAAAATGAATAATCCAATTAAAAAATAAGCAGACCTGAATAGACATTTTTCCAAAGAAGACGTACAGATGTCCAATAAACACACATAAAGATGCTCAACTAATCATTATGGAAATGCCAATCAAAACCACAATAAGATACCTATCACCTTCCACCTGCCAGAATGGCTAATACAAGACACAAATGTTGGCAAGGATGTGGAGAAAAGGGTATCCTTGTGCACTGTTGGTGGGAATGCAAATTGGCGTGGCCACTGCAGAAAACAGTATGGAGATTCCTCAAAAATTTTAAAGTAGTACTGCCATATGATCTAGTAATTCCACTGCTAGGTATTTACCCAAAGAAAACAAAAACAGTTATTTGAAAAGATATATGCACTCCAATGTGTATTGCACCATTATTTACAATAGCTAAGATATGGAAGCAATCTAAGTTTCCATCAATAGATGAATGGATAAGGAAGATGTGGTTTATACACATAATGGAATATTACTCAGCCACAAAAAGGAATGAAATCTTAGTATATGAAACAACATGGGTACCTAGATAGTATAAGACAAAGAGAAATAAGTCAGTTAGAGAAAGACAAATACCATATGATTTCATTCATTGTGGAATTTAAGAAGCAAAACAAATGAATAAGGAAAAAAAGAAACCAAAAAGAGCAGATTCTTTTTTTTTTTTTTTTTAAGAGCAGATTCTTAAACACAGAGAACAAACTGGTAGTAGCTGGAATGGAGGTGGGTGGGGGAATAAGTGAAACAGATAAAGGGAATTAAGAGTACACTTATCTTGATGAGCAGTGAGTAATATACAGAATTGTTGAATCATTATATTGTACACTTAAAGTAACAGCATGTTAAATTTACTTTAATAAAAGAGAGAAAAGAAGACTAAATGAGGTTTGTTTCCTTTTCTCTATTGGCAGGGAGTGGGGAGGGTTTTTTTTGTTTTGTTTTGTTTTGTTTTTTGTTAGAAGGGATTTTAAATTCCCCAATAGCCTTTTTTCTGGAAGTGCTGGCACAGAGACACTCACTCTTCTCCAGATTTGAATCTGGAAGGATGAGCTGCAGCTATTTCTACACCCTGAGCAGAGAAGCTGCCTGAGAATGAGCCAGCTCCAAGGAACCAGAGCCAAGAATCTGGGAGGAAGAAGCAGGATCCTGATTTCACCTGAATCCCTGGGTCCAGCCATGTCTGACAATCCCTGAACTTTGCTATTTCATGAACCAAAATGTTCCCTTTTTCCTTAAGTAAATTTGGTACAGTTTTCTATCTCTTCCTGGAGAAAGCATCCTAGCTGATATAATGCCCAATTATAAGCATATTAGGTGTTTTTCCAAATCTTGAAACATAGCTGTGTTCTAATAAACACCTGAATCCCTGCATCAGGAGGGCTATCAGAGCAAAACTTTCACCTCCTGCTCAAATATCTTATACGATGCTCACAACCAGTGTGGGGGGTCTTGTTACCTGTAACACAGCTCTCTCCAACCTCATGCAGCCGTACCCACCCATGGTCCCTTCCTTGTGTCTCCCCTATCTTCCCCCATCAAGACAAACATTGGATCACAGTTAACACGTGGATACCTCTTTTCCTCAAGGGTTCTCTAAATCAAAGTCAGATCTCATGTTACTCTAAATCAATGTGCTCTTCTCCAGGCTGACTTTCATTATTTATGCACCTGGTACACAATCATTCTTTACTTAAAACCAAATCAATAAATGGGTAGTGCCTCCATTAATAGAGGCTAATGAAATCTAGTTTTCCTTTATTATGGTGCTGATGGTCTCAGCATCCTACAAGTGGCATCCTACAGGTGCATCAGACCCGTGGCCTAGGTTTGTGGTAAGCAATTACCTGGAACACCAGGTTCAAGAATGGAGCAGAAGACTTTGGAAGATTGTGCTTTGTTTAGGAGGCCAGAAGTCACTGGTCTCTGTCATAGTTCAAGGCACAGAGAACTCTCGGGGCCTGTTAATGAACAAAAGATGCACCAGGGACTGTGGAGAAGTAGAGCAGCTTGTGTCCAGCTGCTCTGTGTCTCTTCCCATTAAGGAAAAATAAAAATAAAAAAGGTTTTAATTAATGAAGAACACAAGCTTCAGAGTCAGGTTGTCTTACTGTTCGAGCTTCGGCAAGAACTTAATCTCTTTATATCCCCTTCTTTATCAGGGGAAATTACCACTTGCTTCAGGTGCATGGATATTTAAGCCCTTAGACCATCATCTGGCACACCATGTTGGAAAAAAAAATCCTAGTATTAGTTGTTACAATAATATCATTTATTACTATGAATACTTCTGGCTTCTTGTGGCTTCTAGCCCAGCAAATGCCTCTCTCAGAGCATGAGTTTAATGGCTCACCCCTGGAAGAAGAAGAAAAAACTGCCAATAATTCCAAATGATATTTCTGACAATGCTCTTGAGGTTGTATTTACTTCTTGTTCCCCCAAAGTTGTGTGACAATCTTATCATACAAAAATAGTTATTACGAAGGAAAGCAGAAGGGCAGCCATTCACAAAACAAAAGGCAAACAAAGCAGCCAGCTCCCAAATTTTCATTCATGGGATTGTAGGTTCTCATAGTAGGCTTCTTTACTTTGGGGTGCACCTGTGTAGGTGCACAGTAAATGTTCTACCCAGAATAGTAGAAACTTTTAATGAGTAGCGAGGTGGTGAGCCATTTGGAACACAAGAGTAGTTTTGATTCTTCCAGCCTAGTGGTCCACAAATCTTGAGCTAGTACTGGAGAGGGGTCAAGAACATTGATATCAAGCTTTTCCCAACATAGGCAATTCAAAGGAGATCAGAAATACCTGAAAGTGAGGTCAAAACTCAGGGGATCATCTAGGTCAGAGGAAGACAGAGGCCTTGAGGAAACTGTTGAATGCTATAGAGCTGTGACCCATTAAGGGCACTAAGTGACAGTAGTCCTGTAAGAGTCCTCATCCATGTATAGTGTCTTCTCTGAGTTTGTCCCCAGTGAGAGGGGCAGTGGAAAGAGCAAGATCCCAGTTCAACTGCTAATTAACCATGAGACCCTGGGCAAGTCCCCACATAGCTTCCTGGCTTTAAGCCTATAGATTGAGAATTGTTTGTATTCTGTGGTGCCCAGTTTGCAATCACTGCCAAGAAAGACTCTGTGAACATGTAGCACCTGACTGTACTAGAGAAGGAATCTTTTAGCAGGAAAAGACTCCAAAATCATCTCTGGCAGTGTTAATCCAGATTTTGGTTTCTCTGTTGGGTCTTCAGAGCATTCTACCACAACAACTTGGACAGGTCTATAAATAGACAGGTGAAAACTAATACCCGAAGAAGACTGCATCATCTGGTAGGTTCCTTTACTTTTAAGTGGTCAAAATAACATAGAAAACTTTGGCAGAATTATTGATAGTTCTGTTATGAGAAGTGTCACTAAGAAGGGGACTTTTGGGACTAAAAAAGCTTTCCAATACCAGTTGATAGACTATTGGATAATGTCACAATTACTGTTGCTAGAATGGTCATTAAAATAACATAATTACGCTAAATAGTTTGTAAAAAAAATTTTGTAAAAAAAAGAGAAAGGGAGAGAAATGGAACACACTTGTCACATGAACTAGTGGGTAATTGGGCTGAGATAATTTATGCCAATAACTCCTTGCGAGCCTCCATCAAGTTGAATTACTGTCTGCTAAGGGTCTTGCCCATAAGCTAATTTGACAGCTGACTAAAAAACAAGTGATAGGACAGAAGAGTGTCCAGACTAAATATAAGAGGGCAGGGGAACAAATGCAAAATGGCAGTCAGCCATATTACATCCCCATTTCACATGAGATCTGGCCAAAGACAAATTTTGAAACTTTTAGAGCCCCTGTGGTTTCTTAGAACCAAACATGGGCATTTTTTGCTGGTCACCTCAAGTTAATTCCTTCATAATTATATGCCTTAAAGGTATCACAAGAGCTGATCTGTTGAGTGTGCCTATGGTAAGTTATGCTGACTGTTTTGTGCACAGGTTTAGTAAATCAAGAATGTTCTTATGCTAAATTACTTTGTACAGAGGATATAATTTGTATTAAGAAAAGCACATAGATTCATTTGTGTGAAAAAATACTTAGAAAAAATAGTATTTAAGTAAAATGCCATCTTTAACTTTTCAGGTAATATGTAAGAATGTTTTATACTTTATGTTATAACTGCCTTCTTCCCATAAAGACTTTGTCAATAAAAGAACGTATTAGATCTTAAATGATCTTCACCTGTTCCACCCTCAAGTCAACCAAAGATCAATTTCCCAGTTTCTTCTCCCTGAGTTCAATAAATGAAAGAAAATTGCCCAGAGGTACAGTACCCACAATCTGCATCTACAGCATTTACTGTTGGGATTTTTTTATCTGCTTATTAATCTACTTTCTTATTGCTTCCCCTTCCTCCCCTAGAAAGCATTAACTCCTGAGCAGAGCTGTTCAGCTTCCTCATCTCAGTGTACTAGGAAAGCCACCCTCTATTTCTTACTGAAGATGCATCCTATTCACTTACTCAACTCAGCAGTGAGCTATCTTTTCTAGAAACAGCCATTTCATTCAGGTAAAGTAAATGGTGAGGGCAAGTGACAAAAACACCCTTTCCTTAAATAATATTATTTATATTGGCCTTCACACTGAGTATCAACCTCTGCTGGAATGCAGAAGCAATGCAGTGCTAGAAAAATAGCACTTGCCTTTGGCCCTCTGCCTCCTCAATTCTGTACACTATAATCTTTCCGTGTCCATCAAACAACTTGAAATCCTTTTCTTTCTTATAACCCCAAAGTGACTTCAGGGCTTTGAAAGGTCAGATCCTAAAACCCTTACGCAAGAGAGAGTCCCCACAGACCAGTGGATGGAATTGTGTATCCCACCGTTTTGAACTGAATATACGGCACTGACTAGAGGCAAAAAGGGTACTGGAGATTGCTTTATTTATTTATTTTTTTTGTGCACCTTTCCCTCAGTAATATGGCTATTCTAGACTGAATCTAGCACATAAAAGCCAGAAATAGAGCTCTATTTATTAAGGAGGGCACATGTTGTGATGAGCACTGGGTGTTATACACAACTAATGAATCATTGAACACTACATCAGAAACTAATGATGTACTATACGTTGGCTAACTGAACATAATAATAAAAAATAGAGCTCTAAATTCATTTGAGGTTCTTCATCCAATTCTTTCCTGTAAACATAAGCCCTTAGGCCAGAACTTCACAAATTTAGCTCTGCATTAGAAGTGGTTGGGGGCCTTTTGTATCAACATGGACTGGACTGGGAGAGATTATGCTGAGTGAAATAAGTCAAGCAGAGAGAGTCTATTATCTTATGGTCTCACTTACATGTGGAGCATAAGGAAAAACATGGAGGGCATTGTGAGAAGGAAGGGAAGGGTGAATGGGGGGAAATCAGAGGGGGAGATGAACTATGAGAGAGTATGGACTCTGATCAACAAACTGAGGGTTTTGGAGGGGAGTGGGTGGGGGGTTGGGCGAGCCTGGTGGTGGGTATTGAGGAGGGCACGTATTGCATGGAGCACTGGGTGTGGTGCATGAACAATGAATCTTGTAACACTGAAAAAACAAAATAAAAGTATTTGGGGGGAAAAAGATTATCACCCAAACTTAAAATATAAAAAATAAATAAATTAATTAATTAATTAGTTAATTAAAAAAAAAGAAGTGGTTGGGGGCTTTAAAATATCCCAATCCCAAGTTGCTTCTTTATCATTTATTGTTCTTGATGAATCACTATAAAGTGTTTTTAGCATATATAAAAATATGTATATTATATTTTATATGTTTATATATATACTGTCAATATTTTGAAAATGATTAAAAATGTTGGTGTCTATTTTACATTAGCTGCATTTTTTTTTCCATTTTACCTTTTGACTTTCTGATCTTTTCACCCATTTCTCCCATCCCCTCATCCCCACCTCTGGCAACCACCAATCTCTGTATCTATGAGCTCCTTTTGTTTTTGTTGTTGTTGTTGTTGTTGTTTTGTTTTAGATTCCAAATATAAGGGAGATAATACAGCATTTGTCTTTGTCTGACTTATTTCACATAACACAATGCCTTTGAGGTACACCCATGTTGTCACATGGCAAGATTTCATTATTGTGTACATTGTGTACAATTTCTATATCCATTCTTCCATTGAGACTTGGTTTGTTTCTAGAATTTGGGTATTGTTAATAATGTCACAAGAAACTTAAGGGTGTGTATATCTTTTCTAATTGGTGTTTTCCTTTTCTTTAGGTACATATCCAGATGTGGATGGATCATATGGTACTTTTATTTTTAATTTTTTGAGGAAACTCCATACTGTTTTCCAACATGGCTAGAACATTTACATTCCTACAGCAGTGCACAAGAGTTCCTTTTCCTCCACATCCTCGCCAATTCTTGTTATTTCTTGTCTTTTGCTAATAATCATTCTAACATCAGTGAGGTGATATCACATTGTGGTTTTGCTTTGCATTTTTCTTATGATTAACATCATCGAACATATTTTCATGTAGCTATTGTCTATCTGTATGTCTTCCTTGGGAAAATGTCTATTAAAAGTTTCTGCCCATTTTTAATTGAATTTTTTTTTTTGCCATTGAGTTGCATGAGTTCTTTATATATTTTAGCTATTAGCCCCTCATCAAATATATAATTTGTAAATATTTTTTCCCATTCAGTAGGTGGCCTTTTCATTTTGCTATGGTCTTCTTTACTTTGCAGAAACTTTTTTAGTTTCCTGCTTATTGGGTTTTGCTTCTGTTGCTTTTACTTTGGTTTTAAATTCAAAAAATCATCTCCAAGACTGATATTGAGTTGCTTACCACCTATGAAGTTTTATCATTCAGGTCTTTAGTTCAAATCTTTAACCCATTTTTTAATTAGCTTCAGAGTTAGAATTTAGTGATTCATCAGTTACATATAACTCCAGCACTCATTACATCATTAATGCCCATCACCCAATTACCCCTTCCCTCTACCCACCTCCCCTTCAGCCATCCTGTTCATTTCCTAGAGTTCAGTGCCTTTTATACTTTGGCTCCCTCTCAATTTTCATCGTATTTTATTTTTCCTTCTATTCCTCTATGTTCATCTGTTTGACTTCTTAAATCTCACATATGAGTGAAATCATATGGTATTTGTCTTTCTCTGACTGATTTATTTCACTTAGCATAATGCCCTCTAGTTCCATCCATGTTGTTGCAAATGGCAAGATTTCATCCTTTTTGATGGCTGAGTAATGTCCCATTGAATATATATACCACATCTTTATCCATTCATCTACCAGTGAACATCTGGGATCTTTCCATATTTTGGCTATTGTAGATATTGCTACTATAAACTTTGGGGTGCATGTGTCCCTTTGAATCACTATATTTGTATCCTTTGGATAAATACCTAGTAGTGCAATTCCTGGGTAACTCTATTTTTCACTTTTTGAGGAACCTTCATACTGTTTTCCAGAGTGGCTGCACCAATTCACATTCCCACCAAGAGTGTAAGGGGGTTTCCCTTTTTCCACATCCTCACCAACATTTGGTGTTTCCTGTCTTCTTCATTTTAGACATTCTGACCCATGTGAGGTGGTATCTCATTGGGATTTCAATTTGTATTTCCCTGATGCCCAGTGATGTTGAGCAATTTTTTATGTGTCTGTTGGCCATTTCTATATCTTCTTTGGAGAAATGTCTGTTCATTGTCTTCAGCCTGTTCCTTGACTGGATTTTTTTTTTAATAATTTATTTTTTACTTTTTAAGAAGATTTTATTTATTTGACAGAGAATGAAAGAGAGATCACAAGTAGGCAGAGAGGCAGGCAGAGAGAGAGGGGGAAGCAGGCTCCCCGCTGAGCAGAAAGCCGGATGTGAGGCTCGGTCCCAGGACCCCAAGATCATGACCTGAGCAGAAGGCAGAGGCTTTAACCCACTAAGCCACCCAGGTGCCGCTGGATTTTCTGTTTTCTGAGTGTTGAATTTGATAAGTTCTTTATAGATTTTGGATACTAGCCCTTTATCCAATAAGACATTTGTAAATATCTTCTCCCAGTCCCTAAGTTTCCTTTAGATTTGTTGACTGTTCCCTCGCTGTGCAAAGCTTTTTATCTTGATGAAACCTCAAGAATTCATTTTTGCCTTTGTTTCCCTTGGCTTCAGAGATGCATCTAGAAAGCAGTTGTTGCAGCCAAGGTCACAGAGGTTGCTGCTCTGTTCTAGGATTTTGATGGATTCTTGTGTCACATTGAGGTCTTTAATCCATTTTAAGTTTATTTTTATGTATGATATAAGAAAGTGGTCTGATTTCATTCTTCTGCATATGGCTGTCCAACTTTTCCAGCACTATTTGTTGAAAAGACTGTCTTTTTTTCCCATTGGATATTCTTTCCTGGTTTGTCAAAGATCAGATAACCATAGAGTTGAGGCTCCACTTCTGGGCTCTCTATGCTGTTCCACTGATCTATGTGTCTGTTTTTGTGCCAGTACCATACTGTCTCAATGATTACAGCTTTGTAATACAGCTTGAAGTCTGGAATTATAATGACTCCAGCTTTGGTTTTCTTTTTCAACATTCCTTTGGCTACTCAGGGTCTTTTCTGGTTCCAAACAAATTTGAAGATTGTTTGTTCCAACTCTATGAAAAATGCTGATGGTATTTTATAAGGATTGTTTTGAATGTGTAGATTGCTTTGGTTTTTCATTCATTCTTAGTTCATTTCTGTGTATGGTATAAGATATTGATCATTTTTCATTTTTTTGCATGTGGCTGTCCAATTTCCCTGACACCATTTATTAAGGAGACTGTCCTTTCCCCATTGTATATTCTTGGTTCCTCTGTCATAAATTAATTGACCATATGTGCATGGGTTTATTTCTGGACTCTCTATTCACTTCCATTGATTTATATGTCTACTTTTATGCCAACACCATTGTATTTTAATTACTATAGCTTTGTAATTTAGTTTGAAATCAGGGAGCATGATAGCTCCAATTTTGTTCTTTCTCAAGATTGCTTTGATATTGGCTGTTTTTTGTGGTTCCATACAAATTTTAGAATTATTTATTCTAGTTATGTGTAAAATGCCATTGGAAATCTAATAGGGATTTCACTGAATCTGTATATTGCTTTGGGTAGTATGGACGTTTTAACTATTGATTCTTCTATTCCATGAGCATGCAATATCTTTCCATTTATTTGTGTCTTCCTTACTTTTTTCATTAATGTCTCATAGTTTGCTATATATAGGTTTTTGACCTCACTGTTTACATTTATTTCTGGGTATTTTATTCTTTTTGATGCATACTAAATGGAATTGTTTTCTTCTTTGATAGTTTGTTATTAGTGCATAGAAACACAACAGACTTTTGTGCATTAATTTTGTATCCTGTAACTTTACTGAATTTGTTAGTTCTTTTTTTTTAAAAGATTTTATTTATTTATTTGACAGAGAGAGATCACAAGTAGGCAGAGAGGCAGGTAGAGAGAGAGGAGGAAGCAGGTTCCCTGCTGAGCAGAGAGCCCAATGTGGGGCTCAATCCCAGGACCCTGAGATCATGACCTGAGCCAAAGGCAGAGGCTTTAACCCAGTGAGCCACCCAGGCGCCCCTGAATTTGTTAGTTCTAAGAGTTTTTTGATGGAGTTTTATACTTTTCTATAAATAGTAGCATGTTATTTGCAAATAGTGACAGTTTTATTTCTTTCTTTCTATCTTGGATGCCTTTTATTTCTTTTTCTTGACTAATTGCTCTGGCTGGGACTTCCAAATACTTTCAACATTGAATAGAAGTGGCAAGAGTGGACATCCTTGTCTTGTTCCAGATCAGATCTTTGAGGAAAGGTTTTCAGCTTTTAACTATTGAGTGTGATCTTAGCTGTGGGATTGCAATATTTGGCCTTAAATATGTCAAGGTACATTGTCTCTATATGTACTTTGTTGACAGTTTTTATCATAAAAAGATATTGAATTTTGCCAAAAGTTTTTTCTGCATCTATTGAGATAATCATGATTTTTATCTTTCATTTTATTAACGTGGTGTATCACATTGACTGAATTGTGGATATTGAGACATCTTTGCACCCCTGAAATAAATCCCGCTTGATCATGGTATGTGGTCCTTTTAATGTATTGTTGAATTTGGCTTGCTAATATTTTGTTGCAGATTTTTGCATCTATGTTTATCAGGAATATTTTCTTTTCTTGTGGCATCCTTGTCTGGTTTTGGCAGGAGGGTAATGCCAGCCTCATAAAATGAGTTTGGAAGAGTTCTCTCCTCTTCTAGTTTTTGGAAGAGTTTGAGAAGCACTGGTACTATTTTTTTTTTTTTTTTTAATGTTTGATAGAACTCACCAATGAAGCCATCTGATTCTGGACTTTTGTTTGTTGGAGGTATTTAATTACTAATTCCTTCGTAATTACTAATTACTTAGTAGTAAATTTTCTGCTTGGATTTTACATTTCATTATAATTCAGACTTGGTAGGTAGGTTGTAAGTTTCTAGGAATTTATCCATTTCTTCTAGGTTGTCCAATTTGTTGGCCTATAATTGTTCATAGTAGTCTCTTATGATCCTTTGTAGTTCTATAGTGTCAGTTGGAATGTCTTTCATTTCTGGTTTTATTTATTTAAATTTCCTCCCCTCTCCCCACCATGACTTCCATACCACTTAAATCAGTTTAAAAACCACTGATGCCTGGAGGTCAGCCCAGGCGATTTTTAAAGCTCAGCAGGTGATTGTAGTGGCTACCAAGTTTGAAAAACTGGTCTGGGGCCAAGGTTAGGGTTAGCTGCATATAGGTATCACCCAGAGATCATTTAAAATTCTGACTCATAGGAGTATCTGAAACCAATCAAGTCACGGTCTCTGTGTGTGGGTTGGGAATCAGTGATTTTTGAAGCTCCCAGATGATTCTAATGAGCACAAATTTGAGAACAACTTCCCTATGCAAATCTCTTCATGAAAAATAGAAAACCTCATGGTGATGCCCCTTAATTGCTAACTTTAGGAAAATAGCTTTCCTACTTAATGGTAAATGTCCATTCTTGAAAATACATTGAATTCAATTCTTCCCTAATAATTCTTTCTTTTAAGTCTTATTGAAGAGTAATTGATAAATATGATTGTATATATTTAAAGTGCACATAATTATTTGATATACATATACATTGCCAATTTATTACCATGATTTAGATAATTAACACATCAATCACCTCACATAGTTAACATAGCTCTTTTGTGTGGTGAGAATGATTAAGATCTATTCCCAGTAAATTTTAAGTATACAATATTTTATTATTAACTACAGTCACTATGCTGCACAAAAGGTTCTCATAATTTGTTCTTATAACTTAAAATTTGTACCCTTCAGCCTACATCACCCCATTTCCTCCTCACCCCAGTATCAGACAATCACTGTTTTACTCTCTATTTCTGTATAAAATTGGCTTTCTTTTTTTTAAAGATTCCACATATAAGTAATATCATACGGTATTTATTGTCTTTTTCTGTCTGGTTTATTTTACTTAGCATAATGCCCTCCAGATTCACTCATGTTGCCACAGATGGCAAGATATTCTTTTTTATGGCTGAATAATTTCCATCACATACATATACAATATTATATTTATCCATTAACCTGTTGATGAACACTTAGGTTGTTTCCATATCTTAGCTATTGTGAATAATGCTGCAATAAACATATAAGTGCAACTATCTCTTTAAGATACTGATTTCAGTTCCTTCAGTACATAACCAGGAGTAGGATTGCTGGTTAATATGTTGTTCAATTTTTAGAAACTAAAATTTTTAGGAACTTAAGGAACTTCCATACTAGTTTCCATAACAGCTGTGCCAATTTACATTTCCACCAACAGATATAGGGATTTCCTATTTTCCACATTCTTGCCATCACTTGCTATCTCTTTTTTTTTT
>CM053620.1:30866923-30889827 GCA_028646535.1 Procyon lotor
TGAGTTTGAGAAGTTCTTTATAGATTTTGGATACTAGCCCTTTATCTGATATGTCATTGGCGAATATCTTCTCCCATTCTGTCAGTTGTCTTTTGGTTTTGTTGACTGTTTCCTTTGCTGTGCAAAAGCTTTTGATCTTGATGAAGTCCCAATAGTTCATTTTTGCCCTTGCTTCCCTTGCCTTTGGTGATGTTTCTAGGAAGAAGTTGCTGTGGCTGAGGTTGAAGAGGTTGCTGTCTGTGTTCTTGGAGAGCTTTTTTTAATGAAACTAAGTTATTCTATTAAGAGTATGCTCTTTCCATTTGCTTAGGTTTTCTTTTTAAGATTTTATTTAATTTGACAGAGAGAGGGACACCGTGAGAGAAGGAACAGAATCAGGGGGAGTGGGAGAGGGAGAAGCAGGCTTCCCACTGAGCAGGGAGCCCCATCCTAGGACCCTGGCTGGGATTGTGACCTGAGCTGAAGGCAGACGCTTAACAACTGAGCCACCCAGGCACCCCTGCTTTGGTCTTGATTTAGACTTTTTTCATAAATCCTGTACTTATTTTTCACAAAGTCCTCTTGCTGTAGTCAAATTAATTGTCATTTACAGTCTGTTGTCATTGACAGTTGACTGTTTTGACAGTCAAAAATGACTGTCAAAAATGACAATGACTGTCAAAAAAAGCAGTCATTGAGGGCATTGCAGGTCCCCACATTGAAGATAGAAAAGTGAATGTCACTGTAAACTTTGCAGGAGATGACCTGGTCCTCATTGTAGCCTAGGATGCCCTTAGGGGTCCTTCTGCTTGATGTCATATATTTGACAACTTTTTCTACATGGTAGGTCAGATCCATAACCAACAGGTGGGCACATGAAAGGCCATGTCAGTAAGCTTCCCATTCAGCTCAGGGATGACCTTGTCCATCACCTTGGCAGCACCAGGAGAAACAGGAATGATATTCTAAGTAGCCCTTTAGACATCATGCCACAGCTTCCCAGAGGAGCCATCTGCTTCTGGGTGGCATTGATGGCATTGATGGCACTCATGAGTCCATCCATAATGCCAAAGTTGTCATGGATGATCTCAGTCAGGGTGGGGGGGGGCAAGCAGTTGGCAGTTAAGGAGGCATTGATGACAATCTTAAGGGAGTTGTCATACTTATGGTTCATACTCATCACAAACTTAGGGGCATTAACAGAAGGGGCAGAAATGAAATGATTACCTTTTTGGCTCTGCCTTCATGTTAGCCCCAGCCTTCTCCAAAGTAATGAAGACACCAGTAGACTCTACAACATATTCAGCACTGGATTATCACCCCTGGAAGATGGACATGGGCTTTTCCTTGATGATAAGCTTCCCATTCTCAGCCTTGACTGTGTCATTGAGCTTGTCATGGGTGGAACTATACTGAAACTTGTAGATGATGCAGTTGAGATCAACAAGGGGTCATTGTTGGCAACAATATCCATTTTTTTTTCAGAATTAAAAGTGGACTTGGTAACCAGGTACCCAATAGAGCCAAATCCGTTCACTCCAACTTTTACAATAGTATCTCAAGGTTGATGCAGCTGTCTATCCAACAGGGAGAAACAGAGAGCTTAGATTTCTTTTACTAGGATTTTATTTAAATTTTTTATTTATTCAGTAAATGATACTGATGTGCTATTTTTGTGTATTTAATGTCTAGTTTTGATATTAATTTTGTTGAATTCATAAAATGAATTGTAGTACTTCCATATCCCACCTTACCGAACATCCCCATGGTATAGAATTTTGCTAACCCAAAGTATGCTTCATGGGCTAGCAGCATGGACATCAACTGGATGTCAAGCTCATTTCCTGGAACTTGTTAGAAATGCAAAATCTCAGGCCATAACCCAGGCCTATGGAATTAGAATATGCATCATAAACAAGATCCCCAGGTAAACTGTATGCATAGGAGGACTGGAGAAGATTTGATCTAGAACAGTTTAAAAAAACAGCAGTGGAATTATCTTTTCTTTAAAGTGTCATATATAACTCAGATATGAAACCAACCAGTCATGTTAACTTTTTATACTTAATTTGATCTATGCTAATTGATATATTTAAGGTTTCTACTTCTTGAGTAAATTTTGGCATTTTATATTCTGCTAATAAATCATCTGTATCCCCTAAGCTTTACAGCTTTGCTGCATAGAGTTGCATTCTTATATTACTTTATTACCATTTAATATCTTCCATCAAGTGATAATGGCTCGTTCTCTTCTTATCCTATATATTTTTTGCTTTGTCTCATCCCTTTTGTTCAAGCTTACAAAAGCTGTATCTACTTTCTTGTTCTTTTCAGAACAGCTTTTTTTCAGCTTTTGGTTTCAATTAGTAATAATCCTTTAGTTAAAACCTGGCTGGAGGGGCACCTGGGTGGCTCAGTGGGTTAAAGCCTCTGCCTTTGGCTCGGGTCATGATCTCAGGGATCGAGCTCCACATCGGGCTCTCTGCTCATCGGGGAGCCTGCTTCCCCCTCTCTCTCTGCCTGCCTCTCTCTGCCTACTTGTGATCTCTCTCTCTGTCAAATAAATAAATAAAATCTTAAAAAAAAATAAAAAATAAAAAAAATAAAACCTGGCAGGAGAAGAAGGTCCTACAATGTGAACCATGACTGTAGATGAGTTCAGCTTTGCTATTAGAATCAAAACCATGTACACATGCAAATCTGAATTTCCAGGGACCAAAGCATTATGAGAATACAGGATTAATATCTATCTTAAACTGATGAATCACAGTCTGAATAGGAACATACCTCCACCTTAAAATTGCCTTTCTGCATACCTAATCATATTCTAAATGTCATGTATGGTCTCACTGGTATAATTCAACTAAATAACATTTTGAGCTTTTGTATTTTGCTATACAGTTTATAATGCTTTCTATACCCTTTATCTCATTTGAGATTTATGTTTAAAAGGGTCTAACAGATAATCTTGACTAAGGGGAACACAATCCCTAACCTGATTTTCATTTACTGAGATCAGCTGGGGCCCTCAGAATGCTCTGTTTATCGAAAGGGCCAAAAAAGGGCCACAGAAGAGTTTGTGTTGTGGGGAGACCTAAGAAAGCAAGTATTTCCTCAGATAAAGGAAGAGGCATTAGTTGAAGTTTTAGCCATGAACAGATAAGAGAAAATGGCAAATTTAAGATAATCATCTTAAACCAGACAATTATGTGAAATATATTAGCTTTTTTCCCCTTCAATTAAGGAGTCAAGGTTTCGTTTGCCCTTTTAAAACTGTATGGAAAACTATTACTTATGCCCTCTCATATCTTACCTTTGCAAATATTCTAATCAGATAAGGATTTCAAAAGCAAGATGACTGTAAGCTTTTGCACTCAAATTGGCCCAAGTTTAGTATAATAGCTGTGAAGTATAAAGTGTAGTTTATTGAATTTGGGATTTTTAGTTCACTGATAGACCAATCTTATGTTGATCATCATGGAGGAGTTATTACAAAGATACTGCTGAAGCTTTTCAAAAAATTTTTAATCTTGTACCACTCACCAAAGATCTAAGATCTATAATAACCTTTTTATAAGCATTCACATAGGCAAACACTTGAACAGTCTTTCTGTTGTGGTGTGTTTAGGTGTCTTTTAAGTACCTAGAGGAGAAACATTTTAACCTCACATTCCTGGCAGTACTATGCTTAGGACATTTTTTTTTAAATTATTTATTTATTTTTAAAAGATTTTATTTATTTATTTGACAGAGAGGAGAGAGATCACAAGTAAGCAGAGAGGAAGGCAGAGAGAGGGGGAAGCAGGCTCCCTGCCGAGCAGAGAGCCTGATGCGGGGCTCGATCCCAGGACCCTGAGATCATGACCTGAGCTGAAGGCAGAGGCTTTAACCCACTGAGCCACCCAGGTGCCCCTGCTTAGGACATTTTTAACTTCCAATAAGTAGTGCTGAGTATTGGAAAAAGAGAAAATAATCCTCCGCCCTTCCTACCTCAGAGAAAAATTGATCAATTCACCTACTTGATAGTATTTTTCCCCTCTAGGCAAAATGTTCCCTTCCTAAATTCTAGGGTAGAAAGTGAATAAGAGAGATAAAATGGCATAAGTAATGACATGATGTCCATTGCATTTTAGTGTTGGAAATAAAATACTAAAGGATGGACTTTTTGACATTGAAATCTTACTCGGGGAGAAGAACATTCATTATGAACAAATGGAAAAAAGTAAAATAATCCATTTTTTATAAAAAAGATTTTGAATTATTTATTCCTTTTGAATTCCTTTGAAATTTTTTCTTCTGGGAGGACTGTAAACTTAAATCCAAAATGTCCTGCAATATTAGTTCATTTCTCCTCTGATCTAAAGTCCTAGAAAAATAAGATACACAGACATTACATGATTGTTTGATTTTTAAAGATTGTCATACAAAGTATCTGGAAATATTTTCTTTCAAACAATGCCACTCAGAAATTCGTCTCCCCACCCACCCCCATTCAGCAGTCAACTCCATGGCTAAGGATTTGCCATGGTCCCCAGTCCCCTCAGTCTAGTGGTGAGGAGACAGACCAGGAGAATGAACTTCAAAATAAAGGAAAACATAGCATGGCTATGGCATAAATGGATATGCCTTGGTTATCTCGGGAAAATTTGCTAGAAAAGTAAGTGTAATTCAGGTGCAGAATACCACACGTAAAGAATCTTGAAGCAGGGCATCTGGGTGGCTGGCAGTTAAGTGTCCAGCTCTTGATTTCAGTTTGGGTCATAATCTCATGGTCTTGAGATAGAGTCCCACATTGGACTCCATGCTCAGCAGGGAGTCTGCTTGAGATTCTTTTCCCCTCTCCCTCTGCCCCTCCCCACAATGTTCATGCTTTCTCTCAAATAAATCTTTAAAAAAAAAATCTCAATGGCTAGGCTGGCGAAAAACCAGATAAAACAAAAGAAAGGAAGGGGAACATGGCAGAGGGGACAGTGTAGGAAGGGACTGAGAGAAAACAAGAATGCAGGTAACATGCAAGTTTACTGGAGAAAGGCTTTACTGATGGGATTCAGGAAAGGAGGACCTCATAGGGTTCTGTGTTCGGTTTTGAAGTCATCTTTTGACCTACATTAATGTATTAATTCCTAAAGAAGTCATGAGGCAGTGTATTTTTCATATTCAGAAGAGATTAAGTGATTTATGTCAGAACATATGTCTAGGAAATGGCAGAGGCAGGATTAGAACCCAAGAACCAAGCCCATACCTCCACACCACTTGGCAACTATATGGAGAGTGGGTTCTAAGGAGAGAAGATTGGAGGAAAGAAAAAAGACCTGTTTGGTACCTCGCTGCAATAGACCAGGTAAGAATTGACAAGGCCTCAATTAATGCATATGCATATACATATATTATATACATTTATGTATATGGACATGTGTCTGAGTGTGTGTGTCTGTGTGTATACATATATATATACGTATACATGTATATACAGGATCGTGATCAGGACTATACATGCTGCACTCAGACTCCCTGGGTTAAACAAAAATTTTGGTTCCACCAACTCACCCCTATATGATTATGGATAAGGCACTTCTATGGACCTCAGTTTCTCTATCTGTAAACTAGAAATAGCAACTTTACCCAACTGACAGGATTTTTTGAGGATTGAATGAGATCGTAAACAAAAGTACACTTAGCCTAGTAACTAGGAGTCAGTGTTCAAAGTTTGCCCCTATTAGAATATTACAAATTGCAGAGACAGTAATGGACCTATTTTATTAAGTAGGTACAATTAGCAGTGTTTGGGGATTTGGGTCCAGGGGAAAGGAGTAATGGAAAAGGAGGCAGAGGAGACTACAGGTAGATTACTGGGTAGATGGGAAGGTCACCAACTGCAGTGAACAAGGTAGCTTAAGGGAAATAGATGATTTCCTTTCCTTTTGGACATTTTAAGTTTAAGGTGTTAACATCTGTGCATAGATGCCCAGTTTAAGTGGCTGAACATGAGTATGAAGTTCAGGGAAGTAATCTAGGGGAATCATTAGCAATGGGTGATTATGTGTTAGAACAGTGGGCCAGAGGGGCACCTGGGTGGCTCAGTGGGTTAAAGCCTCCGCTTTCAGCTCAGGTCATGATCTCAGGGTCCTGGGATCGAGCCCTACATCGGGCTCTCTGCTCAGCAGGGAGCCTGTTTCCCCCCCCTCTCTCTCTGCCTGCTTCTCTGCCTACTTGTGATCTCTCTCTCTCTGTCAAATAAATAAATAAAATCTTAAAAAAAAAACAAAAAACAACAACAGTGGGCCAGGAATATCATTCTGAAAAATATGCACATTTATTTTGGGTCAATATAAAAAAGGCAGTATTTAAATGACATGAAAATACAGAAAATGCCATTTCAGCACTGTGGTAATGAAGAGTGACTTCTGACAAATAGTACATTCCCATTGTTCATAAAACAGGGTACTACTAGGATATTCTGATCCTAAACCACACATATCGAGTAAGGACAAGTGCCCTCTCCACACTCAGATTGAGTCAGACAGATTTTACGAAGATATGCTCAGAAAGACCAAAGTAAATGTGACAATAACAGAGAACGCTAAGGTTTTGGGAAAGGTCATTTTCTATAACCACTCTCTGTTTTAATGCATAATAAAAAGGGAATCTCAAGATTGTCCCAATCTTTACCCTCAGTAAAAAAGTACATGCTAATGATCTGATGTCAGGATGCCAACTGGTCAAATTTGTTTTAAGTCATTTTCCCCTAATATCTAGGATTTTGTTTCACTGAAATAACCATATAATATCCATTTATAGTATCAAGAAATTTTACTTGTCTTGGTCACTTGTGGAACAAAGCCTTCTTTTAAAAACTAAGTGGGATACTGAAGTTTAACATCATTAATCAAAAAATCACAGAAGACATAAGCAACCCATCAAATCCAATTCCAGCACAGAACACCTGTGAGACATCTAGGAACCTGCAAACTTCCTATTTTTCTCCACCACAGGCAGGTAGTCGCAGTGCAATTGTTTTGGCATTTCAAACATGAAAAGATGAAGATAGCACTTCAGGGTGGGAGGGGGTAATAATGGGGTGTGAGCATTTCTCTTCAAGAAAGTTGTGATGTTTTTGGTAGCAGTTTTTAGCTTGTGGACTTGTGTTCCTCTCACAACTATTTTTGTGTTCCCACTCCCCCATCCCTCCATTCCAGTATCAGCAGCATCCTCCAATCATTGTGACATCAAACAATGGCCACAAACACCCCTTTGAGTAGGAACACCACCCCTGGTTGACTACTGCTATTGTAAAAGATTGATTCAGTTGATGAAAATGCTGCTTTTATGAGTTTGGATGTCTTTATTGAAATACCAAATATTGCAAACACAACATGTATCTAAGAAAACCATCCCCATTATTGGGGCAGGGGAGTTGAAGGAGCTCAGAGAATCTTAAAGTCAGAAGAACTCTTAGAAACCATCCCAAATTTACGGGGGGGGGGCAGTGTCCAAAACATGGGGGGAAAATGCCCAACAGAGGTTAAACAACAGGCCCATGGTTCAATGGTGAAGAAATGCCAAAGCCAGAATTAAAACCCTAAATTCTAGTCTAGTATACCATGCTCCCAACTCATTCAATCCACACATGGATATATTAAAAGCTCAGCAGCTTCAGTTAGGCCCAAAAGAACAAAATTCCTTTAAACTTACAGGAAAAACCAACCCACCCCCCAAAAACCCAGTCAGTCAGATCTGCTGGGGTATAAAAACTTATTTAATGCTTTGAGGCCTCTACTCCAGGCTTAATAATTTACCTTCAAATTAAAAATTGATATTTTTGGGGCGCCTTGGTGGCTCAGAGGGTTAAAGCCTCTGCCTTTGGCTAGGGTCATGATCTCAGGGTCCTGGGATCCTCATCAGGCTCTCTGCTCAGCTGGAAGCCTGCTTCCCCCTCTCTCTCTGCCTGCCTCTCTGCCTACTTGTGATCTGTCTCCTCACTGTTAAATAAATAAAATCTTTAAAAAAAATTTATATTTATCATCCCCTAAGTTCTTCCAAGTAAGAATTTTATGAATATGAAAATATGAGTTCCTCTTGTGGAGATTCCTCAAGAAATTAAAAATAGAACTACCCTATGACCCTGTAATTGCACTACTGGTATTTACCCCAAAGAAGCAGATCCAGCACAAAGAAGGGCCATATGTACCCCCAATATTCATAGCAGCAATGTCCACAATAGCCAAACTGTGGAAAGAGCCAAGATGCCCTTCAACAAATGAATGGATAAAGAAGATATGGTCCATATGTACAATGGAATATTAGGCCTCCATCAGAAAGGATGAATATCCAACTTTTATATCAACATGGAAGGGACTGGAAGAGATTATGCAGAGTGAAATAAGTCAAGCAGAGGGAGTCAGTTATCTTATGGTTTCACTTATGTGTGGAACATAAGGAAAAACATGGAGGGCATTGTGAGAACGAAGGAAGGGTGAATGGGGGGAAATGAGAGAGGGAGATGAACCATGAGAGACTGTGGACTCTGAGCAAAAAACTGAGGGTTTTGGAGGGGAAGGGGTGGGGGGTTGGGTGAGCCTGGTGGTGGGTATTGAGGGGGGCATGTATTGCAAGGAGCAGTGGGTGTGGTGCATGAACAATTAATCTTGTAACATTGAAAAAATAAACATACTTGGGGAAAAAAAAATGAGTTCCTACATTAGCATATCCTGAGCAAGTGAATAGCTCCTGCTGCCATTTTAAAAAGTAGGAACTTAATTCAACTTCAAATTTTGTCAGTTTATAATAAATATATTGGCATAGTTTTAAAAAATAAGTTGTGGACAACTGGCACCATAAAAACGTAGCATGAGAAGAAAGTTTAAAATGATCTTCCTCATAGGGGTGTCTGGGTGGCTCAGTGGGTTAAAGCCTCTGCCTTTGGCTCAGGTCATGATCTCAGGGTCCTGGGATCCAGCCCATCATCCGCTCTGCTCAGCAGGGAGCGGGCTTCCCCCTTTCCCTCTGCCTGCCTCTCTGCCTACTTGTGATCTGTCAAATAAATAAATAAAATCTTTTAAAAAAATGATCTTCCTCATAAATACCAGGAAAAAAGGAATCTTCACAATGATAAACAAGCAAAATATCCAACAAATACCTACCAACATCTCATGGCCTCATGAGGAGGGCAGGGGTGGCCATATTTCAAGTGAGATGCTCCAAATATTAACAATGAATACCATACACCTATTGCTTATACATAATGATGTAATTTCACTATTTTTAGTAAACTAGCAATGTTTGGCATCTATTTTAACCTAAATACCAGGACATAAAATACTATTATTATAAGCCCCATTTGGCACACCTAATTTTCTTTCTAGAATGGTACAGATGAACTAAGTATCTGCTCATAAGCATAAAACTTCGACATTTTATTGATGCACTTAGCTACCATTTTAAAGACTGGAATCCTGGATGGCCAGTTCCCTTGGGGTCACCTAACCATTTAATCGTTTACTTTCTTACAAATGTGTGTGTGATCAAAGATGGACCCAGTGGTGTATTACTGACCCACCACAAAACAAAAAAGATGAGGCAAACTAATCAAAGTAGCTGTGATTCTCAACAAAGGGAAAGACCACTCCCAGTTCCCAGGGAGAGTATAGTATCAGATCTGTCTTGTTTCACCTGTGTTAACTGAAGGTAGAAAGCAGAAAGCAAGAAAAGGGTGTAGATTTTGATGTCTCCCAGTGCCTACCTTCACTTCATGGTGAAAACTGGTGACTGCAAATCCAAATACCTCAAAATGTAATCACTACAGAAATAAAACCAGCAGGATCATTTTCACACTAATACATTATTGTCAGATACTTTTGCCTCTTGATGGGTGGATGCAGGAGCAATGGGAACATGAATATTTATACCAGATGAAGGAAATAACAGCAGTACTCTCATTCTAGAAAGCTTTTCTCAGATATATCCCACCACTGCCTCTTAAAACTGAAGAATTCTCGGGGGCCTGGGTGGCTGTTGGTTAAGCAACTGCCTTGGGCTCAGGTCACAATCCCTAGGATCCAGTCCCATGTCAGGTTCCTTACTCTGCAGGGAGCCTGCTTCTTCCTCTGCCTGTTTATGCTCCACCAAAAAAACAAAAACAAAAACAAAAAACCTGAAGAATTCTAATTACTAGCTTACTCCCATAAGTGAGAAAGTAAGATTTTCCTGACCTTTCACTTAAGCAGGAAATCAGCTACCTAGAACTAAACCCTCAGAACTGCTAACACCTCATTTATGATCCTCCCACAGATTATATACAGTATCACCATACAGATTTGGGGGGAGGGGTGTGGGGAGGAGTGATGCGGCAGGACACAAATAGCCAGGACTCATGTGCAAAAGAAAAGAAGAGAAACCTGGATACTACTATTTCTGCCAATGCCATAAATATCTTCCAGGACTTGGAAATGACCAGCGAGTTGTACCTCAGTCTAACCATTAGCTCTGTAGACTCTATGTCCCTGACACAAATAAGATGGAGAACACTGATTACAGATTTCACAAATACACCAGCCTGTAATTTTTAATTAGAAGTAACTATCAAAGAAACTGCACTTTTTAAGTCTTTGGGCTTAACAATGTTTAACAGTGGCTTTATTAGGTGAATGCTTAATTGAATTAAATTCAATTTACTTCACATTAATGTTTGCAAATACATTATTAGCAATTCTTAAATATTTCAAATCAACTTAAGTATAGATGGCTTGCTTATAAGTCTTCTGAGGTGACAAGATGGAAAGGAGCCTAGCACTTGAGTCCAGGTCTCTATCCAACAATCACCATGTCATCACTGGTGAACTCATATGAGGGAACTTCAAGGTTGAGAGGTGCAGGCCCCTTCCTGATCCTGCCCGAAGCATCATAGTGTGACCCATGGCAAGGGCAGTAATAACCTCCAAAATCTCCTGCATTTGCAATGGGTACACAACCAAGATGAGTGCAAACACCTATCAGGATGACCCATTCAGGTTTCTTGACTCGATCTAAATCATGCTGTGGGTCCCTCAACTGGGACATTTCAACTGCAGCCTCCTGCTCAATTTCCTTCTTGGTTCTATGGCGCACAAACAGCGGTTTTCCTCTCCATTTGAAAGCCATGTTCTTGCCTTCTGGAATATCAGACAGCTTGATTTCGATTTTTGACATGGCCAACACATCAGCAGAAGCACTCATGCTGGAAACAAATTGCGAGACAACATTCTTGGCAGCATATGCAACACCTATACTAGTTGTTGCAGTTATCAAATAAGAGAAACCTTTTCTAGCCTCACTGCTTTCTTTTGAAGACTTTGTACTATCTAACACTTCAGCGCGTCGATAGTCAGAGAAGTCAGGCACTCTGATGTCTGTGTGGGAATAACGAATGGAAGCAGGGACTGCAAAATAAACAGAAAGTTAAAAAAACACAATTAGATGAGTACCGTGAAAGGGACATACATCAGGAAATAACCTTGGTGAATTCATAAGCAAAAATCAAGTTATAAAAATGTGAAATATGGCACTCACTGATCTCAGAAATTGTCAAGGTGGCAGTGCCAGCATATAAAATACTGAAGAAGAAATGAAGTCAATCGCTATCTATCATACTGATAAGAAATTACAAGATCATACGCGTAAACTGAGTTTCTCCTGATTGAACACTGCTGATTCAGAATTCTTAATAATTTAGTCCATCATATCTAAAGAGTTAAACAGTATTGTAAACAGCAGTATTTTATAATCCCTGAAAATTCAATCTGCCAAGACATACAATTATGGTAATTACCTCTCACATTCTCTGGATTACAAGGGACCCTAAAACTCCTCAAATCTACCCAATAAGTTGATTTGTGATCATCTTATTAAACCAAATGTCTAACTTTACATTCTTATCTACCTAACTCTCTGAAAGAACTGCTAAATATACATAAAATACTTATTACAAGATAATAAACATTCTGTGAACAGTCAGCATAACTTTAGTTGCAGAAAATTTAGAGATTTCTATTTTATACTCTGGAGTATAAATTAGTATTAGTTTAACCAAGTAAAGCCACTAATGGACAGAAAAGAACAGCCTTATCAAAATATGCAACCATCAAATGAAATCTCCAAAAGAACCAATTATTTTAATTTAGTACAGGATAAAAGAGCAAAATTTTCCCATATCCCACTCTTCAGTCAAGGGCAATAAATTCTGTAAGAGTAAAAGCATTCTTTCTCACTGCTGTGGGTCTCTCAACGCTACTACTGCAGGCCAAAAGGCCAGATCTTTATGTCAAATGAATGTTAAATAAACAAATGATTACTATTTATGTAGTACTTTGGATATTATATTTTTGTTGTTTTAAGATTTCTTTGAGAGAATGAGTGAGAGAGAGAGAAAGAAAGAGAGTGCGTGCACGCAAGCGCACAAGAGAGAGAGCATGAGCAAGCAGGGGGAGGAAGAGACTCCCCGCTCCATACCAGGATCCTGGGATTCTGAAGGCAGATGCTTAATGGACTGAGCAACCCAGGCACCCCAGTTTCATTTGTTAAAAAAAAAAAAAAAAGATTATATCCTTTTGTCCCATACCATTTTTAAATATCTGACCAAAAAAATGAACTTACTGGCATCACTTTTAAGTACGTTCCAGGACACAAATCTCTTTGCAAACTGTATTTGCATTTTAGGAAATTTGCCACAAGGTTTCCTCTTTAGAAAAGGGACACTAAAAATTCCACACTTAGAAAATGTGTTGTTTCTAAAAGAAATATGTACTTTTAAAATGCATTTTCATACAAGTTGCAATTCTACTTGGCTTACTAGACTGTCTCATCCTAATATAGATCCTTGTTTCTCAAGGTCAGTAACAATGGAAGCCCTAAGTACAACTGACCCTTGAACAACATGGAGGTTTGGGGCACCGACCCCACATGCAGCCAAAAATATGTTATCTTTTGACTTCCTCAAAACTTTACTAACAGTCTACTGTCGCCTGGAAGCCTTACCAGTCAATTAACACATATTTTGTGTTACATATATTATATACTGCATTCTTAAAAAGTAAGCTGGGGAAAAGAAAATGTTATTAAGAAAATCATAAAAATAAATCCACACGGAAGTAGACCTGCACAGTTCAAACCCATGTTGTTCAAGGGCCAACTATATTCATAAACAATGATAAAACCAATCAACATCACTCTATGTACTCTTCTGAATAATGAAACATTTTTTGGAGGGGCCCGGGGTATGGACAGTGACTACCTGAGATTCACAACTATGGCAGAGTGACATTACATTACATATTCTACCTCTACGTAATGCTAACCTGTCAGTGTAGACTGGGGTCTGGGATCAAGTATGAATTACTATCCTTTAATATTGTTGGGATTACAAAGGAAAGATGTGTATCATACTTACAAGATAAAGGAGCCAGCCAAAGTTCACACTTCTACATTAAAAATAGTATCTACAACCGTTGATCATGTAACACCATGTAAGGAAACGTACAGGAACATAAAACAGAATGGTTTTGACATTATTTTCGGGAGATTTGGTGGTGCAAGAAATCCAGTTGTCTACTCCCATGTTATCTAGCAGGTTACATTTTATATTGTACTACATTACCATGAACACTTTGGGAAATTAAACTGCCATATTGCAAAAGTCATTCTCCAAATAATTCACATTAACTGTATTAGGTGTGACTTTGGCAGCAAAAATGCTAGCTAGATTTAGTTCTAAACTTGAACAGAATCAGGTACTTCTAGAAACAGAAAATGTAAGGGATTATAACAGGTTTTTGTTTTTTGTTTTAAGGTGAACTCTGATGTGCCCTGGAAATCCTCCTCACTTTAAGTTCCTTCTCCTGACCCAACCCTCCCATTTCACACCCTCAGTACTATCTTTCCACAAACCATCTACACAGGAGATTTTAATCTGAACTGAAGCTACAAGCTGAATACATGATCACAGAAAGTTTCCCTTATGGTTCTATATTATTTACCAGTTCTTGGGAAAGTCAGGTAAACCTCTAATTTTTAGAAGAAACCCTTTAGCCATTAGACAAATTCCAAAGATGTTTTTTGCCTTCGCTATTGAAATTTTCTCCTCCCTTATTGTTTCTCGCCTCCAAGTCCAAAGAACAGGCTTAGGATGGACTAGTGTACTCTGTTGATGCCCTGAACAATGTCTCCAAAACCCACTGGTGGCCCCAACAACAACAACAAAAATTATGATTTTATTTATCCACAAATATTCTGCACTAACTGTATGGAAAATCTGAGGCTGTAGGAAATAGAAAAGTTAAGATTTTTCTCTATGCCCTCAAGCACAAGGTCAGAGGAGTCACCAAGAAACACAACAGTGGAAAGTGTTATGTACTATAAAGCATAAAGGACTCAGCAAATAAAAGATTTTATTGGTCTGACACTGAACAGAGGTTGACCTGGTAAGACTGGGAAATGTGAAAAATTGAGTGGTTTATTTTACAGTAAGAACAGGGTGAGTGGAGGAAAAATAAAGAGTGGGGGCAATTTAGTCTGTAGGGCAAGCATTACTTGCCCTACTCTCCAAATTAACTGTCAGTGAGGCCAGGAAGGTAACACAATGAAGTAGGTCTGGTGAGAACTGTGAGGAACTGGAAGAGCGCTTGCACCAACTAAGAGGGCAGCCAGTGAACACAGCACACTAGACTTTTCCCACGTAGAAATTAGAGTTCAGTGTTGACAGATTCCAATATCTTAAGACGCACAAGAAATCTTCCTTTTTAAAACTATGAAGGTTGACAGACTACAGGAACACTGGCCTACAGGTTGCCATTTCAGGATTTCCAATCTGGAGCATATAAAAAGAAATGGAAGACAAGGCACAAAAGATAGACTTTGGTGAGAGCTGATGGCTAACACAGTGTTTCAAATCCATGTTCTATCATATACACAATGTGTATCCTTGTGCAAGTCACTTCACCTCCTGTAGTCTGTTTTCTCATCTGTAAAATAGAATATCATCAACCTGTGCCTGTTGCTCTTCTTGAGGATTAAATTGATTAGTGTGAAAATACTGGCCCAGCAAACGAAAACACTACTAATATGCTACACCATTAAGGCCTTAGGGCTTGTGTTATTGTCTTGTCCTTGGGAGGGGGGCGTTTAAGAGAAGGGTACTAAACAGATCAGGTGGTGGTGAGCGGGACAAGGTCCCAAAAATATATATATATATTTTTTTTTCCAAAAATATTAATAGCAGTTCCTATTTTTGAGTATGTATAAAGTGTCCCAAAATGTGCTAATGGCTTTATGTAGAATTTTTCCATCTGAAGCTCACAACATTACCTACGAAACTGGTATAATCATTCACCCATTTCACTGGTAAGGCAACATGTTTAGAAATCTGCCCAAAGTCAAACGACCTGTAAGCAACAAAATCTGTCAGACTTCGCTGAAAAAGACTTCAGAGTTCTTGAACTTAACTTATGAAGTAAAAAATTTGGCCTGTGGTTTACCCAGACTGGTGGCCAACGGAAACAATCCCGCAGAGACATGGATCCCACAGCCGGAGGTCACCTGCGATCGCTCAACCCAGCTGCGTCCGCGCACAGGTGAGGGAAGAGGCCCTGAAATTGCAGATGCTTGCCCAAGGTCGACCCAGCCTGGCAACTTAATCCCCCAAGCAGGGCTCCGCTCCACTTCCCCGCCCTCCTTGGCTGTGCCCTGGGTCCAGGGCCAGAGGGGACGAGAAAAGGGGGTCCCCTCAGCCCCCAGTCGCTCCCCTCAGCCCGGCTCACCATTGAGGCCCACGGAGGCGGCCAGAGGCCGGCTCGCGGCCTGGCCACTCAGCGACTCCCGGCACAAGAAGGGCCGCTTCACGTCCAGCACTGGAGGCTCCGGGGTGGCGGGCACCGAGGCCTGCACCAGAGGCCGCAGCGCGCCCGCCACCCCGCGCGACGTGGCCGAAAGGACGGGCGCGAACGGGCCCGAACGGGCGGCCACCGACAACATGGCTACGGCTTCTCCAAACGCCCAGCCGGTCACAGGGACGACCTTCCGTCCGCGGCGCATGCGCGAGGAGGCGCAGGAGGCGCGCTACCGGTGACCTCAGCGCGCCGGTCCAAGTGGTGCCCGAGCCTGGAGAGACGCAGCGTCAGAGGCAGGGCTACGAGCGTTCGCTGAGGGCGGGGCGGGGAGGACAGGCGGGGAGGAGCCAGGCCGACAGGAGGGTGTACCGCCTTATCCGTCCGCCTGGCGCGCCTTTTTATTCGTGTGCCTGGATCTACCCGGAAGAAAGTGCAAAGGAGTCTCCTGGGAGTGGTCCGTGGATTGACTTTGCGTCCCTCAGGGTAAAAACTGTCTGTAGGAACCTAGGGATAAGAATAAGTTATTATAGTAGTTTAAATAGGGAAAATAATTATATCATTATTTAATATAATTATAATATATAAATATATATAATACAAGTTTATTATATAACATAAATATAATCATCTAATATTATATAATTATAATAAATATATTATTTAGAATATATTTATTTTTGTAAAATATATTTATACTTATAAAATATAGAAATATATTTATAGTAATAAATATATAAATACATTACAATTTATATATTTATATATAAATTATATATTTATATGTAAATTATATATTTATAAATATATTATAATTTATATTATAATAGTATTATATTAATTAGCAATATATTATTAATAATAATTAATATATGTGCGTATATATTATTACACACATATATATAAAGATATATGTTAGGGCATATACATATATGTTAGGTCATACGTACTTGTAAAATCTAGAACAGAGCCAAGCATATGACCATTATGTGTGTACTATAATGTTTATTATTATTATTTTTTAAAGATTTTTATTTATTTGAGAAAGGGAGAGCGAGAGAGAGCATTAGAGGGGAGAAGGTCTGAGGAAGAAGCAGACTCCCCATGGAGCTGGGAGCCTGATGTGGGACCCCATCCCTGGACTCCAGGATCATGACCTGAGCTGAAGGCAGTCGCTTACCAAATGAGCCACCCAGGCACCCTATAATGTTTAATATAAGCACTATCGAACTAAAAAATAAATAATTTTTTAAAAAGAGCCAGGGATTTAGGGGCAAAGCTTCATAATAATGACAATGGTAATGGCTTATGTTTAATCAGCATTTACAATGTATTAGATTTTGTGCATCATCTTCATTCTTTAATTTATAGTCAATGCCCCTGTGAAGTAACAGCTGTTTTACTGATGAGGAAACCAATGTTTAGATGTTCAGTACAAGATTGCCAGCCAGTAGTCTGTCTTCTGAGTTTGTGCTCTTCACCACCCCTAGTTTCCCTAAGTGAGATTTTAGAGGATGCAGGGATGGGTCCCTAAATCACCTTCTATCACATGGTGAGAAAGTTACTCCTTATTTCTCTTTCAATCCTTTTGATTTTAAACCAATGAGAAAGTCCTAATTTGGTGCTAATAATATTGTTAATTCCTTTCTAACATTTGCCAGCCTTCCCTTTAAGAGAATAGGTCTTGACTTCAAAGCCCTTGAGCAGTTGAATCAGCAGGTAAAGGATTTAATTAATAGTATTGTTTCTTTTCATAATATTTATTTGGTCTCAATACTGATTTTCCAGTGACTATGGTGAAATAAAGTTTGTTTTACATTTTTTTAGGTCAAAGTGAGTTAATTTAAATATTAAGTAAATGAAGTTTCTCTGTGCTGTGTGTGCATGGGCTCTGGGACCTCATTCTTTAATTTCCTCACCTAGAAAAGACGGTTGCTAATGATGCCACCTGGAAGGAGTTAACGTACTGGTATGTGTGACATACCTACAAGGGGCACCACATGCTAAGCACCAGGTTTTTTGGTATTGTTTTTATCTGACATATTGCCAGCTTCCTCTGAGAAGCCTTCCTACAACTCCTTCAATTCCTGCTGCCACATTTATGTTCCTCTATCTAGGTCCACAGCACACTGACCACTGCCTCCTGGATCCTTCTCAGGGTCTAAGTCTCGGCCATCCTTATTGCCCCAGGGACTCTGTTGTACTCTCAACACTGGAACTGTCCTCCTCAGGGGCTGCCCCCACTTGGCTACCCATAGGTCTGGGCATGGGCTTACCCCAGCAACAACCCTAATGATAAGAGTGGACACTTCCACAGCAGCTACCACAGACCTTGCACAATTTGAGTGCTTTACATAGAATAACACACTTAATATCACAATAGTCCTTTGAGGTGGGTAAGAGTAGGTGAGGATGGAAAGAAGGAAGAAAGGAAGGAGGGAAGGAAGGAAGGAGCCTTCACAAGGCCCTCACAATCTCCCCGTGGGTTAAGCAGAATAGAACTTGCTTGCCCAGAGTGTCCAAACTCTGTGTTTAGTTCCAGTTCTGCCATTCATAAGCTATAATCCTAAAATGAGATATATATAACTTCTACATATGCCTCAGTTTTTCTTCCATAAAATGAAGATAATAACAGTATTTACTGCCAAAGGGTTAAAGGAACAATTGAACTAATATATTAAAGTGCAAGGAATCATGACTCCTTTGCCAAATATTAGTTGACCATATATATGAGGGTTTATTTCTGGGCTCTCAATTGTGTTTCCATCTTCTTAAATTTGCTGAGACTTATTTTATGACTTTTCATATGATCTAAGCTGGAGAATGTTCCATATGCAAGATGCAAGCGTTGTTTTTCTTAATGGTGTCCCATAGTCCTATGGCTTTCTTCTTTCCTTTCTTCTTTTACATGTTTGCTCCTCTAATTGGAGAATCTCAATTGATCTGTCTTCTAGCTCATTCATTCCTTCTTCTGCTGGTCAAGTCTGCTGTTCAAGATTTCTATTCAATTTTTCAGTTTAGTCATTTTGTTCTTCAGTTGCAAAATTTCTGTTTGGTTCTTTTTCATGTTTTCTATTTCTTTGTTCTTCTCATATTGTTCTTTTATTGTTTTCTTATATCATTAACCTATTTATTGTATCTCTTGTAGCTCTCTGGGCATCTATTGAATAATTATTTTGAATTACTTGTTTCACAATTCCTGGATCTCCATGTCCTTGGGGCCAGTTACTGGTGGTTGACTGTATTCCTTTGTTGGAGTTGTGTTCCTGATTCTTGCTGTCCGTGTTGCCTTGCATCAGTATCTGTGCACTTAAAGAAGCAGTCACCTCTTCCAGATTTTGTGGACTGACTTTAGGACAGGAAGGCTTTTATCTGTGGGTGGGGGCATACGTTGTGACCCTGGGTCTAGTGATGCAGGAATCAAGGTTGGAGGCATGTGGCAGCTTTGGGTTTGGGTGGGGGTTGCATGTTATGTCTTTGGCTCTAGGGTTGAAAAGCATCAACAACTTTGTGATCCTTCTGCAAGGGCTTCTGGGATCCTTAGTAGTACCTCCAAGTTCAGTGGCTAGGCACCATGACAGGCTGTGGTGATGCCAGAGTCAGTAGTAGGCACACACTGGTCTGTGGTGGCCAGCAACAGGTGCCTGTATAGTGCAGGGACCAGTTGCAGACACAAACATAGTGGTGAGAGTCAAGACAGGCAGCAAGGACCAGGGCCAATTATGCACTCACTGGCGGGCTATTGGCACACTCTTCTGTGGCTGCAGTCTTCCCCCAAGCATAAACACTGCAGAGAAGTTGGTGATGGGTATGAGGCCAGTTGCATGAATGGAGGAGATAGCCCCAAGCACACACATGGTGGTAGTTGGTCAGCCACCGGGGTCTAGGCTGGCATTTTGTCCTTGTGGAGCCTCAGAGACCCGAGCTAGCTGCCCCTAGTGTAGTTCCTAAGCACCAGTGGGGATGAAGGGAGTGAGAGGTGCAGCTGGCACCATCAAATATGATACTTGTGGGGCAAAGGCTGGTGAAATATGAGGAATTCCACAGCAGCTGTATTGGCCATTTATTTCTTCAGTGGAGAAATCTGCTGTGGTTGTCTGCAGAGCAGGTCATTGTGAAGCCCAATGCTCTGCTGCATAGCTGATTCTGGTAGCCTCTATTTTTCTTCCCTATTCCTAGCTGTCTCTATGCATCTCCATTTTGCCATTCTAAGTGCAGTGAAACTGAAGCAGAACCTCTGTGCCATGGCCCTGAAAGACTGGGGAAGCCAGTGGTTTTTTCCTGCTTTTCTTTTTCTGGCATGGAGAACCCTTGTAGCTGGGACATTTTCTCTTGGCACTGAGCAATGCCAGCTGGGGGGATGGGTTGACTTAAGTAAAATGAAGCTTGCTTTCTTTTCTTCTTGTGCAATTCTCAGGTTTTTTGTTCCCTATGTTACTAAAGTTTCTTAAGTGGACTCCAGAGCTCTTCCAGAGCTGTATTTACTTGAGATCACTGTCTGATTGTTGACCTTGTGGGGAAGATAGAGACTGAAGTCTCCTGTGTTGCCATTTTGGTGATATCACTTCCTCAGAGACAGGACATCAATAAGTAAAGAAGCCCATTTGTTCTGGGTTCCAGTCCAGAGTTGCAGCAGGGAAGAGGGTAATCTGTGGCTGAATATCTGTCCTTTCATGGAGATGGAAGCTGGAATCCAGGAGTGGCAAGCACATTGGAAGCTGGACCTATGTAGATCATTCTGTTTTCTACTTGCTAGTTTTTTGTTTTGTTTTGTTTTTAATGAAACAGGTTGTTGGGTTTTATGCTTCAGCTTCTCTCTCCTTGAATGCTACATCTTAATGGGCTGTAGAGGCAAACAACCTGGTTTTTGCATGCCAGCTCTGCCTCTTACAGCTGTGTGACTTCAGGCAGTGGTGAGCTTCATCTGAAAAATGGTGATAAAAATGAAATTGCTATAAGAATAAAAGAAATAATGAAGTGCTTAGTCTTTGATACACAAGAGCCTAATATTATTTTTATCCAACAGAGGGTGAAGGCTAAGGGGACTGGGTTGGGGGGGCAGTGCTGAGGCAGAGATAGCCATGGACCTGGGAATGTAAATATTTGGTAAGACTTGTCAGTTTCCAGGAACTCTGAAAAGCAAAGTGTATGAAAGAACAAGGGTGGAGGAGGCATGAAACAAAGCCTTCCTTTTAGCAAATGAATGACTTGTTCAAATCAGAGGTCAGAGGCCATAGACCAGAGATCTACACTCTCTTCTCCCACTCAGTCCTGCCCAAAGACCTCTTGATATAGTAACAGAACCAATGTGAATCCCCTCCTTGAGGAGTCAGAAACTGCACCAGGTGGAGTTGTCCCGAAAAGAAAACTTTTATTTGGAGCAAATAAGGAGATCATAGGGAATGGCTTCCAAAGCCATGACTCGCAGAGAGAGGGTGGATGGGTTCCTTTTGTCTAGGATTAGGATAAATATTTAGATAGGAAAGTCTTGTTATCCTGTGTAAAGGTGAATGTAGGGTCACGCTTGCACCTGAAGGAAATGTGTCTGTACAGACGTGGTATGTTATGTAAATGAGGCTGAGGCTCCCCTTTGGGCAGAAATTTTAGTGTTATAATGAGGTAAAGGTCATTCAGGGGGTCACTCCATGGTCCCTCTAGAGGCATAGGCAAGTTTCGCTCAAAGGGTCTGGGTGATGTGGGGCTGAGAGAGGTCTTGTCAGGGCAGTGGCCTTCATCTGGGCAGGGAGGGGGAGTGGTTTGGGTTTCATTGACCTGAGTCATGGAAAGCCAGAAAGAAGAGGTTCAGGGAAATTGTAAGACGAAGGTTAGTGAGTACAAGTGAGTGGGCTATACAGTCTAGAGCTTGGTCTAGCTGGTGACAGTATGGCATACTTAGTATGCCATATAAACCTCAAATATAACTTTAAACCTCAAATATAGTTTTAATAATTTTTATTAAATAATATTTAGTAACTTAAATATTAAATATAAAATAATATTTAATAATTTAAATAATGAGGTAAAATAACATTTACAAATTCTGTGTATTCCAACATACACACTGTATTAGACCAAATAATGCCCTCTTTAAAGATATGCCTGTCTAGGGGCGCCTGGGTGGCTCAGTCGTTAAGCGTCTGCCTTCGGCTCGGGTCATGATCCCAGGGTCCTGGGATCAAGCCCCGCATCGGGCTCCCTGCTCTGTGGAAAGCCTGCTTCTCCCACTACCATTCCCTCTGCTTGTGTTCCTCTCTCACTGTGTTTCTTTCTGTCAAATAAATAAAATCTTTAAAAAAAAAAAAAAAAGATGTGCCTGTCTAAATCCCTAGGACCTGGGAATATGCTATCTTATATGGCAAAAGGACTTTACAGATGTGATTAAGGATTTTGAGATGGGGAGATTATCCTGGATTCTCTGGGTGGGCCCATTGTAATCACAGGGTCCTTATCAGAGAGTATCAGGAGATTAGAGGGAGAAGATGTTATGCTATTGACTTTGAAGGAAGATGATGCCTGGAGCCATGCGGTTGGGGCAACTTCTGGAAGCTGAGGAAAGCAAGGAAACAGATTGTCTCCTAGAGCCTCCAGAAGTAACAGAGCCCTGCAGACCCATTTTATTTATTTATTTATTACTAGAACAATCCACTTATTTTTATTTATTTATTTTATTATTTTTTCAATTAATTTTATTTTATTTTTTCGGTGTTCCAAGATTCATTGTTCATGTACCACATCCAGTGCTCCATGCAATACGTGCCCTCCTCAATACCCACCACCAGGCTCGCCCAATCCCCCCATCCCCCTTCCCTCCAAAACCCTCAGTTTGTTGCTCAGAGTCCACAGTCTTTCATGATTCATCTCCCCCTCCAATTTCCCCCCATTCACCCTTCCTTTCCTTCTCACAATGTCCTCCATGTTTTTCCTTATGCTCCACAAGTAAGTGAGACCATATGATAATTGAGTCTCTCTGCTTAACTTATTTCACTCAGCATAATCTCTTCCAATTCTGTCTATGTTGATACAAAAGTTGGGTATTCATCCTTTCTGATGGAGGCATAATATTCCATTGTATAT
>CM053620.1:30890327-30910923 GCA_028646535.1 Procyon lotor
GTAGTTTAAAAAAATAAAAACAAAAAACAAGATCAAGCCAAGAAATGTGAAAACAAGTGAATAAAAATTAAAAAAAAAAAAAAACCAACAAAGTGAATGAAGAAAAAATACTTGTATCTATGAAATATGCAGGTTTGAGGGTATTATCAAGCACTTAATATATTGATTTCCCCTGATGTTGGGGATTTAAAAGTCTTATGGTGACTCTGTGGTTATAGTCTTTTTTATTTTTTTATTTTTTGACTTGTCTTCTGGGGGAGGGGCCTGTCCAGTTGTTTTCCAGTCAGTCTTGCTTGGGTTGAGTCACCCTGCCCCCTAGTCAAGGGGCAGAGCTCTGTGGAACCCGGTTTCTCAGTCTCTAGCTCTCTGAAGGCTTTTGGCCTTTTGTAGCTTTTTCTCCTTTCCAGAGAGTCTGAGCGAGGGATCTCCCTGTCAGTACCCAGACCTCTCTGTCACAGAGAAGCTGCAGTCTGCTTCCCTCTGGATGGACCAGAAGGAACACTTCCCTCTGCAAATCTCCCAGTGCAGCCGCCTTTTTCAGGAGGCGCGCACTCAGCAGTTTGGCGGCTCCTCGGGACTAAGCGGGCTCCCCTGCATTAGGGGCTCTAGGCCGCGGAGGGGTGTGGTCAGATTCTTGCCAATATTACTGCACCCGCAGGCAGCACAGTTCTTGCCTTTGGTGGTGCACCGTCTAAAGAGCACTGTACACAGAGACAAGGTGTGGTATGGGCTCCAGGACCCAGCAGACTCTCTAAGGTGCTTTCAGGAGCCCACGCATCCAGCCCACAAAATGGTGCTTATTAAATAAAGCTATTTTTAAACATGGGAAGAAAAAGTAATTCTTTCCCAATTGGCACCATAACACTAACTTTGAGCACTGTAAATTTATTTATTTATTTATTTGTTTATTTATTTATTTTAAAGATTTATTTATTTGTTTATTTGACAGAGAGAGAGAGAGAAATCACAAGTAGGCAGAGAGGCAGGAAGAGAGAGGGGGGGAAGCTGGCTCCCCGCTGAGCAGAGAGCTGATGCGGCTCGATCCCAGGACCCTGAGATCACGACCTGAGCCGAAGGCAGAGGCTTTAACCCACTGAGCCACCCAGGCGCCCCTGTAAATTTATTTTTTATAACCAAGTTATAAATTGTGGAAAATAAGAGTTTCAAATGGAAGTGTTGACATCATAATCTTATCTATAGCAACATGAATAAGCAACCATAACCATTATTATTCTGTCTTCTATTGTTTGCTTTTTTTGAAAGTTCAACTTGCTCAACATGTTCATCTTTAAACGTGAGTTAGAGGTAATTTGCATGAACACAAACACTGTAGTATCAATTCAGTGGCATTATGAATTAATTAGCTGCAACCCACCATAATGATTTGAGAAAACACAACTGTGCTTTCCATCTCTTTTATTTATAGCTCATTCTTGCTATGTTACACCTTTTTGGATATTAAGTGCTGAACATGCTTGCTCTAAAAAAGGTTAATTATCTAATAAAGGTTTATGGTTCCTAATCTAAAGTCCACATATTCTGCTTCTTTAACACCTTGGATTTATATATTTACAAACAGTGGAAAGTTAATCAGTCCAATTTTCTTCCCTTCTACACCCCAGCCGGTACTCTTCTCCTCTGTTTTCTGCCAGTATCAGGTGGGTCTCTTATAGCAGACCTCAGTTTCTGACTCTGGCAAATTACTATCCACAGCTTGGAGAACCCAACTCTCACTGCCCTGACTGTGAATTAATGTAGAAAGATCCAGCTAAGTGAGGCAGAACAAGCCCAACCCAAATCCTGACACATCTAGAGCAGAGCAGGGGTTTTGGGTTTCCTTGGTCCAGAAGATGTTGAAAAATTGAACTGTTGGCCAATACTTAAAAATTTGGAGGTTTCACACACACACACACACACACACACACACACACAACTAGTTTATCTCAAGAAATCATAAGTCCAGATAGGATTAGCCACATTCTAGGGTGGAAATGACAAGGAGCTTCATGGAGGCCCATCCTTGGACAGGGCCTGAGCTCTAGGGCTTCCCCATCATCCCCACCAGTCCCTGCTGTCCTTTCAGAGGTTGAGTGCTGGTTGTCATTTATCACCTTATATTGTACCTATTTGAAACTCCCTGGCTCCTGCAACATGGATATTTTATGAGAAAGCAGAGATGCATCTGCACCTCCATGGAACCAGAAAGTGAATCCCAGCACTGTAAAGTCCAGGAAGGCAGGCCTCCAGTGAGTAATCCAATCACCCAGACAATGCACAAGGTAAACAATAAAGAAAAAGGGCATTTCAGATATTGGAAGTGCTACTGAAAAATAGAGAAATAAGATGCAGAAGGGCCGGTGGTAGGAATGAGGTCTGCTCTCACTGAATTATCAGTGAGGGTTTGTCTATGGTGGTGGCGTATGGGCAGAGACCAGATGAGGTAGCACAGGAAGAGCTGAAGAGCTGGAGTAGACATTCAAGATATATCGAAGGCCTTGAATTGGGAATAAACTTAGCATATTAGAGGCTCTGTAAGAACGCCAGGGTGATGGGCCCATGAACTAACACAAGATAAAAACAGTGTAGTGAGCAGGGGCCTGAAGAGTCAAGCAGGACATTGTCAGCCTATATTTCCCCAAGAGCAGAGTTTAAACAGAGATTCACATGCAGGTATTTGATTTGGGAATCCTAAGGGAGCTAGAAAGAAGGAGAGGGAAGTGAAACATGGAAAGAAGAAAAATCAATATGAAGATACATTATTGAGATGATCTGTTGTGGGGATAAGGAGCCTTATCAAATGTGCCTCAGTACTGTCAATCTAGAAGATAAAAGAAAGCATTTACTCATTGGCTTCCATCCTGTATAGGTGAAGGATGGCCGCCAGGCATTAACTTCTTGGAGGTTCTGGGCTTAATGTGCATAATTGTCAAGCTATTTCTGGGTGTCTAACACCTCAGAGCTAGAGAAATCATGGGGCAGAAACAAGAGATATAACTGGGTGACATGCTGTGGGAGTACATCCATGCAATGCTGGGAAGAGTCAATATGAAACTTCTATATCAAAGATGTAACAAAATGTTGGGCCACAAGTGCTAAAACAGTGGGGAAACAGTGCTAAAAGAGGCCCAATACAGTAACAGGATAATGGAGACACCTTCATCTTCCCAACACCAAATCCACAATCTTCTTTTATCTGTACTTATATTCTGCCTTTTCTTCTGCCAATTAAGTTGACATATCCCTGTGCCTTCAAAGGATCCTATTCTCTCTCTATCTTTGGCCATAATACCCTGATACAAACATGCCCTAACTGCCATCTTTTTAAAAACCTCCCTTGAGGGGGTGCCTGAGTGGCTCAGTTGTTAAGCGTCTGCCTTCGGCTCAGGTCATGATCCCGGGGTCCTGGGATGGAGCCCCGCATTGGGCTCCCTGCTCCGCAGGAAGCCTGCTTCTCCCGCTACCATTACCATTATCATTCCCTCTGCTTGTGTTCCCTCTCTCACTGTGCTTCTCTCTGTCAAACAAATGAAATCTTTAAAAAAAAGAAAAGAAAAGAAAAGAAAAACCTCCCTTGAGGATAACCCAGAGGAAATGCACAAATTTTTAGGAACATACAACCTACCAAGTCTGAATCATGAAGAAAGAGAAAATTTCAACAGACCAATAATGAGTAAAGAGATTTCAGTAATCAGAAACCTCCCAACACAGAAATTCCAGGACAAGATGATTTCACTGGAGAATTATACCAAACATTAAAGAGTAACTAATGTCTAACCTTATCAAAGTCTTCTGAAAAAAACTGAAAAGGAAGAAGAACTCTCAAATGCATTTTATGATACCAAAGGCAGATAAGAACACTACAAGAAAAGAAAGCACTCAGAGATATAATTTTTTTCAAAAATACCAGCAAATTGAATTCAACAGCACATTGAAAGTATCAAAAACCATGCTATCTCTGAGATGCAAGGATAGTTCAACATGTGGAAACCAATAAATGTGATACACCTTATTAATAGATTTAAAGATAAAAATTCATATGATCATCTCAATAAATAAAAAAAGACATTTGATGGGGCGCCTGGGTGGCTCAGTCGTTAAGCGTCTGCCTTCGGCTCAGGTCATGATCCCAGAGTCCTGGGATCGAGCCCCGCATCGGGCTCCTTGCTCTGCAGGAAGCCTGCTTCTCCCGCTGCCATTCCCTCTGCTTGTGTTCCCTCTCTCACTGTGTTTCTCTCTGTCAAATAAATAAAAAAATCTTTAAAAAAAAAAAAAGACATTTGATGAAATTCAACACTCTTTCACCATAAAAACTCTCAACATATGATGTATAGAAGGAACATACATCAACATAATAAAGGCCTTATAAAATAAATCCACATCTAATATCCTACATAATAGTGAAAACATTTTTCAAGATCAGGAATGAGACAACGAAGTCCCACTCATTCCAGCTCAACACTGTACTGCAAGTCCTAGTCAGAGCAACTAGGCAAGAAAAATAATTTTAAAAGTATACAAATTGTAAAGGAAGGAGCAAAATTGCCTCTGTTTACAGATATGATCTTATATAAAGTTTCCACCAAAAAATTGTTAGAACTAAACAACAAATTCAGTAAAGTTGCTGAATACCAAATCAACATATAAAAATCAGTTGTGTTTCTATACACTAGCAATGAACTATCTGAAAAAATAATAATGAAAATGATTTTATTAACAACAGCATAAAAAATAAAATATTTGGAATCAATTTAACTAAGGAAGTGAAAGATCTTTACACTGAAAAAATACAAGACTTTGATGAAAGAAATTGAAGAAGACACAAATAAATGGAAAGATCCAGCTTTTATGGATCAGAAGTATTAATATTGTTAAAATGTCCATACTACCCAAAGTCATCTACAGGTTCAGCGCAATCTCTATCAAAATTCTGGTGGCATTTTTCACAATAATAAAACAAAGTATCCTAAAATTCATATGGAAGCACAGAAGATGCTTAATAGCCAAAGAATTCCTGAATAAAAATTCCTGGAGGCATTATACCTCTTGATTTCAAACAATGTTACAAAGCTATAGTAACCAAAAAATATGATACTGGCATAAAAATAGACACATAAACTAATGAAATAGGTTCCAGTGCCCAAAAATAAATCCACACACATACAGCCAACTAACATTTGACAAAAAGCCAAGAATATTCAATAAGTAAAGGATAGTTTCTTTAAGAAGAGAGAAAAATAGAGATGCCTGCCTGGGTGGCTCAGTTTGTTAAGCATCTGCCTTTCCCTCGGATCATGATCTCAGGGTCCTGGGATCAGGCTCCCTCCTCAGTAGGAAGTCTGCTTCTCCCCCTGCCTGCTGCTCCCCCTGCTTGTATACTCTCTCTCTTTCGTTCTCTCTCTGGCAAATAAATAAACAAAATCTTTAAAAAAAATTAAAAAAGAGAAAAATATATATTCACGTACATAAGGACAAAATTGGACCTTTATTTTATACTGCTCACAAAATGTAACACAAAATGGATTGAATATATAAACATAAGACCTAAAACCATTAAAGTCCTAGAAGAGAATATAGGAAAAAGCTCCTTGACATTGATTTTGGTGATGGTGTTTTGGATATGATATACAGGGCAAAGGGAAAAAAAAAAGCAAAAGCAAGTATAGACAAGTAGGACTATATCAAACTAAAACAAAACAAAACAAAACAAAAACTTCTGTACACAAAAGAAATAAATGGCAAAATGAAAAGGTAATTTACAGAATGGGAGAAGATACTCACAAACAATAAGAATCAATGAGGTATTGCAAAATATATATGGGATTCATATAACCCATTAGCAAATAACAACAACAAATAAATAATCCAATTAAAAAGTGGGCAGAGGATCTAAATAGATATTTTTCTGAAGAAGACATCGAAATGGCCAACAGGTACATGAAAAAGTGCTCAACATCTAAGCATCAGAGAATATCAAAAAGTAATAAATTCAGGGGCGTCTGGGTGGCTCAGTGGGTTAAAACATCTGCCTTCAGCTCAGGTCATGATCTCAGGGTCCTGGGATCTAGCCCCACATGGGGCTCTCTGCTCAGTAGGGAGCCTGCTTCCCGCTCCCCCCCGCCCCCCGCCTGCCTCTCTGCCTACTTGTGATCTCTCTCCTCTCTGTCAAATAAATAAATAAAATCTTTTAAAAAAATTTAAAAAGTAATAAAATCAAAAAGTAATATCACCTCACACCTATTAGGGTATCTATTATCAAAGAGATAAGAGATAACAAATGTGCAGAAGAAAGAACTCTTATATTGGTGGGAATGTGAATTGGTGGGAATGTAAATTGGTAGAGCCATTATAAAAAACAGAATGGAGGTTCCCTAAATCATAAAAATAGAACTACCATATGATCCAGCAATCTCACTTCTGGGAACATATTTGAAGGAAGAAAAATCAGTAAACTTAGAGATATCTGCACTCCGATGTTCATTACCAAGACATGGAAACAACCTAAGTGTCTGTCAATAAATGAATGGACACAGAAAATGTGATATATATCTCACATTCTCACATATATTCATATATATATATATATGAGCTCCCTTTCCCTTCTCCCTTCCATTCATACTCCTAAGAGTGAGCTTGGCTAACCATGTCCATAGGCAATGACCTTGGTGAATCAGCACAACTTGTCAGCATCAATAACTATGAAATCAGTAACTGTGTCCCTTGTATTTTATGTTGGCTCTTCCTCCTTCATCTTTGAATAACTTCATATTTTTTACAAATCAGAAATTCACAGACACACAGAATTGGAAAAGCCATAGCTGACACCAAATTTCCATTTGTTCATGATATCCCTGACCTGAGCTAGATAGCCAAATCTACACCTGCTCCCTCAGGGTGTGGAAAGTGCTGAGGAAGGTCCTTGGGTAAAAGATGGCTAGTGAGAATGGAGGTGGAGGTCACGTGACAGGGTGGAGATGAGCGGCCAGAATAAGACATTAATCTAGCAATATGTCCAGAGTAGGTGTGGTGTAAAGGGGCTCATGAGGAAGAGGACAGCAAGATCAGCAGTGCTTAGAGCACCCTACTAACCATATCATAGGCACATGACTGCATGTGATTCCTTGCAGTTGCCTGCCTCTGGCCAGAAGACAGGATCCTGAGGGTAAACTCACTTTGTCGTGTTCTCTGATGAACCCTCAGCCTGCCGTGACCTTTGTAGGTGTTTGGAGGTGAAAACAACAAATGGGGGAAGCCTCAGGGATGTTGTGGCTCTCTGTGCACTGTGGGCACTAAGACTACCTGTATGTCTGTCAGGTCCTCACGACATCCTCAGAATGTGAGGTTCTCAGGCCTGGGACAGTCTCACCCTTCTCTGACTTCCAAATCTCAATGCTGGGCCTGGCCCAGAATTGGACTATGAGTGAAGGAATGACCAGTGGGTAGAAGTTCCAGGGGCAGAGATTCTGGCTTACTATTATTCATCATTTTAACATCATCCCTGAGCCCCTAATTGTTCCAAGTTGTGACTGGGACCCTGGACTCTGGGAAGCCCAGAGTCTAACAGGAGAAGGCCTAATATAGCAACACTGATTTCTAGTGCATGTGTCATTCATTGCAGAGAGTTCTTGGACTCCTTTGTTGGTGTCATTGCAGAGAGTTCCTGGACTCCTGTGTTGGTGTCATTGCTTCAGCCAAGCCAGGTTCCTGTGTTGCTTCTTCAGGGCCTGCTGCTCTGCTCTGGCCAACAGTCTTCATGAATCTTTCCCTCTGACCTCACTTTTGGCTGCTACCCCAAAACCCACAAGGGGACTGAACCAAATTTTCTTTGTCTGGTCCTCTGGGTTTTAGCTTTGCACCCTTATACTATGTGGTTACTGCTACCTTCATTGAGAGAAGTCACTGGTCAGTCACTCATGCCTTCACTCTGGAGCTTGAGTGGGGCATCTGAGATCAAGGCTAGGAGAACAGAGATAAACAGAAATAGAAAGAGGGAGAGGAGGTGGCAGAAGCAGGCCAACAGACATTCCGACTATTAAGGTAGCATTTTTCAAACTGTAAGTGAGGACCCACTATTAGGTCATAAGTCCAGTTTTGTGGATCTCAATCAGCATTTTAAAAAATAAGACAATAGAATAGTAAAGCAAATATGAATGGATCACCATTGTAAAGGTATCATTTCATGAACCTTTGATTTAGTGTTATATATGTGTGCACACATAAGTACTCTCAGTGTAAAAAGTATTTTGAGATCAATAATGTTTGGGAAACCCTGCCGAAGTGGCCAACAGCTGCCCACCTAAGAAAAGTAGACTAAGTGAAGTTGATGTGATGTGATCCCTTAAAAATAAGGCAGACCAGAAGGGAGGCCCCCATATGAACAATGCCAGAGGCAAGGATGCCAGACACCCTACATGAGTGCTTATGAATGACAGGGCACCTAACTCTTGTAGAGACCACCTAGTTGGCGAACTTCCCATCCCTATATTCCAAGATCACACCAGCTTTACTCTTTGGTTTGAAAATCACATCATAGTCAGTACTTTATATTGTTATTATTCAGCCCCTGTCTCTTTGGCCACCCAGGAGGGGTGTCTGGCATGACAACTGCCAGAATGTCAAAGGCCACTCATGTTCAACCAGAGAAAAAGGTAACCAAATCAGAACAACTGCCAACAGAATCTTTCCAGATTCTGGATAGAAAAAGAGCTCCCATGTGTGGAGCACCTACTGGGTGTCAGGAACTTCTGCATCCCTACCCTTGGCAAATTGCTTTCTAAAGGGGTAGGTTCATACCTGTTCACACTCAACAGTGCCCTGGTTGTCTCTAAATGCATCAGGGCTCATCATCCACATGAGTTGAGTGTTTCTGGTCCTCATGACAACACTATGAGTTAGATATTGTGATCTTTGCTTCAGGGGGTGAAAAATTAAGTCAAAGAGTAGTTGAATGATCAGCTGATGGCCACATGACTGGTCAGTGGCAAAGCCAGGATTTGAACCTAGATAAATGTGACACTAGGCCTGGGCCTTCTCTGCCATGACACAGCTCTCATAACACCAGAAGTGGGGGAAAGCCCTCACACTAATTATAGGAAATAAGATTTATAGAACCAATGAAAGGCAAAGGATACTGTGGACACAGCTCTGGGTTGGTTGGGAGAAGAACAAACCAAAAATCTTCTCCTCCCAAACATTGACTACATGAGGACAAGAGTGTCTGTCTTGTCTGCACTGAATCCCTGGCTTCTAAGACAGTTCCTGGTACATAGTACCTCATTAAGTATCTGTTGAATGGATGGAAGCATAAGCAGATGGATGCATGTGTCCATGCATGCATAGAGAAAGGCCTGTGTTGTAGACTTGGACCTGCCATTAGCTTGCCAACAAACCACATCCCAACTACTAGCTTTAATTCCATGCCTGTGATCTAAAGGCCCAAGTCAGACTGTACCTTCTGGGACATGAATCCTCTCAGATAGGTTTGGCAGCTTCCTTAGGTGCAATCAGGAAACTTCAGGCCAAACCTGCTGGATGGGCTCCTTTCTTCCCACCCCATCCCTGGTACAAAATGCCCAGGGTAACCCAATCAAGTTCTCTAAGAATTTATGTAAATTATGAGTGTGACTGCCCCGACTCTGGGTATTAGCTGGAGTTTTGACTCAACATTAAAAAATAAAAGGACGCATAAAGTCTAAGTTGAACTTGGAAACCCTATTCTGAGTTCTTCTGATGCAGGCAGAGCGTAGGGTTTAGATGTATAGGCCCAGTAGCCAGACCTTCTGAGTTTATCACCCTAATGACAGGGAGACAAAGCCCTTGACAGTCTGAACTTCTACTACTTTTCTCTAAAATAAGAACAACACCCACCTCTCCAGGTTGTTGTGAGATGCTCCTCCTGAGGGGAGTGTCATCACTGGAGCTCAGTGATCTGATTGGTAGAAAGAACTCACCATGTCACTGGGCAGGAGGTCAGTAAAACTTTCTCAGTGGCAGGGGTCCTCAAATATAAGCTCAGAACCACCCCACCAAGGGTAGGCAGGGGATATCCTTCTCTTGGGTTTATAGTATGCTGGAGCTACGTATGATCTGGGACCATTTGGAGTCCTGGGACAGGTGTGCATGTCACCCCTCCTGGGTGGCCAAAGAGACAGGGGCTGAATAATAACAATATAAAGTACTGACTACGATGTGATGATGTGATTTTCAAACCAAAGAGTAAAGCTGGTGTGATCTTGGAGTACAGGGATGGGAAGTTCGCCAACTAGGTGGTCTCTACAAGAGTTAGGTGCCCTGTCATTCATAAGCACTCATGTAGGCTGTCTGGCAGATCATTGCCAGGTCAAAGCCCCTGGCTTTTCCCAGTAAAAGCTCCTCATAGACAGATTGTCCAGAAGTCTGCACACCTCACTCCTGTAATAACCTCCCTCTTCCATCATTATCTAGTGTCCTCTTTCATCTTAGAACTTTTCTTCTTCCCTATTTTTCTGAGAGATACTTAATCCTTCCTTCTACTATTGCTTCAAATCCTATTCTCTGCTTTTCCTTTCACAGTGAAACTTGATGCCTCATTATCCCTGGAACCTGAATTTTTAGCACTGGAAAAACAAACAAGCAAACAAACAAACAAACAAACACACAAGTACCCTAGAAAGCTAGGGTAGCTTACATATTGTCCCTCCCAGGAGACCAGAGACCATTTTACATTACAATCACCTAGTCCAACAGGCATTGTCCTAAGAGCTACACATACAGTACACATACTCATTAGCTGTATAACAGCTCCTTGAAGTAGATACTATTATTACCCACCAGGAAATAGGCACAGAGAGGTTAAATGACTTTCCCAAAATCACAGTTACTGGCTAAGCTGAAAGACAAATCCAGGCAGTCTATTCCTAGACTGTTCTCTGCTTTATCCTCCATATTACTGTTTTTCAAACTAAACAAAACATGTTTCTGTATTAAAATACCATGAGCCTTCACAACACATTGTGTTTCCCTGCAGTGGGTTATTAGTATCTTTGCAGATAGTGACTATGATTCATTCCCTCCCTTACCTCCAGTGTCTGGCTAGATTCCATCATGGAGTAGAAACTCAGGAAGTGTTGGCTGAGTAAAGAGAGGAATGAGTAGCTATCCAGACACTTGGTAGTGGTGCCACAGTGTCTGTTCTGAGCTAAGACAGAGTGCACATGCACATGACCTCACACACTTCTCAGTGGGTCCCAGACAGCATAGCCTCATCCAAAAAGTAGCGTGTTGTGTTTTTTTTTGGGGGGGTTGTTTTGTTGTTGTTGTTTTTTTTTTTTAGTAAGTGTACTTTTTTAGTAAGTGCACTCCCTATTCCTGCCCAATCCGCCTACCCCTCCACTCTGGTAACCATGCTTGTTCTGTATAGATAAGAGACTGTTTTTTGGTTTGTCTCTCTCACTCTTTTTTTCCTTTGTTCATTTGTTTTGTTTCTTAAATTCCACATATGAGTAAGAACATACTCATAAATATTTGAGTTTATGTTCATAAACATATGTTCATAAATATATGAACATATTCATACATATTTGTCTTTCTCTGATTGACTTTTTTTCACTTAGCTTTATACTCTCTAGCTCTATGTATGTTGTGGCAAATGGCAAGATTCATTTTTTTGACATAGAGAAACAGAGAGTGAGAAAGAGAACACAAGCAGGGAGAGTGGGAGAGAGAGTAACAGGCTTCCTGCTGAGTGGAGAGCCCAATGCAGGGCTCCATCATAGGGTCCTGGGATCATGACCTGAGCCAAAGGCAGATGCTTAACAAGTGAGCTACTCAGGTACCCCCAAGACTTCATTTTTAAGTCTGAATAATATTTCATTAACACACACACACACACACACACACACACCCCACATCTTCTTTATCCATTCATCTAATGATGGCTGCTTCCATAGTTTGGCTGTTGTAAAAAACATAGGTGTGCTTGTGTCCCTTTGAATTGGTGTTTTTTAAATTTTTTTGGTAAATACCCAGTTATGCAATTCCTTGATGATAGGTAGTTTTAGTTTTAATTTTTTGAGGAACCTCCATACTGTTTTCTGCAGTGCCTGCATCAGTTTACACTCCCACCAACAGTGCAAGAGAGTTTCCCTTTAGTCATTCTTGACAGATAGAATGAGGTGATATCTCATTGTGGTTTTGATTTGCATTTCCTTGATGATTAGTGATGTTGAGCATCTTTTCATATGTCTGTTGGCCATCTGTATGCCTTCTTTGGAAAAATATCTATTCATGTCTTCTGCCCATTTTTTAACTGGATTATTTGGGATGTTGGGGAGTGGGTGTTGAGTTTGAGAAGTTCTGTATAGATTTTGGATACAAACCCTTTTTGGACATGTAACTTGCAAGTATCTTATCCCACCTAAAATGTTGCCTTTTGTTTTGTTGATTATCTCTTTCACTATGCAGAAACTTTTTATTTTGATGTAATCCCAATAGTTTATTTTTGCTTTTATTTCCCTTGACTCAGGGGACATATCTATTAAAATGTTGCTGTGGCCAATGTCAGAGACATTACTTTGTCCTCTCTTCTAGGATTTTTAAGGTTTCAGGTCTCACATTTACGTCTTTAATCCATTTTTAATTTATTTTTGTGTATTGTGTAAGAAAGTGATCCAGTTTCATTCTTTTGCATTTGGCTGTCCAGTTTCTCCAATATCATTTTCATCTTTTTCCCATTGTATATTCATTCCTCTTTTTTTTAAGGTTTTATTTATTTGACAGAGAGAATACAGCGAGAGAGGGAACAGAAGCAGAGGGAATGGTAGCGGGAGAAGCAGGCTTCCTGCCGAGCAGGGAGCCTGATGCAGGGCTTGATCCCAGGACCCTGGGATCATGACCTGAGCCGAAGGCAGATGCTTAATGACTGAGCCACCCAGGTGCCCCACATTCCTTTTTTGCTAAAGATTAATTGCCCATATAGTTGGGCTGCATTTCTGGGTTTTCTATTCTGTTCCATTTATCTACGTGTCTATTTTTATGCTAGTAACATGTTGTTTTAATAAATATATAACATTTTGTAATATAACTTGAAATCTGAAATTGTGATACCTCCAGTTTTGTTTTTCTTTTTCAAGATTGCTTTGGCTATTCAGGGTCTTTTGTGGTTCCAAACTAATTTTAGGATTATTTGTTCTAGTTCTGTGAAAAACCCATTGATGTTTTAATAGGGATTGCATTATATCTGTAGATTGCTTTGAGTAGTATAGATATTTTAGCAATATTTATGTTTCCAACCCATGAGCATGGAATATCTTTCCATTTCTTTGAGTCATCTTGAATTTCTTTCACCAGTGTTTTATAGTTTTCAGAGTAAGGTCTTTTACCTCTTTGGTTAAATATATTCCTAGATATTTATTGTTTTTGGTGCAATCAAGAGGTACCCTTGCATAAAATCAGGACCAAGAATAGGTCCCTTCTTCATCAGTTTTTTAGAATAGCAAAGTTTTAAGCCTCCTCACTTGGGTCCAGAATGACCCACTGCATCTGATTGAAAACAGGGCTGTCAGTATCCCTGGAGTTAACTGTCCCTAGATCTAGGAAATTCTTTCAAGCTCTGGGCCCTAGATCTCTGAATTAGGATCAGATAAAGCTGCCTTTTATAACTGAGAGAAACACTACAAATTCTTTTCCCAATACTGTCAACATTCTTTTATTCAAACCCTCCTGATGTGGAATTCTTCACTTGATCTTAGCCAAAAGGCTGAGAAGCGATCTGATGTGGAATTCTTGAATCCATGTTCAGTCTATTTATAGGGCCCAGACTGTGAAGTTTATAAGCCTAATAATACAACATGTGGAGCAAGAATAGAGTAAGAATAAAACCAGTCTTGCACTAAGGCAAAGTGGTATATTGGTCTACTGTTCTCAAACCCAGGTAAACATCAAAAAATTTTCAGGAGGTTTAAAGAGAAATCCAGGAACTACTTTGAGTAATAATAAGAGACTGATGTAGTTACATGGATCCTCCCAAGGTAACAATAACACAAACTTGATAAAATAATTTAAATAGAGTAATTATTTAATAATATAGGAAATCATCTAAAAGAAGATAGAACTTAAGAAACATTTAATCTCAAAAAGTTGTACCTAAAAAGAGGTAAGAATTTTGAATTTGTGGCTTTGTGATCTAAAGTTGTTCTTCAATCTGACAGCCATGGTTACAAAAAATGGTAATGGGAAAATGAAACTTAATAGATACAGGTGCTAGAGGTCAGAATTCAGGCTTAGAAAATTGAAAGAGAAGAAATCTTGGAAGCAAACCTTTGCTGACAGCTAAATTACATATACATGAGGGAGACTCAGATAGCCTGGCAAAAAAAAGCAGGCAGAGATAAGAGAGAAATGTGCTTATGGAAGAAAGAGCTACCCAGGAAAAAGTCTGTGAATTTGATGTTTTTTAAATGAGTGTAGCACCCAACTGTGCACAGCTCAGGCAGTGAGCAGAAGAAAGATTAAGCATTATGGGTTTGATGTATCATAGGCCAAAACCCAAAGCTAGCAGACTCTGAAAATTTCAGGGTAGGGAGAAAGGTGATCCTCTAAGCAAGGAAGCCAGAGCATTAGACCTATATCTGTTGAAATCACTGGATGACCACTAAATTACACAGGCATAAAAGAGACCAAAGATCCCACACTAAAAAGCAGCATTATGGAGCAAAATAAAGAGGAGAGATATCATTTGCTGCTTACTACAGAGGAGTCAAAGTTTGGAGCTTGAGTTCAAGCAAATTAACACCTACAGAAAAATAAAACTCTTCAGACAGACACAATAGAATCCAGATTCACTAAAACTTATCTTCACTGCCTAGTTTTCATCTAAAAATTACTAGACATACAAAGTACCAGAAAAATAAGCAGTCAGTAGAAACTGATTCCATAAAGAAATGAATATGTTTATTAGTTTGACTGTAGTGATCATTTCACTATACATATATATAATACCATGTTGTACACTTCAGAGACATAAAATTTTTATTTTAAAACAAAGAGAAAAGAGAATTAATTCCATGTGAACCCAGATGTTTGACTCGCAAAGACTTTAAAGCAGCTATTATACATATATGCTGATAATTAAAGACACATATGTTTAAAAATTAAAGAGAAATATGGTAGAAATGAATGAAAACCAAAAAATGAATCTTAACAGAAAAATGGAAACAATAAAAAAGAAAGTTCCAGAGCTTAATAAATGTAATAAATACAATTTAAAAATCCACTGGATAGGCTTAATAGCAAATTTTAAATGAAAGAAAGTAATAATAAAAAAAAAGAAAGTAATCAGTAACCTTGAAGATAGAGCAATAGAAATTACCCGGTCTGAGGCAGATAGAGAAAAAAGACTGAAGAAAATGAAAAGAACCACAGAGATGTGTGAGACGATAGTAGTTTGTGATCCAAAATATATCTTATTTGAATCTTAAAAAGAGAAAATTAGAAAAAAGACAAGACAAAATGTTCAGAGAAATAATGCCCCCCAAAGTCTCAGTTTTGGTTGAAAATATTAACTTACCAAGAACTCAGTGAATCCCAAATATAGTAGAATTAAATAAAACTCTCCTAGAAATACAGCAAATTCAAAGTTCTGAAAGCCAAAGAAAGAAAATCTTGAAGGCAGCCAGAAAAAAAAAATAATAGGCAACATCCAGGAGAAAACAGTAAGAATAATGACTGATTTCTTATCATAAACAATGGAAGCCAGAAGAAACAGGGACAACATAATTACAGTACTGGAAGAGAGAAGGAACTGTCAACCAAGAATATTATATCTAGAGAAAAGATACTTGAAAAATGAAGATAAAATAAAGACATCTTTGGAAAACAAAAACTGTTAATTTGTCACCAACAGACCTGAACTTCAAGAAATGCTAAAGGAAGAAATAAAGTTCTGGAAATAGTAGATATGTGAGCAAATATAAAAGACCATATTTAAAATTTTCTCCTTTTAAAAAATACATGACTTCTTTTAAAATATATTATATTTTAGTAATAACATATTTTAAAAGTTTTAATACTTTACTTTAATAAACCAGTAATGGGTTTATGGTATACGGTCAATATACATGCGACAAAAATGGCACTAAGAACAAGGAAATATCTGTTTCAAGGCTCTCCTGTTTTACTTAAAATAACTCAATATTAACTCTAAGTAGAATTGTAACCCTTAACACCACTAAAAATTTAATGCAAAGTACAAAGCCAATAGGAGAATATAGGTGGAATACTGAACTATTTTAAAACATAAAGGAAAGCAAGACAGTAAGAAAAGAGGAACAACATCAACAACAAAAAGATGAAGCAAATAGAAAAAAAACCCAGAAACATGGCAGTCCTCAATACAACTTTGCCAGTAATTATATTAAATGTAAAATGATACTCCAGTCAAAAGTCAAAGATTTAAGATTGGATAAAAAGAAAGCACTAAATACATGCTATGTACAAGAGACATAATTTAAATTCAAATACAAAAATGGATTGAAAGTAAATAGACAGAAAAATGCAAAAAGATGCAAAGTATAAGCTTTAAAAAGTTTAAGTGTTATAACATCAATCAAAATAGATTTCAAAATAAGGGGTGCTAGTAGAGGCATAAAGGGACTTTCCATTACTATAAAAGGGTCAGTACAGAGAGATAGGACACTTACTTATCTATGTGCCTAATAATAGATTGTCAAAATATACGCATGAAAAATGACAAAATTAAAAGCAGAAATAGACTAGGCCACAATCATAGTAGGAGGTTGTAGCACACCTTTTTCAGGAATTAATAAGACAATTAGACAAAAAAACAAAAGCAGTAAAGAAATGGAGTATCTGAAGAATATTATCAACCACTTTAGCTTACTTGACATTAATAGAACATTACACCAAAGAACTGCAGAATACACATTCTTTTCAAGTGCAAATACATGTTCACTGAGTAGACAATATATTGAGTCATAAAGTGAATTTAAATAAATTTCAAAAGAACATAATCTTACAATGTATGTTCTTTGGCCACAAAGGAAGTAACTTCAAAGTTCTACCTGAATTCAGTCAGTAGCTGAACTTCCACCGCCTAGCATCCTTGGAAACTTTGGAGGCAATGGTCTTCTCCCCCACAACTCTCCAGTAAGCACTGAACTGGGGCACTTAAAAATAACTGTATCTTTAACTGTTCTATTTCTCCTCTGATAAGCACATGGCCATTCATTCCCCAACTTTGAGCTACTGGCAGGAAATACAATTCCAACTGGGGTTAGCAAAAAATGAATGCATCCCTCATGTAACAGAAAATCACAGCATGAGCATATAGTCCCTGGCTCTTGGCCTCCATGTCCTGCTTTCTTTTCGGTGGGCTCCTCTTGTGTTCTGGTGGCGAAAGCAATGTGTTCTGGCGGCGAAACAGCTACCATCAGCTTCACAGCGAGCAGCTGCAGTTTCTATTTCCCAAGATGCATCACAGGATCCTTTCAGTATCATTGGTTCTGATTGGCTAAGTGTAGGTCACGTGACCACCCAGAATTCCGGTTCAAATTGCTCGTGCCACTCACTGCAGAGATTAATAGGGAGTCTGCTTTCCCAGAGGGAATTAGCGTTATAGGAGGGAATGAATTTGGACAGACAGTGTTGACTCCCTGCACTACCTGTATCCATTAGGCTTAAAGATGGCAGTGCGGAAGGTAGGAGGGGTGGAGAGGGTCCTGAAAGGTGATGAATAGCATAGTTCACAGCATAGTTCAAACCCTCCTTTCCTTCCAGACAGTGGTCACCTGCAGATGGAGGATGATGAGTGAAAATGAATACACCTGTATACACGGGCACACCAACACACACGCACTTTTGTGTTTTTTTTTTCCACAATGAATACAGATTACATCTGTATAAATATTTTCTTTAAAAGTACAAATATTTAAGACAAAAACATTTAGACAAAAGCATTTAAGAGTTGGACTCTTCTTGTTTTCATTTTGTGAAATAGTACAGTGGAAAGACGTTTATCTTTAAGGTCAGAAATATATACTCCAGAGATGTTCCTGCCAGCTGTGAAACATAACAAGTAACTATTTCTTTTAGCCTTAAAAATGGGAATAGCCCCTGATTTAATGACCTCATAAGATGCAGGAGGAAACCTCACCAAAATAGGCAGCATTGGCAATAGTGCATGAAAACAGGCTTTCTCTACTGTAGGATGTTTTACAAATGGGAGAGAGCATCCTTTGTATTTCAGTTCTGGAAGCCACAGGAAAGTAACTTGTGCTTTGTACCACCAATCCAGATGGATGGGTTCTCACCCTTTTCAGTCTTCCCCTTGCTCCACCAAAAGAAGCTTTTACCTGTTTTATCTCCAGGCTTTAACTACTAAACAAACAGAAATAACAAATGTAGCTTGGAACTGAACTGAGGGACAGAGGCAATTAAAAATAAATCAGGCATCTTGGAAAAAGTCATTTGCAGAAACAGTTGTGTCCACAGCATGAAATATGGAGGAAATGCATTAAAGCAAAAATTAATTTAATAAACATTTAACCTCATTTTTTTTAAAAGGAGAGAACAGTATAAAATACTTCATTAGGCAAAGTTTCATCTGGGAGACAAGAACTTTTTTAAAAAAGGAATTTTGTAAATTCGATGAAAGAAAAAAATGAGAGAGAACATGGCCCTTATCTGAACATACAGTTTCAAGTACTGGGCAGATCAGCTTAGCTATAGAAGAGAAAGACAAGGGTTCTTAGGAGTCCCCTGCCCCCTATTCCTTCATATCCCTGTGAGTCCATCGCTCTAGAACCACACAAAGTCAGTCAGACAATGGCAGTCTCTGTCTACCCAGAGAATCCAGGCACATAAACCCAAATGTGATTCAAGACCCAGAAATGGCCTAAACTGTGCCATATCCCACCATGTGCTTCAACATTTGCTTTGAGCAGGTGAACAAAGATGCCACTCAGGCAGGTAATTATCTGGTCTTTCCCCTAATGATTCCAGAGCCTAGCATGGTGCTGGGAAATCAGCTTACTTTCCAAGATGCCTGCTGATTGATGTGGTAGACATTTGATAGATGCCATCCCTGAATTTTTTTTTTCTAATTCTTTTTCTTTCTTTTTTTTAAAGATTTTTATTTATTTGACAGAGAGAAACACAGCGAGAGAGGGAACACAAGCAGAGGGAATGGTAGCAGGAGAAGCAGGCTTCCTGCCGAGCAAGGAGCCCGATGCAGGGCTTGATCCCAGGACCCTGGGATCTGACCTGAGCCAAAGGCAGATGCTTAATGACTGAGCCACCCAGGCGCCCCTTTTTTTTCTAATTCTTAACACTACCCAACTTTTTCTTCAGGTGTCCATTTCAGCTCATGGCCCCGCTCACAAATTCAGATTGGAACCTTGAGTGGCTTAAATAAATCCAGACACCCGCCCCCACCCCCCCACCCCCGCCAGTGCTGGTCATTAGTACAGAGGTGGCGTATAAACTAGGTTTACTCAATCAAAACAAATCTCAGGATTCTTCTGGAATATTTATAGAAATACTCTCACCATGAAGACAGTGTGGCATGCAGGCTGGAAACCCAGAATCATGGGAGCCACTGCGGCTAAAAGAAAAGAAGCTAGCCCAGGGACGAAGCCAGAGGAGGGCCCAGAGAACTGCAGGAAAATAAAGTGCTCTGATCATACTATTCCTACAGTTGTACGTCCCTTGACTTCCACTAATTTATTTCAGTAGGAATAAATTCTGTTTTGCGGGCTGATTGGAATTTTGCTGTTTCCTGATGTTTGCACATTAAGAGTTCTGACAGTGAGGCAGGTCATGGATTCGGGAAAGGAGAAAAGGAAGGGAGAGGAAAGAAAGATGAGAAGAGGAAAAAACCAAAAAAACCTCAAAGTAAACCAAAACAACAACAAAGGTGGGGGCGGGTAAGAGACTCCTAGAGCAGTTTGAGGCTGTGTCAGCTAATGTCCCATCGCTCACATTTTACAGAGGAAGACTCCTGAGATGGTGGGATTTGAAATGCCCAGCTCCTGGTGGCCAGGCGCTATCTTCCTCACCCCAGGTCATGCAATAGAAAAGTTAAGGAGTTCTTTCTCATTACAGAAAATCTGGGATCTGCATGTAAGTAGAAAGAAAGAAAGAAAAAAAAAGCCATAATTTCACCATCCTTTACAACTACTATTAACATTTTACCAATTTTCCTGTCAGGTTTTTCTTTTTTTTTTTAATATTTACGGGTCATTTTTAGAGCAGTAAACACTCTGTTTACATAGTTTTACTCCCTGAGTTTTTTCCTCTTTACATTATTTCATAAACATTCTTCCATGTTATTGTGTAATCTTCAGGAACCAGCATTTCTGTGACACTATAATATTCATTCATGGAGATCTTTCCAAATAACCTTAGCTGTTTTCCTCCCACTGAACATATTGTTTGTTCTCAATTTTTCAACGTGTATTTTCAAAACTGCATAAAACTTTTCTTATCAAAGATTATTTACTTAGAATAGATTCTCAGAAGTGAAATCTTAGGGTCAGAGAGTAGGAATTAGGGTTGCAAAATTTAGCAGCTAAAAATGCAGGGTGTTCTGTTAAATCTTAATTTT
>CM053620.1:30911023-31060379 GCA_028646535.1 Procyon lotor
GAATGCGGGGTCACTGCAGGGCCCCCAAGAAACTGACTGAGGGGAGACACCAGAGTGGGGAGAGGTTGGTGCCCTGCTGCCAAGAGCAGCAGGCTTCTTTGTGGTGTCTTGCCTGGATCCACTCAGTCAACCTCAACTGCCTGAACAGCCTTCCCCACCTCCACAGACCCCAAGTCTTCACCAGACACGAGCAGGACATTTTGTGGGAACTCAAGGCAGAGAGTTTTTATCACACATAATGGAAACAATTTCATAAAATGAAATTTTGAAACTAGTTGATTCTTCCTCAAGTGCCGCTCTAGCTGCTAGCCTGGGTCTCCATCTCATGCACCCATCTTTTCATCCCCTGGGCCTCTTCTCTTTCCACTTAGAATTTCCTTCCCCTGCCCCAGCACCTCCTACATGCCCCCCCATTCCTGTCTTGTGTGGGAAAATCTGGAGCTCCTTCGTCTTCTTCATTTGTATCTCCATACCTAGCACCCCACTCAGCAAACAACACCCCTTCCTCACTTAAACTTACCCTCCCTGGAAAGGAGAGATTTATATTTAGTAAAGATTTCCCTGTCTAAATATCTCTAATTTTAAAATATCAATCAGTAAGGGACTAAATTCCTTTTTCCTGCCTCTCTCCCATGTCCCCATTCTCCCTTTTCCCCCCACTTCCTTCCCAATGTGATACTCAACAAACAAGGGGTAGGAGTGGAGCCCCAGGTCAGTCTCTGTGTCAATATGAGATCTTCCTTGGCCTAGGGTTGTGGCGGCCCAGAGGAGAAACAGAACTCCACCTGGGTATCCTGGAAGACTTCATGGCTAAGGTGCCATTTAGCTGGGCATTGAAGGGTGGTAGACTTTGCCCATGTGAAGATCAGGTGGAAGGCTGCCCAACCCCAGGGAGGACATTTTGAAGGCACAGTCCTGTGAAAGAGAAAGACTTAAGTCTGAAGCATCTTAAGTTCTCTGTAAAGGATCCTGCGTGAAGCTGGCACTGACCTTTGGTATCTCCACTTGGGGACCATCCCTATACAGCTGGTACCCACCTCACCATTGCTAGGACTGTTTGTAAATGATTCACAAAATGCATATAACGTTTTAAACTGCTCATAAAAATGGGTCAATCAGCACCAGGCTGAAATAATTAGTTTCCTTTGCTAAGAAAAAATAGTGCTCCTTAATTATTGTGCTGATTGTGTGAGAGGCTTTTTTTGAAGGCAACAAACAGCCCTCTGAAGGTTCTGTCCTTCTCTCTGCCTATAGGGGAAAGAATCTAATTAAAACAAAGAAAAATATTAATATTTAACGGTGTGATTTCCCCCACATCCTTTTTGCTTCTCAGCTTAACCCAGTGACAGCTCCAAAAATTCCCCCAAAAAGAGCACACAAAATCCCATGAGTGTGATGCTGTCAGAGCGCAGTTTTAATGAATAGCTCTGTGTAGCAAGATCTGGGAGCTTCAGAACTGACACCAGAGCTCCTCTCTCAAAGCTGTGTGTTCCCTGCTTTCAGTTACCCTCTGAGAATGCCCTGGCTTCCTGCCTCAAACACCTGAGGCCTCAGAGCTGTGTGTTCCTGCATTCAGTGCAAGTCTGTCCTTTTGTAGTGGAGAACCTTGGGGAAGTGTAAAGCACAATACAAGGACCTGTGGTTTCCAGGAAGATCCAATGAGACGATGTGAATAAACAATTTAGCAGAGTGCCTAGCACATAGTGAGCACTCAGCAAGTATGACTTAATAGCTTCAGACTGGGAGACCAACGTCCACAGATAAGGGAAGGTGTTTTTGGAAGTCACACACAAATCAGTGGCAGAACCAGGGTGTGAACACCCTGCTCGTTAGTCCTCCTGGCATTCTGACTTATATCCATGTATTGGCCTCCTGTCCTGGCCATATTCTCCACCATTGGTAGAGTGGTCTTTGCTGCCTGGACTTCTCATTATTTGTGCCTGGACAAGTGCCTGTAGCCCCATCTGGACCTACCTCCATTCTGTTCTTGAATGAATACGTGTCCTTCTATCTCTGCCAGATTACTTTTAGTTCCAAGAGACAGACAGTTCAAACTAATGGACTTAAACCAAAAAAATAAAGGATTTTTATTATTGAAATGTCCAGGGGTAGGATTTCATCTACCTGAATTCACCCACCTAATTCACCTACCTGATTTTACCTACCTGAATTACCTACCTGATTCACCAGGTATAGGTGAATCCAGGGGCTAAACAATGCCAAAATTTGGCTAAGCTCCTCTGTCATACAGACCTAATTCTCAGATAAACTGTCCTCTAGGGATTACAAGATGGTTACTAATGCTCTTACCTCCCATCAGAGTTCATTCAAAGTGAGTTTCTCTCCCCTGCAGGGGTCCTAGAGAAAGTCTCATTACATGTCATTGACTTGGATAGAATGAGTCACATGCCCTTTCCTGAACCAGGCACTATGTCCAGGGGGATGTGAAGAAAGACTGACAGGGTTGCTTCCTCTGAGTTCCTGTGAGTGCCCCTGTATGTTGTTCACTGGTTTTTGTTTTTGTTTTTTAGCCAGAATGAAGTTCCACTAATTAAGCTATATTTCTGTCCTGGAGACCAGTGAAATGTGGCTTTAGGCAGTGATCACACAATAGAGACTCACAGGCCAAATTCAGATCCAAATCCAAATCCAAATGCAGATGGATTATGTCTGGTCCATACAGGATCTTTGAATTTGAATCATTGTCAACATTAAGTATTTGCAAAGGTCCCATAAACATACAAGTTCCCAGCTTCTTGGGTAAAATGAGATCCCTGGCCAGACAGGGCCTGGCCTGCCTTGTCCCTGGCCGGTCTCCACAGTCAGCCATGGAACCAGTCACCTCAGTCACCTCGCTTCTCTCACATACTGCCTGGAGGCTGCAGCTGGAGTTTGCAAGCCCCAGGGCAAGTCAGCTCAGGGTTGATGCACATGGCTCTGTTTAAAGCACCATTCACACACTGAGCTCCATGTTGGAGCTGGAATGCAGCCCCTTTGGTCTCAGATGAGTCACAGCAGGCTTGGGAGGTTGATGAGTGGAGTTACCAGCATGTTTTATAGAGAAGGAAGGGGAAACTTGATGGAGTTAGGGATAGCATGCTAGAAAAAAGCACTAACCTGAGTACCCGGGCAAATAGTGGTCAAGGAATGGAGACTCTCAATCCTGTCCCTATGCCTAAAATTGATGAAACTGGGCTATATGACCCTCTGATGTCAAAGGGAAAGGTAATGCAAAGCAGCATGAGCAGAGCAGTGCCTTCTGTCTGTGCCCTCCCTGTCTCTGACTTGGGGGAGGATAGAGGTGCCTAAGCAGACCAGAACTGCAGATCAGGCACCTTTACTCCATTGGTGCCCTCCTTCACCACCCCTCTATTAGACTTCTCTGCAAATTAAGTTCTCACAGCAAAGCATCTTTCACCCTTTGCTGGGAGGAGTGTTGGGTGGGCCTCTGGGGGTTCATCCACAAAGACAGGCCTGGATCAGAGCAAAGCAATGGACTCTTTCACATTTGTCTCTTGTGGGAGAGAGGCGGGAAAGAAGGGGGGAGAGAAGAGGAAGGGAGAATGAGCCTCCATTCTTGTGGTGTTGGGCTCCCTGTACACCCCAAAACTGCAGTTTCATTCTGCTGTCAGCCCACACCTGGTCCCCTCTTTACCCCCACCATCAGTGGTCCTTCTCTCTCTGCTGTTGTCCCAGAGGCCACTCTTGGCCTGCCACACTCTGCTTAAAATTTCCAGTGGCTTCTTACTTAATGGGGATGAAATCCAAGCTCTTGGCCAAGACCTACAAAGCCTTTAGGGATGTCTTTTTCCTCGGCATTTCATTTCAGCCATTCACTGTCCCTCTGTTGCAGGGCCTGTGGGTGTCTCCCCCGTGCTGCCTTAGCCTTGAGCAGGGCCTGTGCCCTCTCAACCCTTGACCCACAGCCTGGTACTGTGCCTGCCACAGGGGGGGTGCCCACTAAGCAAATGAATGAATGAATGTGTGAATGAACACATTTTGAATAATCTGAGCAGTCTGAACTTCTGTTTATCAGTAGTTAAAGACGACTATTTGCAAACCCCTATCAACTTCATTTAAAAATTAACTGAGGTACAAGAATGGCAAAGAAACACAGGGAAAGTTGGCATTATTTTACAGTTGATTTAATTCAGTCCTCCTGCTGGCACTAATTTAATTCATCTCCACAGCTATTGGCCGGCCGACCGGGGCTCAAATACTAACCACAAAGGCAGGGCTGGAACAGATAATGGAGCTGTGCCTGCAAGCGCAGAGTGGAAAGAGAAAAAAGGAGAGAGCTGAGGCTTCCAGGGGAGAATTAAAGGAGGTGTGTGTGTGGGGTAATAGAAGCCTTTTTCCTAATGGTTCATTTTCTTTCTCTTTAGTCCAAAGTGATAAAAGCAAATAAATTTGTGTTTAGAATCACAGACATAGTACAAGGCCATTACATAAAGATATTATCTTCCTGGTGAAACTTCGTCAGAAGCTCTTAATGTCGAAAGCATGCAAAGTGGATTAAAATATCACAGGCAAGCAGTGGAGATTGTCAAAATGACAGAATATTATTAAACCTGTATATTTATCCCTTAATTTTCATCTCCACACGAGACCCCAGCGTGGTGCTGTTTCCGCACAAAGCCGTTGGCTGTGCAGCCAGATGAATGGTGGGAGGGAAACCCGCTTGGGCAGAGCCCAAAATGCCTTCCCAGCTCTCCGGCCAGCCTCTTGCTTGAACAGAGTCCAACCAGAGTCTAAATAAACAGAGAAAGGTGGCTCTTCTGCCTGGAGGAGATTTAACTGGCATTCCTTCCACCAGGAGCCACAAAGATCCTAGGGGGCTGGTAGGTGGCAATAGCAGGCAATAGCAGAGAACCCCCGCAGAGAAGCTAGGGTGCAGGGCTAGCTGCAGGATTTACACAAGGGCCGGGGCTGCTTCTGTCTTTGGGGCCAGTGGGGAGAGGAGAACAGAAGGGCTCTTTTTGGCCTGCTTCCGCTCTGGCTGGATGTTCTCTCACCCAGCTCTGTACCTCAGCTATAGGCATATTGTCTCAGCGAATCTTTCCAATAGCTATGAGGAGGGGCCAATTGTCCACTCTGGTTTACAGATGAGGAAACCAAGGCTCAGAAGCCAAGCAACCCGGGTCCTGTAGGTGGTCCATGATGGTTACAGATCCTCTATGGTGTCCCTGCTCAGACCTCTCTAAGGGCAAGAAGAACAGAGCCAGTGTGGACACAGCACAGTGGAACACTCTTCAAGACAAATGCCAAGGGGGTGTCTAGTGGTGGTTTCGGATGTGTAAGAGAGCTCAGAGGAGCCTGCATATAGCACTCCAGAATGTTGCACAGGTGGGGACAGGTGGGGACAGGTGGTGACAGCAGCTGCTTCTGGGCTGGGAAATGGAGACAGAAATAGGAAGAGAAAGAAGACCTACATTTCCCTGCCAATGCTTTTGTGCTATTTGAATTTATGGTCATGTGAAAGTGGACTTTAAAAGTATGCATTAAACCCATGTGAAAAGTTGCTTAGCCAGAAGGAAATAGAGCAAATTGTATTCATTTTTAAAGGTCCCTGTGTGTCACCATCTCACCAAGTCCACTCCCTGGCATACACACACACCTTCCTTCCTAGGTCCTCCAGGCTGCCTGCTTCATTCCTAAGCTGGGAGCTTCTTGGGGCTCTTTCCCTATTCACTCAGTGTCTGTTTCCTCTATCTTCCAGTGCAACTTTGCTCGTCTTCAGCCTCAGATCCTACTCTGTCCCTTTTAGGCAGCCTTCTTTGACTGTTCCAGGCTCTCTGTGAGGGTCTGCAGCAAAGAGGGCTTCCCTTCCATAGCGCAGACCTAAAGCCTTGCCATTATCCATTAGCAGGTCAGCTCCTAAGGTAAGCCAATGTGGACATATTGTTCCAAGTGCCTTTCTTCTCTCTTTAGTTTGGTGGGCAGTGGAAGGAGGGAAGATCAGGAAAAATATCTCTATTAAGGCAAACTGGACATCTGCCACCCACTGAACCACATATGCTAAACTCAGTGTGAAGCCAGGAGTGAAGGCTTGGGGGCAGGGATGCTGTCAGGCAGGCGGGGAAAAAAGCTTCCATTCGGGGCTTGCTCTCCACTCACTGAGGGTAAAAAAAATAATGTCCAGACAGGGGATCCAGTTTTGTGAGGCACAAACCTCATACAATTTGGGGATCACTTCAAGAAGTCTACAAAATTACAAATACAAATTTTGTATGAAAATGAATATCTAATTAGAATGAGAAAATTCATCACAACAAATACTAGAGGCTTAGAAATTCAGGTCCCTTTCCAGATTTCTGTAAGCCAGAAATGTTTACAAAGATACATTTTCTGAGGGCACCCTGGCCCTCCCTGGCCTTCCTCAAGCCCCACAGATTCCCAGTAGGTGGAAGAGCCTGATGTCTCCTAGGCTTCCCAATCAATTAACCTCTTTAAAGAAGGCCCAATGTTCAGCCATCTGTGTGAAGGATGAAGGGTGAAAATGACAAATCAACAAAACCTAACTATCAACCAGTGAACACAGCTCTAGTGGCCTAGCCCAGTGCCCCCTGGCCCTGAGAGAAGCAGAGCAGCAAGCCCACCCTAGGCTAGGCTGCTGTCATCCGTCCCAGGCTTGACTCATAGGAGACACCCTCAGCAAAAGGTATGTGAGCAGCTGCATCAAAGAAAGAGAAGACACTGGAGGAAGAGCTAGCTGGTCGGGCTTGGTGGCACAAGTGATTTCAGACGCAGACAGCTCTCGTTGTGCATTCTAGAAAATACTTAAAGAAGAAATAATGCTGACCCACCTCGACACTCACTCTTCCAGAAAACAGAAGGGGAGGGCTCGGTTTTATGAAAGTGGCAATACCTGTACCCAAGCCAGACGAAGTTATTTCAGGGGAAAAACCCAAAAAACAAAACAAAACAAAAAACACAGGATTACTCATGAAGTAACCAGTGAAAGCATACTAGAGTGGCTGAAATTTAAAATGCCAAATGTTGGCAAGAATGTGGAGCAACTGGAACTCTTACACTGCTGGTGGGAGTGTAAAATAGTACAGTCACTTGAGAAAACAGTTGGACAGTTTCTAAAAAAGTTGAACGTATGCTCACCATATAACCCAATGATTCTACTCGAATATTTATCCAATAGGAATAGAAATACATGTTCACAGAAATACTTGCATGTGAATGTTCATAGTAGCTTTACATAGAGCCCCCAAATGGCAGCAAAGCAGGCATCTGTCCACCGGTGAATGGGTAAACAGATTGTGGTGTCTCCACACAATGGAATGGTATTCAGCAATAAAAATGGAAACATTGGCAACAATCAGGAGGATCTCAGAGTCATTGTGCTGAGAGAAAAAGCCAGATTCAGACTGCATGGACTAGTTGGTACCACTTACCTGAGGTTCCAGCAGAGGCAACAGGAATCTGTGGTGACACAAATCTCATCAGTGGTTGCTTGGTGCCAGAAATGGAGGGTGGGATTGACTACAAAAGGCATGAGAGAATTTTCCACGGTGACAAAAATATATTACATCTCAATTCAGGAGGATGTGTGTATTTGTGTTTGTGCTTGTATGCATTGGTCAAAACTTTTCAAAATGTACAAATTGATTTAAAAAATAAAATTAATAAATAAAAATACTGAGTTTTAGGCTCTAATCCCAAATATTTTGATTTAATATTTAATGCCTGGATGGGGGGCATCTTTAATAGCACCCCCCCTGCTACTTCCCCCCAATACTTAACTTGGGGAAAGGATAGGCAACTTTTGGAAGGTTAATCAGGCTCTGGCACTGTCCCCACAAACCCTGTGTGAACCCGTCCTTGTCTACCTTCCCACCTCATCTCAGATCTCTCTGTGCCTCTCTCACTGTGCTGCTGCCCCATGATGTTGCACCTGTCCCCTTCTGCCCCAGCAGTCCAGCTGTCTCACGGGTCTCATGCTGTTCCCTAGCTTGCTACCCTGTTCCCTTCCTGCACAGAGCAGGTGATTTCTGACATTCCAGAGCACAGCACATATGTCCTTCTCAGAAGGCCTCCTCTGACCCATGAGGTCACCCTCCACCCCCAGAACAGGGGTTGACTCCTGTAATTTTGTTCGTTTTCCTCACAGTAGGTATCATTTTGTGATAGAATCTCCACCGCATCATTACTCGTTGATGATTCCTCTCCTTGATCTCTAAGCTCCAGAAGAGCAGGATCTTTGTCTACCTTGTTCACTGCAGTATCCTGCCACTCAAATGGCCCTTAGGACATAGTAAGGGCTCAATAAAAACTGACTGAATAAAACTTGACAGAGTTGCTCTGAGGTAGTGAAACTGAAGGGTTGGAGCTTAAGATTCACCATCAACCACTAAAGAAAAATCACAGAAAAAGCTGTTAATTTCTAAATGATACCACAGGCAACCAAGGAACTAAATGCTTCATTTTCTTTTTTTTTTTTCCTGGTATTTTCATAAACCTTTACAAAGAGCAAAAATTCTCATGTGTTGCTTTGGGTGTATCTGTCCAGCCAATGAGTGATCATCCTCTTTCTCAGGGAACTGTCCTATAGATCCGTAGGAATGAGCCCCAGGTAACCTTTTTTTTTTTTTTTAAATTAATTTTTATTAACATATAATGTATTATTTGCCCCAGGGTACATGTCTGTGAATAGTCAGGCTTACACATTTCACAGCACTTAATAGCACATATGTCTCCCCAATGTCTACAACCCAGCCACCCTAACCCCCCGCCTCCCAGCCACCCTCAGTTCGTTTCGTGAGTCTAGGAGTCTCTTATGGTTTGTCTCCCTTCCTGTTTCATTTCTCTCCCCCACCACCCCCAACTCCCTCCTTGCCTCTCAAATTCTTCATATCAGAGAGATCATGTGATAATTGTCTTTCTCTGACTGACTTATTTCCCTTAGCATAATACCCTCCAGTTCCAGGCAGCCTTTTTATACCCTATGGTTCTATCTCCTTGAGCACAGCTGATTGGAGCAGTAGCAGCAGACACTTGATCCTAACTGGACCAATCAGATTCTCTCCAGGTGGCTAGCGGTCTAGAGTAGGAAGCCAACGTCTTCTAGTGGAGGAAGGAAGGGCTCATGACTTGGGTGTTTCATGCCAGGAGCAGGAGAGTAAAGCCCATGCCAGGATGAGCAGAGATAGTTCACAGGACTTTTCTGTTCCAGAACCTTTTTTTTTTTAAAGATTTTAATTGTTTATTTGACAGAGAGGAGAGAGATCACAAGTAGGCAGAGAGGCAGGCAGAGAGAGGGGGGAAGCAGGCTCCCTGCTGAGCAGAGAGCCCGATGCAGGGCTCGATCCCAGGACCCTGAGATCATGACCTGAGCCAAAAGCAGAGGCTTTAACCCACTGAGCCACCCAGGTGTCCTTTTTCCATTCCAGGGCCTTTTTAAGCTCAAGTATGTTCCCCCTACTAGAGTTCGACAAGACCCTCTGGACTGTTTCTTAGAAACCATTTATTCTATTTTATTTTGTTTGTTTTCTTTTTTGCTTGGGCTACTTGAGTGTTTCTGTTATTTGGTACAAAAAGGTTAAAAACTAATCAAGTATGTATTAAATTATTGTAATAATAAGACAAAATTGTGCAATAAGAATTATTTTACATATTTTCAATATGAGCACATATTTACAACTAGAATATAAAGAGCACATATTTACAACTAGAGTGTAAGGAGAGGTCCACTGGTAGTTTCTATGGAGCTATTCTGGACTTTCAGAATCTCTCTGTTCTTGCCCCACTGCCCTTTCACCCCCAGCCCACTTCTCCCTCTGTACTGCACTTCCTCATAGAAGAGGCCCTCAGGAATTTCTGAGTTCCCAACCAAAGCTAGAGCTAGCAGTGGAGATGCTGATGGAGACATAGGTGACAATGTCCCCTCCATCTCAGCCATGCATCTGGGATGCCAATGCCCTGTGCCTGATCAGCACTAATTTGAGCTGCGACACCATTTTCTAAGCTGTTGCCATCTCAAGTCATAAGGGAAACTCTCTGGGGGATCAGGGATGGTTGGTATTCAATTTCCCTCCTCCACTTCTCAAGAGCCAAGCTCCCAAGTTCAAAGACATCTATCATGGGGAGTGATGGATTGTATTTCAGAGCAGGTTGGCAGCAGGAGGGAATTGGATTCAGAAACAACCATCTGACTCTTGCAACTGTGTGCCCTGTGCCCTGCTCAGCATCAAGCCGCCTGCCACACAATCTGAGAGGCCACAGCAGCAGAACCAGCACTTGTGTCCAGCCCAGACAGGTCTCCTCTGTTCTAGGGAAGCAGAAGTGGGCTTAATAGCCAGTGGGCTTTCTTCCAGGTTGATCATGGAGGGAGTTGTGGCTGAGCACAGAGATTTTTTTTTGAGAGCCTACTATGTGCTCAGTGCTTGGGAGACAAACTGAAACGGGCAAAATACTGTCCACCAGGAACATTCATTCATTCATTCATTCATTCAAAATACACTTATTGTTTTGATACCTCCTAGGCATGGGCACTGACAAGCTTACTTCCTGCTGTGGGATGCTCTTAGTCTCTCTGTAAGCACTGTGTCTGGGGTCAGATCCTGGCTCTAACAACTACTAGCTGCATGATGTGGGCAAGTCTTACCAGCGTATGCTCTTGTATCAATACCTTCCCTCTCTGAGGCTGTTTCTCATCTGTAAGTTGGGGGTAATGACACTACTCATTGAACTGTGGGGACAGACGTGTCTGCAAGGTGCTTATGAGTAGTAAATGTCCAATAATATTGGCCATTATTATTTTTTAGTATCTTTTCTTTTACTATTTTTATTGTGTCCACACACTCCTTTATTAAGACACAGTTCTCAGGCCATTTTTTTTTAACTCAACAAATGGTATCCTATACCACCCAATTCAAGCTGCCATAACAATCATTGATTTTGATATAGCAGCTGACACTAATAAAGGTTGTTCCTATTTGCATGTGATCCTTCCCATGAGTTGAGGTTCCATTGTCAGTCCCAAGCCTCACAAATACAGCAGCCCAGCACCATCTGCATGGCTAGGAGCTTAACTATCAGGCTGCATTTTCCATTTTATGAGCAGATTGGGAGGCAGCCAGTGCAAGCACCAGTTTTTAGGATACCTGGGGAGAGATTATGTCTTTTTACTGCTTAGCACAGAGATGAAGAGGCAACCAATCAACGAGCACCAGACAATGACAGCACTTGGCGCTGACAAGCAATGTCACTCTCTATTGTGTTTTCAAAAACACTTTGGGGTGGCAAGGCTCAGAAAAACACCAGTTATGTCTAACAGGAAAAGCTTGGAGGAGCAAAGAACTTTTAGAGGAGAATATATTTTGGCCATTCATCATGATGAATCCTAAAGGAAGAAGGACCAAGCAATAAGCTGGAGAGGTTCCTTACTCCCAAGGGTCTCTCACATTGCTGGTCAAAAAAATAAAATAATTCAAGAAAAAGTGCAAGAAAAAGTTTTAACTTTGTTCATATAGTTGTGTACACATGTGTGTGTGTACCCCCTGCATGAGTTCTCTTTCTCTTTAAAATAAATAAATAAATCTTTTTTGAAAAGAACAAATGGTAAATGCACACTAAATACATAAGTAATCACATTAGCTCACATTTATGGAGTGTCTATTGTAGGCCAGACACTGTACTAAGCCACTTCTATGTACATTACTTCATTCAATCGCCACATGATAATGAATGCAAACAGTTAATAATGCCTTACATCTGGAAGATGCTTCACATGAAACTGACACGACTGCTGTTTCTTTCATCATCCCCTATTTCCAGATGAGGAAACTGAGGCTCAGAAATGTGAAATGACTTGCATTTGCTTTTTAATGACAAAACCAGATCTCAAACCTTGTGTGTGTGTATTTTCTAATTTAAGGATAAAAGCAACAGAAAAGACCCATTTCTCTAATACCTTCTGTGCCGCATCTACAGTAGGTGCTGTTGCATGTTCACTTACTAAATCCTATTTCCTTCCCTTAGTTGTAGATCAGAACAGAAGCATATGGAGACCTCAGTAGCTACTGTATGGCTATCCCAGGGCCACACAGTGAGGAAGGTATAGAATTGTATCTCTAAATGGATGGGAGTGATTTCAAAGCCTTCCTTCTTGGGACAGTTCATCCCCCAACTCAGTATGTAGGGTGGTAATATCAGGGTGTCTATGCCCTCAGAGCCATTGGAAAGGCCAAAGAAAGTGAGTGTATGCATGTGCTTTGGTAGAAATCGTGTGCCATGCAGATGTTAGAAGAGTCTGCTCAGGAGATGCTGCTTCCAACAGCTCGACAGTCACAAGCCTACAACTTACTACACTGTACCCTGAAGGACATCAAAGTTCCACAGCCACTCAAGAAAAATGGCTTCTGTTCCAGAACCAGAGAGAAAAGTGAAGTCTCCTGGTTAAAGATAAGAAAGGCTTCATTCTCTGCCCTGGATCCCCGCTCCTCCACACCACATGTAATTTCATCTCCAGGTACCTCCCTGGCTGCTAGACATTCTCATGTCAGCTGGGATGTAGTCCAGCCAGGTGGAGCTACAACAGGCCCTTGGGCTCTCTCCTGCCTCTACCATCAAGATTGCCACTGCCTCCAAGAATGACTTTCTCTTCCCTTCGACAATGCTTGGGACCCAGTCAACTCCAAACTTTGCTGCTTGCTAGTGACAGCAGTAGCAACCACAGTATTGCCTCAAACCCCAAGTGAAGGGTCAGCCATCACCTCAAATACCAACCCCAGTACCCTGAGAGCTAGAGAGCCAGATTTGAGAAAATGTCATTTGAAGACCCCTGTTTGGGAAGGAAGGGCCAAATATGGTCCTGCCAACTGAAGGGGAAATTCTGGGTCTTGTTTACTTGCATCTTGAAGGACTCACCTGTGCTCATGGCCACCATGATTCCCATTTTCCAGAGGAGAAAACAGAGGTAACTAGTTCATCCAGGGCCCACTGCTAGTCAGTGATTAAGCCCAGGCAACCCCCATTCCAAATCTCCCATTCTTTCTTCAGTACTGCTGAACTATCTAGATGTTCCACAATTCCTCCTTTCATCTCTCCCTTTCTATGCCTTTATCTCAGTAAAAACACTATTTGTATTTCCCTGAATTGCACTCTGGAGGGAGAATCTTTTGATGGAGGCATGCTGCATACCCACCAGACCACTTTCCTTCTGCATGCATGGCGATGCAACCATGCATTATCACACAGCCACATGCATAAGGTCAGCCCCCTCCTGGCATTCCACAAAGGAATTCCTGGTGGGGAGGGGACCGCAGCTACATATCTAGACTTCTGAGCCAGGAATTTCTGCCTTTGTGTCTGTGGGTGTATTAATTAATCATTCCTTTAACACCAGCTGTGTCTACACGCATTACTAGAACAGTCAATTCCATTCTTAAAAATAAGCTCATTTAAACCAATGATTTGATGGATTTTTTAAAACTAAATTAGTTAGATCTTTGTTTCAAAATAGAATCAATCTTAAGAACAGAGAACTGGTGAAGCCCTCAATGAAGCCAGATTCTTGGAAGCAATGTGTGATTCATTCATTCATTCATTCATTCATCCATGTATTCATACATTTACCAATTGTGTTCAGGGGCTGGGCTGGTGCTGTGGGGTGTTGTCTGTGATCAATTGTGTGCAGTTGTCTGTGATCCAACTGGCCCCAAAAGGCCCTCAGTCTAATGTAAGGAAGAAGGAGGAAATAAACTCATCATAGAACAATGTAGAGGAACACATCACATAGGCAAAGAAATGCTGCTTGTTCCCACTTTAATCCTTAGACGGTTGTAAAAATAAATAAACACCCATCCTACCGGGGCATAAAAGAGAAGTCTGTTGCATTAGCAAACCTGGAGAGCCTTGGCAGTAGAGGTGGACTTGGCCTTTGGGTTGTTAGAACAGCAGGGGTCGCTCTAGGGAGTGGAGCAAGGGTACCCAGGTCAGCATCACCAGGGAAATGCAATCCAGGGTTGCTTTCTTGCCCTGAATGGGCAGTTTTTAATTGCAATCCCCTTAAATTCTGAGTGTGTGATGGCACGGACAAGTTTAGGCTAGTATTTGGCTTTTCACTATCTATAAAAAAGTGCTTCATAATAGTTCTCACCTGTCTAGTTGGTGTGACAGATTTAACTAGTGGAGAAAATGGACTGTTTTCAAGGACTAATTAAATGATTCCTCAAATCACTCTTGGCTATTATCAAAGCAGTCTCTTGCTGTCACCCAGGAGGCCTGGCCCAGTCTGTCTGCAGGCTTCTGAGTCCCTGTGCACAGACCCGGCAGCCAGACCCCCCAGGGATCACATCTGGGATCCACCCCTTACAGGTGGTGAGGCTGTGGTCCCATGACCTAACACTCCCAGCCTCAGTGCTCTCTTCTATAAGGTGAGGTTAGATCTCGTCTCCTAAGACTGAGGTCAAACATTCTGTGACATGGTAAGTGCTTAGCAAAGGCTGCTGTCACCATCACTTAAAAATCAATCACACAAGTCTGGGATGGATGTGATTTGTCTGTACCACAGTCGAATGCAGTGGCTGGAGCTCTGCTGGAGGAGGCACAAAGTCCTGAGGGAAGGAAGAGGGGGTCTTGGGCCTCTGGGAGGCCACATCATATCTTGCAGTCTGTGTTCCTGAACGTGCCCATACTTTCAGAAAATCCCTGGAGTGGGGCCTTTGGAGGATAGAAGATCCCAGGTCTGTCCCTCCCCATGTCCCTCTTTATCCCTCTCCTGACATGGGTGGAAACATGGTCTTCTCTCCAGAAAGGTCCCATCTTGGAGGGGAACCCCTTCCTCCCAGAGCCTGGAAGGACATGCTGGGCAGAGTTGCTCCTACTTTTGAGCATGTCCAGCATTATAACTCCCACTTTGGCCTATGTGCAAAGGTAAGCGTCCCTGTCACCTTGGTGTTGCACCTCCTTGATGTTCTTTGGGCTTTTCAGGCCAGCTCTCTTGGAATTCTTATGAGGCTCCATCCATGGCAGCTTACATGGCAAGGTGGCTTGTCAGCCAGGGGCCTGACTTAGCACCCCGTCCCAACGGTGGTGCACTCTTTGGAGCAAGGCCCTCTGTGTCTCCCCTCTGTACCCTTAGCAGGTCTAGTTCAAAGCAGGGCCCATGTTCAGTGCCCAAAGTATTGAATCAAGACAAGAGTCTGAGACTCTTCACTTGGTTCCCAGAGCTCTGTTTCCAACCTTAGAAATGACTCATCCTCATCAAAAAGAGGCTCTCCAAAGTCACACACTGCATCTCCACAGGGTCCAATTCCATTTTGTTGCTTTCCCAGCACAGCCGCAATTAATAAACATCCCACTGGCTATGCAGTTCCAGGCTGGGAGTACACAGCATCCTGGAAACAACCCCTGGCAGAGAATCTGTCACTGTCAGCCTGACTTCTCCTTGCTGACTTGGAGCATGGCCTGCCCTGTCTGCAAAGCCTCTTCCACCACCTCCTCCAGTCCCCAGAACCTGGTCTCCTCCCAGAGCCATCTTTGGACAACCTGGCCTCCCTGAGTAAGCTCCCAGGGAACAATGGGGCTTGGGTTTTGTGGGACTATGCTCTCATTCCGTGTTCAGGGCAGCATCCTATCCTTACCTAGAGTGTCCCATCAGGGATATAAGCAGTCCACAGAGCAGAGCCAGTTGTTCTAGAATCCAGAACTGGTTCTGACCTGAGTCCTGTGTGACCCTGGGCAAGACTCATGCCCTCTCTGAGCCTCAGGGCTGTGTTCCTTTCTTCATATTGTGAGGTCACACAGTTTATGGGTTCATATCTCATGTCAAATACTTTTCTTGGTAAGGGCATGTAAGAGTCAGCAGACAAACATCAAGGCATCAAGAAACTGGCAGCCAGATAATGAACCAGAACATTGTGGATGGTGATAAAGTCCATGCAGAACACTGCGAGCAGCTAGGGTGCTGAAGGGAGTCATCCTAAAGAAGGGACATTAAATCTTTGCCAGAATGGTAGCGCAAGTCAGCCTAGGGAAGGTTGGAACCATTGTTTTCCAAGCAGAAGGAACAGCAAGCGCAAAGGCCCTGGGGGTAAGAATGAGTTCAGCACTGCCTGGAGACTAAAAGCTGAGTGGCCAGAGCCTTGTGGACAAGGAAAAAAGGGTGGAAGAAGACAGAACACACAAAGCCATGAAAGGAATTTCAGCTTTAGGTTGAGCTATACAGCAGAAGGACATGGTCTGATAGAAGATGTAAAAGATTTCTCAACTATAGTAGAGGCAGAGGTTGTGAGGGTGACAGATATAGAAACAGACAGATCATTCAAGAAACTGTTGCAAGAAAGGGTGGAGGCCTGGGTTGCAGGTGGTGGCTGTGAGGACTGAGAGAAGAGGACAGCTCCAAGTGTGGCCCGTGGGAGCGGGGGATAGGCACATGGAATAAGGTGAGGAACAATCTAGGGGATCTGAGGTGTACAGCATGAGCCACTGGAAAGCAAGGCAGCCCTTTCTTATCTGGGATCAGCCTGCAGGGAGGAGACTTCCACCACCTGTCATGGCATCCAGGCCCCATTGCGAAGCTTCCCAGGTGGGGTGGGTAACAATGAGAAAAGTGCTCATTCACATTCCCTGGCAGCCAGTTTTTCTCTGTCTTCAGAAAATAGTCATTGCCTTCCCTTCTTTTCTTTTATTGCCAGGAGAGAAGCATCCCTATGAGGGCCCAAAGGCTGGGGTTGTAATGTGCTCCTGCTTCTTATGCACTGCTAGAATGCTGAATAGTCTTTATGAACATGAATTAATGGTCTTGTCAGCAGCAGTAATATTTACAGAGCATACTGTTACGTTATAAGAAGAAATGAAAAGTGGAACGTGTCAGCTCTGAGCAAGCAGTGGGACACACTGAGGACGGGGAGGCTGGTGGAAATCACTCTCCCTCTGCTGGGCCCTGACCACTTTCCACTCTCAGGCCTGCTGGATAGCCTGCTGGACTTCAGGCTCCGTGGAGAATGTGGAGGAAAGACATTGCAGTACCATGCTGACATAGCAGACATTTTTCTAAACCACAAGAGAGGAAATCAAAGGCCCCAGGGAGCCCCAGCCCCTGGGAAGCAGATGGGTCCTCCTAGAGGCAGACTCAGCACCCTCTTTGCCCTTTTGGGCATTTCCTGTGAGTAGAAGGGTTGTTGGCTCAGCTCCTCGCTCTTTGAAGCTTCTCTAAGCTTGCTTTGAAGGCCCCAGATTGGATTCAGTGTACATGAGAGCTGGAAAAGAGCTGCTTTGCAAGGTGGTGAGCTCCCCATTACTGGAGGTTAGGTGCTACAGGGAAGTTTCTGGCTGTACTTGGAGTTGTAGCCTTCCTTGGACAGCCACGTATTGGGCATGCCCTGGTACCAGCCTGGGCTCAGAGGTGGGGATACAGGGGTAGGAGTCTCTACCCTCAGTCATGGAAGAGAAAGAAAATAAACAAGGAAAAAGTAAATAAATGAGTACCCTAAAAGAATGAGAGAGGCTGCCTTATTTGGGGACCCAAGACCTGGAAGGAAATTCTGTATGTGGGATCTCAGTCTGTGGCTGGCTGGGCTGTGGGCTGTGGGAGTGAAGCTTCAGCCACTGATAGTTGAAAGGCCAAGACAGAGCATGTGAGGGGGCCTTACACTGTCAGTGAGTTAGGCAGCCTGCCCCCAGCAGCTCCCACTCACCTCTCACCTCCCTCACCCCCTCCCCACTGTCACTGCCAGTTTTCACACTGGCCAGACACTGGATTCTTATTTTAGATACTCTGAAAATTCTTAAAATAGCCACCAAAGAGAAAAAAAGTGAGTTTCTCCCATGGGCACTGGCAAGAAGGCCATAGCAGTCCATTGTGTTTCCCTCATTCCTGCAGTATGAACAGTTTCCGGATGGAACGTCTAAAAAACTACTCCAGGACCTCATGAAGACCCTGTATGTGACCACGCTGGCAGAAAGTGCCAAAGAAAAACAACAAAGTGGAATATTTTTAAAGACTTTAAAAACGATGGAGAATGGGTGGAATTTAACAGTTTTGTCCGGAGGAAGACTGTTAATTTAGTAGTTGACAAAAACAATGCTTGGAATCACAAGAATCAGATCATATCCCTTCAAATTCCCATTCACGATAAGGACATCCAGAAATGTAAGCCATAGTACATGCCCAGGGACTTCAAAAATTTTAAAACATAGGTTGAGTTTGAGCCAACAGAAATGACTTGCTCTCACTAGGAGCCAGCTGCCCTCTCTACAGGAAGGAGGGACATTAGAATTCCTCAGTCACATGACCAACTTCAGGACCCCAGTCAGGAATCCACTGGCTCTGGGAACCCATCTGCATCTACCTGTGGACAGATTGTGAGGCCACTGGCCTATGCTAATTCAGAAGGTGCTTTCCTCCTGATCGAGGATCAGGGCAGAAACCAGGCATTAAACCAAGATAGGGCTACCCCTGGGCTGCTAAGCTGGAAAGATGGCAGTGGAGACACCATTTCTATAGAGCCCAGGATGTCATTCAAGGGTGCTATATTAGTTTTCTGTTGCTGTGTAATAATTGCCATGAAACTGGCAGCTCAAAACTCAAGTTTTTCACCTCACATTTTCCATGGGTCAGGAATGTGGGCACTTCTTAGCTGGGTCTTCTGCTCAAGGTCTCACAGGCTATAATTGAGGCTCTGGTTGGGTAGCTGTGATCTCCTCTGGGACTTGTGCTCTTCAAACTAATTCAATTTGCTGCCAGAATTCAGTTCCCTGAATTTGTAGCGCTGAGATCTCCATTTTCTTGCTAGTCATTAGCTGAGATCAGTCTCAGCAACCAAGGATGCCCTCAGCTTCCTGCCTTATGGGCCTTATAGTCAGCTCACAATATGGATTTGATGTCCACCTTCTTCCAGCCCAGCAGGCATCTTGCCAAACTGTCTCTGACCTCTAGACCCAGACGTCTTTTTTTTTTTTTTTTTAAAGATTCTACTTGTTTATTTGACAGAGAGAGAGAGCAGGAAAGGGAGAAGGAGAAGCAGACTCCCCACCAAGCAGGGAGCCTAATGCAGGACTTGATCCCAGGACCCTGAGGTCATGACCTGAGCTAAAGGCAGATGCTTCACTGACTGAGCCACCCAGGTGCCCTAGACCCAGACTTAAAGAGCTTATGTGATTAGGTCAAGCCCACTAAGATACTTTCCTATTTGTTAAGTCAACTGATTAATAACCTTAATCATATCTGCAAAACTCCTTAGTCATGCAACCTAACAACCACAGTAATGATATCCCATCATATCACAACATCTGCCACACTCAAGGGGAGGAAATTATACAAGGTGTGTACACAAGGGGGCGAGAATCTTGGTGGCCATTCTGGATTTCTGCCACCACAAGCTTCCCCTTCAAGGTCACAGCCATGGCAGTCCAGCTATTCTGGCCACTGCATGACTCTTGTCAGCCTCACACCAGCCTATTGATAGGCTTCCAGAGATGCAGAGCTACAAGGATATTCCTCTAATCATCTCATCAGTGACAGAAATCAGGAGAAAAGGTAATTTCCCTATCCCAATATGATATTTGATGACCTCTCAGCTAACCAGATTTTCTTCAAGGATCTGAGAGCCAAAATTCTCCCAAGGTATATCACTGAACCCCCAAGCTCTTTTCATCACTGGGGTAGGAGTACATGATCCAAAATCTGCTACTTTGCCTACCAGCACTGTGTCCTTGAGCACATTGCTTCGCTTCTCTGAGCCTTAGTTTTCTTATAAATTAGGAACAAGATTTGCCTTACCTCATAGAATCATTGTGAAGATTGGATCTTTTAATCCATTTCAAGTACTCACTGCCTGACACAGAGCAAGCAGCTGACATGTGTTATATGATGGTGTTCTCCATCAAGTTTCTAGGAGGTTTGGGTGTGCATGTATATGCATGTGTGTGTGCAAATGTGTAAACGTGAATGCATGAGTGCATTCGTGTGTGCACTTTCATGTGAGTATATGTGTAGTTGGGAGAATACAACGTCCACATTAAAGAGGCCGAACATCAATCAGACTCAGCTCAGTCAGTAAGAAGGTGTCTGATAACTATTTTCTCCCATTTTGTTGGTGGCAACCACCATTCTCCTGTCTACTTCTGTAAGTTTGACTACTTTAGATTCCATATATTAGTGAGATCATATAGTATTTGCTGGAAGGGTAAGTGTGAACATGTTGGTCAAAGTGTACGTAGTTTTAGTTATGCAAGGTAATAAGCACTGTGGATCTAATGTATAGCAATATGACCACAGTTAATAGTACTGTATCATACACTTGATATTTGCTAAGAGGGTAGATCTTCAGTGTTCTCACCACACACACACGTAAAGAAGGCACCTGGGTAACTGGGATGGGCAAGGCTCTTCCACTCTCTGGACATCAGTTTCCCCATCTATAAAATGCAGATTATCTCTAGGAGCACTAGCATTTCTAAAGCTACACCATCCCATGTGGTGAGCTTCCAGAACTTTCTTTGGCTCCTGGTGGATTTGATTGTTTACATGCTTTGTACACATATACTGTATTAGTCAAGGTTCTCCAGAGAAACAGAACCAATAAGATTATTCTCTCCCTCTCTCTTTCTCTCTTTCTATAGAATATATACATTAATATACATGTATATACACACATATACATACACATGTACACATATACACGTGTGCACACATGTATAAGCATATAAGGAATATATGTGTATACCATACATAAGGAGTACATATATAATAAGCAATATACTATATATATACAAATACATATGTATTTGTGTGTGTATATATATATACATATATATATACACATATATATATGTAAATATATGGAATTGGCTCACGAGTTGGAGACTGAGAAGTCTAGATCCAGGAGAGCCAGTGGTTTAGTTCTAGTCTAAGTCTGAAGGCAGAGGAGACCAATGTCTCAGATGGAAGATAGGCAGAGAGCAAGAATTTTTTCTCACTTAGCCTTTTGTTCTTTTCAGTCTTTCAGTGATTGGGTGAGGCCCACCCACAGTGGGGAGGGCAACCTGCCTGCTCAGTGAATTCAAATGTTAATCTTACTCAGAAATGCCCTCAAAGACACACCCAGAATAATGCTTGATCAAATATCTGGGCATCCTGTGACCCAGTCAAATTGACACATTAAATTTAACCATCACACATACTTTATGTATATTTGGATAAATAAAAAGCACAACTTTCTAAGATTAAAAATAGGAAAGTGCACTCAGTCACATTCAAGGAGGCTACACTTGACAGGAGGGTCATCCTTGATGTGAAAGGCCACTTTTCACCCTTTCCACCTCTTTCCTTGAGACCTTTCCTCTATTTTCTTGAATTACACTTGACAGGAGGGTCATTCTTGATGTGAAAGGCCACTTTTCACCCTTTCCACCTCTTTCCTCCAGACCTGTCCTCTATTCTCTTGAATAACAAGGTTCCTGAGTCTTCTGATCTGAAACCATCCTCCCAAATGAAGCAATCAGATGTGATCCCAGACTGTAACACGCCATAGCTTTTAACTGTTCAGCCAGAGTTTCTGATTCAGCACATTTTAATCAATTTTATTTGCTAAGATCAGGGAGATGTCGTCTGTAATAATCCCAGCTGACCTCCCAAAGTCAGACTGATAAAAATATTAATGTCAGCTTCTTGCAGTCTGGCAGAGAGTAACACCCAGCTTGACAAGCAAACAAATGGCTCAGAGCTGTCTGTGGGAGGCTGATGAACCTGTATTAATGAGTAGCTTCATCAGTGAAAGCTGCCCTCTGGGCAGAGCTACCACAGGCTGGATTCTTGCCAGAGGCTCAGCTAGCTGCCTTTCTGGTGAGCTCCTCTTGTCCATCTACGAGGCTAAGGTATGTCAATTACTTGGGCCAGCAGAACGATTCACCCTCCCTCAATAGTGTGCTCCAAGTTTGGTGCTAGGATCACCCAACCTTGCTTTTAATTTCTGTTCTCCCTGCCAAGGTGTCCTCTTATGGTCTGTCAGGTATTTCCAGCTGTGACATCAGAGGCATTGGCCCTTCAGAGTGCAACAAGCAATTCCAAATAGGGATGAAGGTTTATTTCTAGGGGTTCTAGCCTCATGATCCCTTGCCTCATTCAGCCCAGGAGTGTGTTTATGTGGTCACCTTGCTTGGCACATGCAGCTTCTTAAAATACAATTACCAGGTGGGGCTTGCATGGTTCACAATTCAAGCAGTTCAGCATCTGCTGTCTAACTCATATCCCTCTATGAATATTTATGCTTTTCATCTGGCCACTGCAGGCTCCGAGCTTGTTGCTCCTAATTTTACTGGAGCCATGGTAGAGAGAGTCAGGTGTTAACATTTTAACATTACTGAAGCTTGTCACTTGCCCAGAGCTGTGCAGGAACAGCTGCACTGGACTCTAGACTCCTGCCAGCCTCTGAACTCCTGCTCCAGTGCTCACTGTTTTACACCTCCCAATTCCATCTCTGCCCTTTATCTTAAGAGATGACACTAGCCTGGCTCCTTCTGTTGGGAATGAGGAAGCCCCACTAATTCTATACAAGGGAGCAGCAAACCCAACCAGCTACTCTTCACTTTCCAAAGTGAAGAGGAAAACTCTTTGCCTTTGCAAACAGGAAAACTCTTTGCCTTGCTCAAAAGAGAAATGTGGTCTGAAAAAAGAAGAATCATTTGAGGAAGTTAGCAGTTTTTACAATGGCTCTGACTTCATGCTGGCCACAGAGGGGGTGTGCAATGACCTAATGAGCATGCCACAAGTGATGCATCCTCTTTCCCTACAAGGATGAAGCACTCCCAACAGAGCAACTGCATCCTCAGACCCCCTGCAGCCCACCTGTTGGCTGCAGCCATGGGTTTTGTGCATGCAGCTTCCTAGGTGCAACCCATTTGTGCAGTCTGAGTACTAATTGGAGACTTCAGAACTGCAGACATGGTCAGGGGCTGCTATTTGCTAAACAACAAAAATGTAAAGCTTACAGAGGTGGACACCTGCACTGGCAGGGTTTGGGTTTGTCTGCTTAACAAAATTAGCAAGCAGAATGAAACCTTCATCATTCTCATCAGCCAAAAGCATGTACTAGAAGGCTATCCAGCAGAGTAGAGAATGCTGTACGGGACTTCCTGTAACTGTGAGCCATGGAGGGGATTGGATGGTCTGGGGTGGGTAATTCTCAGACCCAGGGTTGAGGGTCAATGGAAAGGAATGGAGAGAAAGAAATGGCATTTTATCATATGGCCTGGAGCTTTGGGGAGGGCAGGAAGGAGAAGAAATAATAAGGTTAGAGAAAGAGGCAGAAAGGAGACAGGAAAGGGGAAATGAAGTGAGAGGTATGTGGCAAGGCTTATCATTTCCAAAAGTGACCCAAAGGACACCTAGAAAGTAATGCACCTGCCCTACCAGAGGTCCAAAGGGATACTCCTCCACCTTGTCAGCAGTAGCCCTGCCAGTGTAGCATCCCTGGGGGGGGGGGCTCCATGAGGGGCAGGCAGATGTCAGGAGCTCAGTCAGATCTAGGGCAAGTCACTGTCTCTGCTTCCATTTCCTCTCTGTATCTCAAGGCTGACAACAATAGCATGTACGTCCTGGAAGATTCAACGAGGTGGTGGATGCCATGTGCTTAGCATGGGACTGGCTCATGGTTACATGCACAATAACTGCTGGCATCATTAATGCCTTCTGTCAGTTGTGAGATAAAGCCTTGTGTCTCTAGAGGCCTCTACTCTTGCTGGGAGGCAGCTCCTTCGGGCACCTGGTATTCCTAGTGCTCCCGAGCAGCTGCCACCAAGCTCGGGCTGCTTTCCCACCTCCACTTGCAAAGCGCACCCTTCTCCCAACACATGCTAGTCTCAACAACAAGGTAAAAGAGCTGGAGTGGAAAGGAAGAGAGCTAACCCTCCTAAAGCACAAGCCAACTGTGCCCTGGCCCCCACATGCCCTGTCATGCTGGTAAAAGAGACCAGAGATATTTGATTCCTCCCCCAAGTCAAGCTTGCTTTGCATCTGCACCAGCTGCTAGCAAAGTGATTAACGCTTCTTGCTCAGCAACTTAACTCCCCGATCTATTGATTTATGTTTTCCTTGAAGTGAGAAGAGAAGCCTGGAAAAAGGTCAAAGGCCCTGCTGCCTGGAGATGCTCTGGGAGGAACACTGAACCCTAGGCCTCCCTGCCTTTTCCTAAATGGTGACACATAGGAACCACAGGGTTTCTGGGCATGAAGGCACCTCACAGGGGGATAAGGCTGTGTGGCTGAGGCAACCATTGTGAACTCTGGAGCCTTGATGCCATGTGAGACCTAAGGACATTTTCATAACTCCTACAGAGTAAGTGGATGACAATAAATACCAAATTAATGTCTGAGGTTGACTTTCCCATCAGCAACATGATAGAGGCAGAGGCCTTCAGGGTCAGGTTTAAGTTGACTTGAAGAAAATTAAGATTTGTTATATTTATTGTGTGCCGGTGATGGTGAGCTATGGCTCATACCTGCTACACAATCAACCACTCCTCTCTCTGCAGCATCTTCAGTTCAAGGATCCTTGAAGGGATCAATCTTGCCTGGCTGGTCTCCACATACCCTCTTTCTCAACTCCAGCCCATTTTCTGTGTGATGGCCACACCAGGACTTCAGAACGCACATCTGAACATGCCTTTTTCTCTATAAAACCAGAGGTTCCCTGTTGCTCTCCTGGCTTACAGATCCATCACTGATGGCCCTGTGGGACCTTCCTCCTCACCCACCTTCTGCACCCTCTCCTCCTCTGTTCCTGTTCCAGCAGTAACTGCCATCACTGTCATTGTCCTTGTCATCATCTCCATCATCATCATCACCATCACCACCATCATTGTCTTGTCATCATCATCATCATCCTTCTATTGTCACAATCACCATCATCAAATCCTTGTCATCATTGTCTTGTCATCATCATTGTCATCATAGTCATCTTCTTCATCACCATGTTACATGCACCAACTAATCATCATCATCATCATTGTCATTGTTACCATCACTGTTGTCTGGTCAGCAGCAGCAGCATCACCAATATCTACTGAGCTCTCACCATGTGCCAGGCACTCTTCTACATATTTTACCACCTTAGTTAGTCTGCACTGTTATGAGTCGTTTCCATTTCCATCTTCATTATGCTGATGAGGACACTGAGGCACAACAAAATTAGGTGACTTGCCAGGGGTTACCCAGCCAGGAGCCCCAATCCTAGTCCCATCCCATCTTTTCTGTCTGTCTGTGGCACTACCACACACCCAGTCCTCAGGAGGGAAATGCAGGAAACTCATCCTTGATCCATTTATTTACTTCACTCCCCAACTATGCTCCAACAACAGGCTTTGTAGCTATTACCCTCAAAATACCTCAGATCCACACCCTCCTTCCTAAGCACTTCCTGCCGCAGTGGCCCAAGCACCAATCCCCTCTCACTGGAATGACTCCAGAAGCTTCCTCACTGGCTTCTCTGCTCTGACCCTGCATGCAGCTTGTCTGCCTCATTTCTTCCTTTCTCCCTTCTTCACTCCTCATTGATTCCTCCTTTCCTTCCTCCCTCCAATCCCTTCTTTTCCTTTCTTTCTGATTTAAAATGTATATTTTATTACTAGGAGGTGACTATCATTGAAAAAGTAGTTTATTATAGTTCTCAAGTGAAGGAGGCACATAACACTGTGTAGGGCAACACAGGGAAGTATGAGGGTCAGTAAGGAGACAGAGGGAGTGAGGGGATAGTGTGTGCAAGAGCCTTCACCATGGATTCCACGCGGAAAAAAACAGGTGAGGCAGAGTAAGCAGGCTTTATCTGCAAATGTGTTTCTGAATGAGATTAGTATTTGAATTGGTAGATTGAGTAAAGCAGAGCAGGTAGGACTCGTCCAGTCCACCGAGGGCCAGGATAGAATAAAAAGACAGAGGAATGTAAAATGTGCCTTCTCTGACTGATTACTTTAGGTGGGACATCATTCTTGTCTTGTCCTAGGAATGGAAGTTATACCACCAGGTCTCCTGGGTCTCCAGCTTATAGATGGCAGATTATGGGACTTCTCAGCCTCCACAATTGTGTGAGCCAATTCCTAATAATATATATCTACACACATATCTAGATGTAGATGTAGCAAAGATAGATATCCTGTTGCTTCTGTTTATCTGGAGAACACTAATACAATATGTTTAATTTATCACTGACTATTTTTAAAATTCTATTTCCTAAAAAAAGCTAGAACTAAGACAAGGAAGAAGGTATGGGATGTTTCATGAAGAGTTAAAGCATGTTAGTGTCTTAACTTGTTCAAGAAAAAGAATATACAAAATATCTTTTGGGGTGCCTGGGTGGCTCAGTGGGTTAAAGCCTCTGCCTTCGGCTCAGGTCATGATCTCAGTGTCCTGGGATCAACCCCTGGATGGGGCTCGCTGCTTGGCAGGGAGCCTGCTTCCGCCCCCCCCCCCCGCCCCCGCCTGCTTGTGATCTCTCTCTCTCTCTCTGTCAAATAAATAAATAAAATCTTAAAAAAATATATCTTTAGAAAATAATTTTTCATATATATGTATTTAGGATAAAGATTTAGGAGTAGACACACCCTTTGTTGTTTTTATGAAAAATGGGATCACAATGAATCATGGAACACTACATCAAAAACTAATGATGTACCATATGGTGACCATAGCGTAATAAAAATATTTATAAAAAAAAAAGGGACACCTGGGTGGTTCAATGGGTTAAAGTTTCTGCCTTCTCATCTCAGGGTCCTGAGATCGAGCCCCACATGGTGCTCTCTGCTCGGCAGGGAGCCTGCTTCCCCCTCTCTCTCTGCCTGCCTCTCTGCCTGCTTGTGATCTCTCTCTAAGTCAAATAAATAAAATCTTAAAAAAAAAGAAAGAATTGGATTGTAGAAAATTTACTATTCTTCAATTCACTTTTTCCCGTGACACATGTTGGTGTCTTTTGTTCTATTGCATTGTCCCAACATGGATATTCTGGAGCTTACACAACAGTCCATTGCTGAAGAACAGGTGAGAGATTTCCAGTTTTCACCATATTAAGTCATGCTTTAAAGAATGTCCTTCCACATGTGTTTTACACACTTTGGAGACAGAGATCTGAGTCACTTTCATAGTGGGATTTACTTGTGGAAGAACAGCACATGGAAGGTGAGCATAAATGGTCTTCAGCAACTGAAGATCCTCAGGGATTCAGGATTTTCTGCTTTCAGCAAAATATACATTCCATGGGGGAAATTTCATGCCTTAGAATTGCACCTAAATTTGGATCCTCCTGAATGCATAGGCTTTCTGTGGCGAGGGTCAGAAACTATGGCCAGACAGTTGTATATGGTCCACAGAGAAATTTTGTTTAGCTCATTAAGTTTAATCTTTTTAAAAATTATTTGCCTGCACATAAAATTCAGGAGATTCCACATAGAAATCTAGACTGTCACCTTCCCTTGGAAGACTCTGCTTCTTGGCAGCCCAGCAGCCCTGGCATTCCTTGAGAGCCACTGGCCACAGGGCAAGGCTGACAGCAGCTACCCCTGGAGAAGGACCTCACACTCCTTATACTTCAACCTATTTCTTATCAGCCTGGCCAGCAGGCATCTGTGTGTGCCAATGTCTTGTGGTCTAATGTATTCATAACCATTTTTATATGAGTGTTTCTGAGCCTAGTCTCTGGAAATAGCTACCATAAAGCAGTGAATAAGTTCTGCCAGTCTCTTTCTTTCTTCTTCAGGCAGAAGCTCACCAAGTGCATTGTCTTTTTTTTTTTTTTTTTTAAAGATTTTATTTATTCTACAAAGAGAAACACAGTGAGAGAGGGAACATAAGCAGAGGGAATGGTAGCAGGAGAAGCAGGCTTCCTGCCGAGCAAGGAGCCTGATGCAGGGCTCGATGCGGGGCTCGATCCCAGGACCCTGGGATCATGACCTGAGCCGAAGGCAGACGCTTAACAACTGAGCCACCCAGGCGCCCCAAGTGCATTGTCTTTATAGGTCTTTCCCACACCAGCATGGAGAAGCCGATTGTTTCTCACTGGCCCCAGTTACAATGTTCTATGGTGACTGAGGGTCTCACTTTTTCTCTGAACTGGGAGAGATATTTCACTTTTCCAAAAATCACTAGCTCCCTTTGGGGATGGGGTTAATGTTAATTACATATATAATTATATATGTAATATGTAATTATATATTACATATATAATTATATATAATTATTTAATAATAATTATATGAATGGATAATATATCGCCTGGGTGGAAAATAAAAAATCGTAATTGGTATTCAGAGAACGTTACTTCTCCCATCCTTTTTTATCATTTACCCAAGTTCTATTCCCCCACAAATAAATGAAGTTACTATTTTTTCTGTATCCTTACAGAGATTTTTAATGCATATGCATGCAAAAGCAACGTACAACCTTTCCCTTATCATTAATTCAAATGCTAACATGTTTTACTCATTTTCACATGAACTTAAAATATATGCATTAGAACATTTTCCATGTGTCCACAGAGAGGACTCCTTCATCGTTTCTCATATAGTCAATGAGCATTCCATTGCATGGATGTTCATAATTTATTCAACCTGACCCTAACTGATAAACTTTTAGGTTGTTTCCAGTTGTTTGTTATTATAAAATACTGCAACAACCTTGAACATACAGACTAATCTAGACATCTCATCAACTATCAACTTCCTTCCACAGAATCTAAACCAGCACAAATTCCCCAACCTTGTACAATAAATAAACCTCATCTCCTCTATTGATCATCTGCTTCTCCCCATTCACAGAAATACCACCACAGAATATCTAGACACTTGAAGTCTAAACAATGTGGAGACCTATTGCCTTTTATGCTCTCCAATGATTTTCACAGATTAAAGAAAGAAAAATGATTTAATCCATATCTCTCCCTATGGCAGTGTGATAAAATGTGGGTCTGGGAGAGCATGGCAAATTAGATGATTTTTTTTATGTTAGTTGTCCTTTGAATTATTAGCAGTATTAATATAGTACAATATGCACATAATTAGCAAGCCTTCCGAATTCATTATATATACTTACTCTTGTTCTTTTAAATTACCCAGCTCTCTAGTTGGAGGTAGCATGATGATTCAAATGATGGCTTAAATGTGTCAAATGGTGGCAAAATGCACTAACCTGCCAGAATAGGGAGAAGAAAAGTCTAGGAAAAGATTTTTTAATCCTATTAAATGCATAAAAGTTTCTCAATGTATTATTCATGTTATAACCATGGCACAAACAAAGCATGATTTATTGAGTATTTTAATACAGGCTGTTAATGCTATGCAATAAAGTGTATTTTAATATTTAATATGATCTGTGAATTTTGAACTTTTTTCAAGAAAGATCTTGTGTTTTGAACTAAATTAAATATAGTAAGTGACAAATGGATCACTCTGGAGACAGGTTTGGCCTGTTGGAAACGGCCAGATTTCAGAAGCTCGTTTTGGTTTTGGTGTGCAGACTGCTATGAAGTGGAGGGTCACATGGCTGATACTTTGAGACAAGAGCTAATTATGGCAGCTCATCTACTCATACAGTATAGGCATTTGTGTGGTCAGGTCATGGGCTTGATTTCTTGATGGTTACTGTGACCTCCATAGTGAAGGAGGTTGCTAGCATCAATTCCTTGTTCTTTTGGTAATGGTACATCCATTTCCTTTGAGGTAATTAAATGTCTCCCATTGAATAGAAATTAGTGGGAATACAGGTATCCTCCTCTCCTCTGGAGGTGAGCACATGACCCACACTAGGAGTCCTCTCAAATGGGAGGTCCCAGTATCAGTCAAATTTGATATTGCTTCAGTAACAAGCAACTCCAAATTCTCAGTGGCTAAATTAACAAAATTTTTTTCTTTCTCATGCCACATAGCCATCCCAGGTCAAAAGTGAGTCTTTGCTAACTGTGGTCCCTCAGTCCAGGTTGATGCAGGCTGCATTTAATACCTGGTCTTATGATGACAAAGGCAATAGAAACAAAAACTCCATAGGGTCTTGTCTCAGCATAAATGTTCCAAGCTGGCACATGTCATTTCTGCTCTAAATGCATTGGCCAGAACAACACATGGACATAGCCAAGCACAAAAGGTCAAGAAGTATAATGCTATCACAGTCAGCCAAGAGAAGAGTAGTATTGGTCAGTAGCACTGATGACCGTCACACTTCTTCTCTGCATTCTCAATTGTGAGCAGTAGGATGAAAAGAATACTCTTCTTTAGAATCCATTTATCCCGTATAGATGCCTGGACCAGCCTCCAGAGCAGCCCCTGCTATTGAAACTTCCTCATGCCATCCTTCTCTCCAGACCCTTGTATTCCTCCATGCCCTTCCAGTGGTTCCCCTCATAACTGAATAAGCCCAAGTCAGCTTCTGTTTCTCGCAACAAAGAGCCCCAAGATATCCAGCTCTAAGTGCACTGTGACACCAGCCAGCCACTTTGTTAACATAGTCCTGTGACAGCAGCAGCCAGGGCACTAACCTGAGCAGGGGCACACTGGGGACAATGTGATTTGTCTGCAGGACAGTCATTAAAATCCATCCAAACCACTATGATCTGCCTCCCACAATTGCTGAGGAAATATCTTGTAGACACAGGAACTTCCTTTTACAGGTTTGCTATGGAAATTGAAGAATATTTTAGCCAAAGGGACCTCAGAAGTAATCTTGCCTATTCCCTGCTGGTGGGTGAAGAGGGAAGACACAAGATCACATGATAATTTAGTAGCAGAATCCCTGACTCACATCCTTGATGGGTGTACATAAGAGGAAAGCAAGAAACCAATAAAGTCACACATCTGAGCATATCTGGGCTGCCTCTGACTTGAGCTGGTCCTTCTTTGCTTCTTGCTTTCCCCAGAGAAGACCCCATGTGTAGCCAAGAAGCTTAGCATATCCCTGAATCTCCCAGGGACTGCTTTCTCTCTGCCATAATCCAATGAAAAGAGTTAAGAAAATCATAAACTATTATTCATCAACTTTAGAAACAGGAGGTCAAACACTTGGCAGCTAAACTTCCCTTTAACTCAAAATTTACAACTTAGCCCCATGTTGCAAAAAGAATCTTAACCCACACATTCTAAAGTTTGCATATTCAAGTTTCAGGATGGAAAACTAATTCACACACATATATGCATGCATAAGTTTGTATACTCATATTAGTCCTGAATATAAACTAACTAACAGGCATCAACCTGGACCGAGGGACCACAGTTAGCAATATTCAGTCCTGAATGTAAAAGTTTATATAAACTATAAACTTTTATAGTTTATAAACTATAAAATACAGATTTTTCTCTGTATCTTCTGAGACTGGAGCAGCAAGAACCTCCACTAAAATTTAATTCTCATATTGGGGCACCTGGGTGGCTCAGCCAGTTAAGCACCCAACTCTTGGTTTCAACTCAGGTCATGAACTCAGGGTCCTGGAATCAAGCTCAGGTCCTGTGTCAGGCTTCACACTCAGTGGGGAGTCTACTTCTCATCTCCCCCTCCCTCTCTTCCTCTCCCTGCTCATGCAACTCTCTCTCTCTCTAAAACAATTAAGAATCTTTAACAATATTACTTATCATATTAAAACTTAGGACTGCTTTTGATAATGTAAACCCCTTCCTCAGGAGGGCATGCCCCATGCAGATGATGATGTCTTTTGGGTTTCCTCTCAGACTGATATAATTTCATATCCTTTATTTTCTGTTATTTGAATTAAGGAGCCACTTGTTTTTTTTTAATTTGAGAAATATAAAATCATGACATCAAATATGCTTTTTAAAACTTTATTCTTCAAGGACCTCTGTAACACTTAACTTCAGAAATAAATATCCCACATGTGCTTGGGAATATGCCAATTTCCAAATAGTGAAGTGATATAGCCTGAAAGTAGAGGAGGTAAGAATGGAAAGATTTTAAGTTAAAAAAATTACTTTACGGACAGCATCAAGAGAGTGAAAAGACAACCCATAGGTGGGAGAAAATATTTGCAAATCATATTTCTGATAAGAAACTTGTATCCAAAATATATAAAGAACTCTTACAACTTGACAATGAAAGGACAAACAACCCAATTTAAAAGATTTGAATAGATATTTCTTCAAAGATATATAAATGGCCATAAGAAGCACATGAAAAGATGCTCAAAGTTATTAGTCATTAGGAAAATGCAAATCAATACCACAATGCGATTTCACTTTGCACCCACGAGGATGGCTAAAATAAAAAAGAGGCAGGAACAAAGTTAGTGAGGGTGGGAGGAAATTAGAGCCCTCACACTGCCAGGAAGAATGTGAAATGGTACAGACACTCTGGAAAGCAGCTTGGCAGACCCTCAAAAAGTTAAAAGTTAAAAAGAACCTCAAAAAATTAAAACAGTTTAGCAGATCCTCTAGGTAAACATACAGTTCCTCAATGGGAGGGCTCATGTGACTCAGTAGTTCCACCCCTTGCCATGTACCGAAGAGGATTAACAACATACATCTATAAAAAAAACTGTACATGGAGGTTCATAAGAACATTACTCATAAAAGCCAAAAAGTGTGAATAATTCAAATGACTATTAACTGATGATTGGATAACAGAATACGGTTATCCACACAATATATTTGCCATAAAAAGGAATAAAGCATAGACAAACCTTGAAAACATCATTCTAAGTTAGAGAAGGCAGACACAAAAGGCTACGTATTATATGATTCCATTTATACGAATGTCCAGAATTGGCAAATCTAGAGAGACAGAAAGGGAATGGAGATGATTGCTAATAAGTATGGTGTTCCTTATGGGGGTAGTGAAATGTTCTGGAATTTGTGGTGGTGATGGCACTACCTTGTGATTATACCAAAAACCACCGAACCTACACTTCAGTGGAGAGAATTTGTAGTATGCAAATTATATCTCAACAAATATATTATTTTAAAAATATTTACTTTAGAAAGAAGAGGGAGAAGGGGAAAGGGAAGAAAAGGAAGAGGAGAACAGAGGGAGGGAGGAAGGAAGGAAGGAAGGAGTCAGGGAGGGAGGGAGGGAAAGAAAAAAGAAGGGAGGGAAGGAGGGATAAAGAAGCAATGCTCCTGCTTGAATTTCAAATGGAAATGTTGACACCAGAATATTTCAACTGTTCTTGCAGAGTTGGAGCCTGATACTTCTGCCCACACCCTACAAGGTCAGTTTTCTGTGTGAAAAGATGGTCTGGAGATAACCACTGGGTCTCCTCAAGGTTCTAGAAGCTCTCCACCCACCCACCCTCTAGGCAAGACCTCTCTGCTTGTGGAGGAGAGACAGCATGCCTAGCAGGGCAATGCAGTCAGTCCTCCAGCCCCCTTCTGCACACCGCTCCCATCAGCCTCTCCTGGAAGACTCCTGCTTTCCCTTTTGCTTATCTAAATCTCCTCCTCCAGGAAGCCTTATTGCACCTATCTAACTGACACTTTAAAATCCAGTGTTTTCCAAAGTGCACCCCTTGAAGTATTCTTCAAAAGGGGGTCCTGTCTAGGGTACCCAGATAAAATATGGGATGCCCAGGGAAATCTGATTCCAGATAAACAGTAATTAACTTTTTAGTGTAAATATGTTTATTTTCTGCAGGACTTCTCAGAGGCATTAGTGGGCATTGCAAATTCCTGAGATGGGTTATGGTCTGCAACATTTCCTTAATATATGGGACCACAGGTTGAAAGTGGCCAGATTAGGCAAGTAAATACACGAATTTGAATTGCAGGTAAATTATTTTTCAGTATAAGAATGCCCCAAATAATGCTTGAGTTATACTTACACTAAAATATTATTTGTATTTATCTGAAATTCAAATTCCACTGGCTGTCTTGAATTTTATCTGGTAACCCTACTTAGAGGGATTATTGATTATACAGACCCCTGGTGTTTTGATAGGCCTGGGTTAGAGGCTGAGAAATTACATTTATAAGAAAGGCCCCAGATGGATGAGCTTGATAAGTCTAAGAGAAATGAAATAGAAGAAGATGTGTTTGGGGGGGGGTATATGCTCACACATGTGTTTGTACATGTGTGTGCAGATATATATGAGGTGGGGGTAGTGATGTTTGGGATGGGGAATTGCCCAGAAATTCAGATCTTTGACCAACATCTTTCAACTATTTTAAAACTACCAAAACCTCGGGCTCCTTTTCCTAATGATTTATTCCGTATGGACTGAGGCATCTTTAGGAGGCTGTTTGATAGTGCTTAACCACTATCCACGCTGTACACGCTCATAACAGAAAGGCAAGTCCCATCTACCATTCCATAGCTTAGAAATGCACAAGTTATACAACATCTGGAATCCACCCAAGGGAAAAAAAAATGCCAACCTACAAATCTAGCCTGCTGGAGGCAGAAACCATGTGCTCAGAATCATTAAAATCACATTTCACTTTGCCACAGTGCAGCTCCATCCCCCGCCAATGGCCAGCTTATCTGGCCTGGAGAGATTTGCTTTCCTGGTGCTGCAGGAAGAGGCCACACACTTTTTGGTTAGTACCTGTCCAGGTTTAATATCTAATTACTGTCCTCAGATTGCCTCTCAACACTCATTACCAGCACTCAGCAGTTCCAGCCAAGGTGATGGGATTTAAGATTAGGACAAAAGAGTAGTCACTTTTGTTTTCAAGTGCTGGTCTCCCTAGAACATTATCATTCAGCAGGATTTGGGAGGCAGCACTGACTTTATGCTGAAGCCTCCTATAAGAATCAGACAAGGCAGTAAGCATTTATAAATACATTAAACTCCCTATTTGAGCAAGAGAGTCTCAGTATGTCTGGTCCTTGTTTTACACCTGTGATGAATTTACCTGTTCATCTCCAGGACCTAGGCTCAAAAGTCATGCTGGCAAACATGCTCTAAGGTCCAATAATCACACTGGGGCAGCTAGGTTGTCTATTCAGCACCCTAGGACTTTCTGGGGTTCCTTGGATAGACTGTCACATAAACATTTATAAGCCAGTGAAAGATTTTTCTTAGTCATAATGATGGTCATTTGGGGTAAGCCAGGTGGGACTGTCTCCCTGTCTGTCTACTAAGTTGCTGGCATCCAGGCAGGCAGGCAGGCAGGCAGGCAGGCAGGAAAAGACAGAGGAGAAGGCAGAGCACAGCTGAAAGGAAGGGGAGGGAAGGGAAAGGGGTATGGGGAGAAAGTAGGAGAGAAAGATCATAGGATGAGGAGTGGAGTAGTGAAGAGGGAAGGCAGAGGGGCTTGGGTGCTCAAAGGTTAAGCGTCTACCTTCCTTAGGTTTGGGTCATGACCCCAGGGTCCTGGGATGGAGCCCTACATCGGGCTCCCTACTTAGTAGGGAGTCTGCATCCCCTCTCCCTCTGTTCCTCCGTCATGCTCGCTCACTTTCTCTTTTCCATATAAATTAATAAATAAAATCTTAAAAAAAAAAGAGGGAGGGCATCAGGTTAGCAATAACAGATAAGTGAAATTTAGAGTCATTATCAACTTGCAGTGAATTCCAGATGGAGTTTCTGGAAGCTACAACTATATTTCTTGTTAGGAATTCATTCATGTAACAAATGTTTTATGGGACATCTACTATGGGTTAGACACCATTCTAGGGCAACAGCTTGCATTCCAATAAGGAGAGGCAAACACTAGACAGGGAAACAAACAAACAGGACAATTTCAGAGGGCAGCAGTGCTGGAAGGAAATAGCTTGGTCATGTGATGGAGGATCAGGTTTTATTTATTTATTTTATTTTTTAAAAAAGATTTTATTTATTTATTTATTTGACAGAGAGAGAGAGATCACAAGTAGGCAGAGAGGCAGGCAGAGAGAGGGGGGAAGCAGGCTCCCTGCTGAGCAGAGAGCCCAATGCGGGGCTAGATCCCAGGACCCTGAGATCATGACCTGAGCCCAAGGCAGAGGCTTTAACCCGCTGAGCCACCCAGAAGGAAGCAGTGGATGGGGAACGCCACTTTGAGGAGGTGCTGATGAGAGGAGGGCAGAATTCTGGGAAGGAGCCAGCCATGCAAAGCAGGAAGGGAGGAGCTTATGTTAAGCCCACCCCAACCCCATCACCTCAAACACATACCCTCTCTCTCACACACACACATACACAGGGACCCACTGGCTTGGTAGGAAGAACAATAGAACAGAGGCCAACATGGCTGGAGTGGCTCATGGTGATGGTTGGCCAACATGGCCAACATCGCTCACTGTGATGAGCGAAAGGACAAGTTGCAGGGCTGGAGTCTGATCCTATGCAGGCTTGTAGGTGTTGAAAAAGAGTTTGGATTGCATTAATCCAAATTTATTTGGGATAATCTGCAAAATGCACTTGTGATCAGACAAAAGGTTGACTCCTCTTGATAAGAAAATATTGGTTATAAAATGTGTCCTCCAATCCAGGATTTACTCTGGAATGGCTATCACAGATCATAGGCTCTGCATGACTTCGACATGTGTCTCTCCTCTGAGTTCTGACATCAGGAAAATATTATGCTTCCTCATGGAAGAGAGAAGGCATGTGTTACAGGAAATGAAATCCACACCTTTTGTTGCATACATTGCTGCTTGTAAAGGGACACTAAGGGGCTGACTAGCTGCCCTGGCAAGACCTCACAGATAGGACAAAGGGAGCCCATCTCTACTGGGGTCACCACGATTGGACCAAATTTTGGTTCCCATCTCTGGGGTCTTCACCCTGGTAAAATCCATCAGCAATAAGCTTTAAATGTTTGGTTCTCCCAAGATCAACACATAGGAGGCTGATTGAGATCAGAATACTATTGTCTAGTGTCCAGAACAGTCCAACCTACTCTAGGATGACTGGAAAACCATGTGGGAAGGGGAAGGCTGCTAGATGGTCCAGAGCCAGCCAGCTGACTGGCAGCCTCATGTGTTTTAGTCAGTTCTAAATGGGGGAGAAGCTGCTCCTCAATAGAGGTCATCTCTCTGGTGGACATATCTTCTCTCTACTCCCAATAGGCTTAACAGACACCTGCAAATCCACATCACCCAACCTCCACTGTTATCAGCCACCACAAGTACCATCTCCTCTTAGGAAATATATTCTGATGGGAAAACACTGAATGTAGAATCAAAAGGCTTGGTGCTGCCTTTGAACTTTACCATATACTGGCTGTGTGATCTCAGATAAACCACTCACCCTCTCTGAGACACATTTTCCTCAACTACAGATTGGGTCTAGCAATACCCCCTCATAAGCCTGAATATAAGGATTGGATTGAACATATGCACAGCACAAAATGCAGTGTCTTGGTTCCACAAAGAGTAACTCAGTAACTGCAACATCCTGCTTCAGTTTGGTGCCCAAGTTGGAGAACCCTGAGACCCTCCAGCCACAGTTGCTCTGGAGTGTTGCAGAGAAAAAGAAGGCCAAGTAGAGGAAGTCTCTCCGATGTGAGGGCTCCAGCAAGGAATCCAACTGCCACGGGGATTTCTGGGGACTGGGCAAAAGGAAGTTTCAGTGTTTCAAAAGGAAACAGGAGGAGCGGACACAGAGCTGCTTCTCTGGTAGAATTTATGAGCCCAGCAGGCCCCTGGCTGAGACAGGCAACTCATTCTGGGGAAAATTAAGTGTCAAACGCAGTGTTGTGGAATTCTTTGGGCACCCATTGGCAGAGTTTTATGGTCATTCTGGCTCTGGGCCTTAGTTTCCTTGTCAAAACATTGACTTTCCTCTGCAGCTCCTAACAAGGCAAGAACTGGGCAATACCAATGAGTAATTCATCTCTTAACACCTCTGCTTGAAAAGATGAGACACCTCAAACCCTGTTTCTACTGGAGTTTGGGGGCAGTAATATGACACTGAAATCATTGGCTCCGTGTCACACCAGGAGAACTTTATGGCTTTACAGGCTGGCAAAAGACTTTCCCCAGATGAATCAAGCTTCCAGAGTTGAGATGTCTAACATCACACTTTAGATGAGAGAGGAGATATATGGGCAGATCCATCACACTAGCCACTTGTCCCTGCAGAAACAGGAGCAGGAAAGTCAAAGATTTGTTAGTAATATTCTGCAGAATGGCTCTGAACCAACAGGCAGCCAGAAGATTCCAGCTCAGCACCACAAATAATTACTGAAGGCAACTGTATACACAGCCATTAAGTATTTGCCCTCATTTGGGTCCCCCTGAAGGCAGACCCTAGACTAAGACATGGTTGTAGGTAGTTGATTTGGGAGGTGATCCCAGGGAATAGGAGTGAGGGAATAAGAGGAGAGCCAGTAGAAAGGGGCACTAGTAAGCCGGTCACCACTGTGGCAGTGAGGGTCCAGTCCTGTTGAGATATTCTGCAAAACTAGTGAGAACGGATTTTGGAATTGCTCCTTTGAAGGGTGGGAGATGGGACATTGATTCTCTACACCTGTCCCTGAGGGTAGAGGCTTATCCCTGAGCAGGTTGACCCTCCTGAACTTGCAGCCTACGCCGGTGATTGTGCTGACCACTCCAATAGCCCCAGAGAGCGCCAATTCAGAAAAGCAGAGGCTGCACAGGGCCTGCTGGGGGTGGGACCTGTGGGTGGGACTCCAGTGGTGTGCCCAGCACTGCCTACCACAGCTGCGCTGATGTCAGAGGAGGCCAGGGATGTGGCCTCAGCACAAGAGTCATTTGCAGTGGTACCTCATGCATCACCATGCTAAGCACAACAGGAGGGCAGGAGACACAGAGAAAACCATTGCAGGGCTGCACCGACTTCTAGGGAGAATTTAGAACAGACGGTGACCCACAGGAACCCAGTCCAGCAGCTCAAGTTATAATTGAGTAACAAGAAGAGAACGCTGGTACTGAAAACAAAAATTGACTGAAGTGGCTGGCTACAGCATTCTAAGAAAGAGGCCAAGCTCTTCCTAGGGGTAGATGGCCTTTTAGTTTAGAAAAATGCTTCAGAGCATCTTTTTGTTTGTGTGAAAATATAGGCCCGAGGGCACAGTGGGAAGGAGGAAGAGAGAGAACTAAGCTCTGTTATAACTGGATTTTTTGTCTTATTTGTTTGGAGAGGACTTGGGGGCACAGGAATAGAAGAGATAAAGGAAAGCAGTGAAATGGTGGGGGGAGGGGAGCCCAGGAAGGAAGACAGCCAGGACATGTCTTGCAGCCCTGCTCTTAGGGAACCATAGGACAGCAACTGCTAATGAAGTGGCCACTTTAAGCAGGTGCGCATTCTGTGAGTGCTGACCTTTAGTTCTGGTGTCCCTAAGCCTTCAGTGGGAAACATCTCAGTCTCTTGTTACTAGTGCTTTGGGGAACCAAGACAGATCATGTAGGGTGATCTAAGGTAGAGAGAAGACAACAGCCATGGGAAAGAGACAGAATGGGAAGCAAAACTCAACAAGGATGAGTACCCAGGGATTGTCCCCTAAGACTTCTTGGAGAAGTTAGGAAGGCAACCAACATTTCATAGAATGTGAATGGTTTGAAATTAAAAAGAACTACAACCCCATAAACCCAGAGAACATGGGACTCTCTCTGGGTTATGGCATGAATAAGTTCAGCATTCTGTTACCACTGCCAGACCCCCAGCTGTGTTAGACTCCAAGCTGGACAGTGAGTGTTAGAGGGTATGGCCCTTGTCCTCAGGTTGCTCCAGTGTCCCAGGGTGTTCCAGTTGTCAGCACAGCTTGGCCAAGTAACAACCTGGGAGGCAGGAGGAAGGCTCAATGAACTCCAATATGGAGGTCATGAAACATCCCCAGCACAGAGTGGGGCATTAGGACCCTAATTTGAATAAGGAGGAAAAAGCAATGATTAAAGGAAGCAAATGAGTGAAAGAAAGGGAATGTCCTCTGGGGCAGAAACTCCCTTAAGGAGGGTTCCTTAGGTCAACAATGACACCCAGGTGTCTCCCAAGGTGGGCCCTTCTGAATCAGCCAGAGACCTGGGGTCCTCAAGAAGAGGTTAAGGAAGGGACTACTTATGAGGTGTGAGGGGTGTGTTAAAGGGAACCACGAGGAATGTGGGATCACACAAAAGGCCAGCAAACACATGTATCCCTACTTGCACTGCTGTAGAAGGGGCCTTGGGGAAAAGCTCTGGTTTTCCATAGAGGAGCTCAGCCTGGAAGCAAGGAAGCAAAGGGAACACACACTCAACCTCCCTCTAGCCCCTCCAGGGCTGCCGTTGACCAAACCCAGCTGGGAGCCAGAGGTTAAGAGAACTTGGTTGGTGCTGTTCTACAGACCTAGACTGTGGTTGGAGAGTGGGGCTGGAGGACTTGCTAAAAACTGGTTACTTGGGGCTCCTGGGTGGCTCAGTCGTTAAGCGTCTGCCTTCGGCCCAGGTCAGATCCCAGGGCCCTGGGATCGAGCCCCGCATCGGGCTCTCTGCTCTGCGGGAAGCCTGCTTCTCCCGCTACCATTCCCTCTGCTTGTGTTCCCTCTCTCGCTGTGTTTCTCTCTGTCAAATAAATTAAAAAAAAAAAAAAAAGAATCTTTAAAAACTGGTTACTTGTCCTCTCCAATTGTTTACAGTGGGCTGGTCTCATGTGCAGAGGTTTCCAAGAGGTGATCAGCAGACTTGTAGGTTCAGGAGAAGTTGTGTTGGCTGCCTCATGCTGAATGCCCTTTGTCTTACTCCTGAAAGAGTCCAGATCACTCAGAAGGTCTCAGAGAGGAATCCATAGATTGTGTTTGTACGCGGAACTGGGATTATGGCAGGAAAGGAAGTCAGTGACATGCACAGATCGCACATGACCTAGCATTTTAAAAGTCAGTGGCAGTGTTTTTTAATCAGTTGGGCATTCTTCTAGAAGCTAGCACAGCAGCCTTCCAACTGGGAGGCTACATCCAAGGACCTGAGCTTGTGAGCGACCTGAGAACTGTCAGCTTCTCTCAGAAGCACTGTCTGAGATGATTTGTGGCAACTGAATTTATCAAGGAAGGAGAAGCCAGTGAGGGTAAGAGAAAGGAGGACAGGGAAGGGGGAGGAAGGCAAGCATGGGTACGATTTCAGGTGAGGTCCCGGCTGCACCCTGAACCACTGGGGAGCTCTGGAGTATAAGCAGCACATCACAGTTTGCTCACCTTCAGGCAAAGGAGCTGGGCTTCCCAGCCCCGCAGCTGTGGGTCATCAGCTACAGGCCTGGGAAGGAAGGCACAGCAGCTGCCCCCGTTTCCAGCTCTGGTGTGAGTACAGTCCCAGTGCCTTCAGTCGCTCGAGGAAAATCTTCACAAGCAGGCTGCGGGGGCCGGACATTTGAACAAAGTCCCCAGCGGCTGGCAGAGGGTGCACAGAACTGTAAGAGTGACCCAAGGAATCTGTGGAGGGGAGGTCCTGAGGGTCTGTTACAAGACCCATCACCCCCAGTGACTCTGCAGTCAGGCTCGCTCTGCTTCGCCTATCTGTGCAAGGATGAGGAAGGGCCCCCCATCAAGTGGCCCCACTTCTAGACCCGCATATCACTTACCAGGTCGGGGACTTGGGCAAGGACTTAATAACCCTGGGCCTCACTTTCCTCCTCTGATAAATGGAGCCCTACAGTCTCTGCTTTACCTACTTCATGGAATGATAGCAGATACCAACATAAAAGTACCTTGAAGGAAGGAGGGCACGAGTGTGTGACCTGCCAGGATCCCCTGCCTTCTCTGAGGATAAGTGAGTCCAGAGGATGTCCTCTAAAAGCCACCTCAACCCCCCTCCACCACCACCACCACCACCATCACTCAGGAGAGGTTACCAGAAATATTTTGTTACTCAAGTATTCACTCAGAAATACACATAACAACCAGTATTTGTTGAATGAAAGAAAGAAAGAAGAAAAGAAAGAAAGAAAGAAAGAAAGAAAGAAAGAAAGAAAGAAAGAAAGAAAGAAAGAAAGAAAGAAAGAAAGAAAGAGAAAGAAAGAAAGAAGGGAAAAGAATAGAAAGACTTGGCAGGGCATTACAGTCGCTTCTTCTTCTTTTTTTTTAAAGATTTATTTATTTATTTATTTGACAGAGAGGAGAGAGATCACAATCAGGCAGAGAGGCAGGCAGAGAGAGAGAGGGGGGAAGCAGGCCCCCCGCCGAGCAGAGAGCCCAATGCAGGGCTTGATCCCAGGACCCTGAGACCATGACCTGGGCCGAAGGCAGAGGAGTCCTAAACCACCGAGCCACCCAGGGACCCCATTACAGTCGATTCTTGAGTATCTGAAGACTGATGATGTCCACAGAGGCCAAAATGTGTGAGAATTCTACCAAAACCAGGCTGAAGTTTGCTCCAGCAATTTTGCATTAAAAAAGGATTTGCTAAGAACAAGTTACAGTTTAACAAAGTCAGCAGGGTGACAGCCCACTTACAAGGCAAGCTCAGACCCTGGTCCTGCAGTCCCCTCCTGCGGATTTCATTCAGCAGACGGTTCTCCTACCCAGGACAGGGCCTGCAGGGCCAGGGGGTCAGTGAGACATTACAGAACTCTAGGCTGCCCAGAATGACTGGAGCATAAAGGCAACTCTGACCGAATAAACTGACTCACAACTGAATAAAGAGGGAGGTTTGCAGCAGCAGAACTGAGCTATTTAGGGTCTGGCTGCCAACAGCCAACTAGTGACAGTGATCAGAAGGGCAGACATCCACTGTCTTAACGGCTGGGACCTACTCAGAGTTTACCTGATCTCGGATCTGGTGCGACCTCAGGTGGGTAGTACAGCAAGGCGGGCGAGAAGGTCCTTTGCTGCCATGCTCCTATATGTTGGCAATGAGGTAAAAAGGGAATACATGCATTTTCTATTTATCTCATCAGCTTGGAGACCTGGCTATACTAACCTGCAGACTTACTGTAGCCGGCTGTTGGATATCGACTACTACTTAAAATGAATTGTTAGCAAAATGTTTGGTGAAACCATAGATTAAGCATATTGACTATGTTTCTTCTTTAAGTAATAGTTAAGGGCAATCACAATGACGGAGCAGCCAAGCAGATATTTTCCCACCTGTTATTAATAACAGCCCCTTGGCAGACTGATGGACGGCCTTGCCCATGATGGAGAGCCAGCAGCATGCGCTCTGCCGTGGATCTGTGATGGGGAGGACTTGCAAGATATTTGATTTGAGAGGTGCCTGGCTGCTGATTGATGAGGAAAGCCTGGAAGAAACACACCAGCGTGCTCACCAGGACCATAAAAGAGAAGACGAGTGCAATTATCTTGTGCTTCCCCTTCCTCTGCCACTCCTAGGAGAGCCAGAGAGGGGCAAGCAGGGAAGAGCCGTGGAGGGCATTCCACCTGTGTGCTGGTGCCTGCCCCTTCTGGTCACTGAAGCCACAGACATGAAGGCAGAAAACATGGACTCATTCAAGCAGGATCCAAGTTTCGGTGGGTTGTGGGAAAGGAGACTCAACGTCCAGGCGTCAACGTCCACCATCTTGAAGTGGCTCCAGGGGCTACTGGAGTGGAAAGGACAGGCAGGGGGTTTTCAGTGCCTCAGTGACATGTGGCCCTTAGCTCATTTTTCCTTAGCCAAAAGTAGTCACATGGCCTCACCCAACTGCAAGGGAACTGGGGAGTGATATTCTCATATTCTCAGAACGTTACCTGCTTCCTCACCCCCCATCCCCTCCTTCATTGCTCCAGTCTGGGCTGATCCCCACCACCCACAGCACCACACTCTCCTCATTCCTGAAGCTGTGGTAACGGGCGTGTTATCCAACCTCTGAGTTAGTCCCAGGCAGCCACCCCCTTAACCTCGGCTGCTCTCACTTCAGATGTTTCATTCCTGCTGCTCTGTGAGCTCTGCTGCACCCAGCCCCCACTTGGGGCTGGTGTTTTCTCAGGGTAGGGCAGGCCCCATGGGGTTCGTTCTGCTGGCTCTCTCCCTAAGTGATCTTATCAGTCCTATAGCTTTCAATGCATCCATATGCTCACATGGCTTAGACAAGGACCCTGGTACAGATGTCTTTCCTGAGACTCATCTACACGTTTCTGCTCAACTGCTAACTCCATACCACATAGGGACTTTACATAAGGGACTCAAATCTCCCACATCTGAGTCAAGGGTGCCTCATGATTTGAAGCAGAAATTTAGGAGTGACGCATCCTTGATAGCTCCCTTTGCTCAGCCCCAAATAGAAATCATCCATATGTCCTGTCAATTCAACCTCTGAAATAGATCAAAACAGATTCTGAATCCAAAAAACCTTGTCCTGTCCCTACTGTTGCTCTCTCAGGGCCACCACCTGACCTGCATACGTGGCCTCCCAGGGGCCTGTTGGCATCTACACTTTCCCTTTGCCCAGTCTGTTCCCAGAAGCTCCCAGGTTTCTCTTTAAAATGCAAACCAGAGCACATCACTCCCTGCTTAAATCCCCACACCAGCTTCTCACTGCTTCACACTTTGCAAGAGTGAAGCCCAAGCCCCTCACTACAGCCCACGTGGCTCGTGTGACTTGGGCCCTTCCAGTCCTCCCACTTGCACACAGGGTCCCAACTTGTCTCGGGACACACCAGTCCCCTTTCCATCTGGGGCCTTCATCACACTCAGTGCTCTATCTTTGGGCATGGCTGACTCCTTTCTGTCATGTGAATCTCAGCTGTCACCTCCTCAATAACACACTAAGGCATGGAGGAGAATCACGGTGTCTTCCCACAGCCTGTAGAACGCACTGCCCCAGCGGCATTCACGCATGGTGTCCTCACAGCTGCCCCCTCTTCTCCTGAGCAGCACAGTGGGCTGGCAGCCCCTGGGGGCCTCTCTGACATGAAAAGAGACTCTGTGACTGCCCTCAGATAACCCACCTGCCAAGCCACATAACCTCCTTGTGCCCTGATTTCTCCTGGGATGCGGCTGGCCTGTGTTTGAACCTGAATGCTTGTCCCTTGTGCTACGAATTATTTCTGTCTCAGGACAGGAAGACCTGGTTGCCCACTGACTGGAAAGGCCTGCATTTGGAAATCGAGGTGAAAAATCAATTTCACCTTTTACTCCACACTCATTGTGGTGACCTGAGGGGAAACGCTGTGTTGGGAGAAACACCTTGTTTGTAACAGGTGACAACCTTCAGCATTTATGGCATCTTCGGTATACAAATCAAGTATTCACTCAGAAAGACACCCGTAGCCATTCCCGGGACGTCCCAGGTTCCTCACCCACACCTGCGGACAGGGGGCATTGCCACAGGGCCCCAGGAACACTGCCTGCCTGCGCCAGCCCCACCCACACTCCTCGCCAGCGCCCTAGGTCGGAAGACTTCCCCAGCCATAGGAGAGAGGGAGAGCCTCCCATCTGTAGCTACGCGGATGCACTTAGAGGATGTAATGCTGAGTGAACTAAGTTAGGAAAACAAACACCATATGATTTCAGTCATATGTGGCATTTAAGAAACAAAGGAACAAACAAAGAAAAAAGACACAAACAGAAAACAGACCCTTAATTACAGAGAACAACCTGGTGGTTACCAGAGGGGAGGTGGGGCGGAGGATGAGTCAAACAGGGCATAGGGATGGAGAGTATACATATGATGGGCTCTGAGAAGTGTACAGAACTGTTGAATCAGTATGTTGTGCACCAGAAATTAATATAACACTGCATTACACTTCAATTTTAAAAAGTACATTATATTTCAATTTAAGAAGAAGAAGCTGACGAGTTCCCAGGAGCTCAGACTTGCTCTCTGAGATGGGGCCAGCCAGGGGCTACAACCTTCACTCCAGATAACCTCAGGCCAACAAGCATTTCCAGGGCTCAGTCCCCCAGGGACAATGCATCTCCAAAGGTCAACAGGGACATTGGCAGGGCAAGTGATCTCAGAGCTGAACTTGGACCACCCCTCTCTTCCTTCCTACACAGTGGCAAGCAGAGAGTGCAGGCAGATGGCCACCCTGAGTCTGGAGTGCAGGGCACTGGGGACAAGCACCTGCAGGTCTAGCCCTTGACAAGGGTGCTGCCTGCTAGCTTGCTACCTTCCTGCCCTCTGGAAACAGCACTGGTTTTCCTTTGGGAGCCTCCCTTCCCTATCTTGGGTCCGGTGGTTTAAGTGCCTTATCCCATCATCCTATCTCCAATCCCTCCCCTGGGATGGGCACATGTTCCAAGACAGACCATCAAAGCTATTCATTCCTTGGCCACCATTCTCAGAGGATAGGTACATGTATTCAGGCAGAACAGAACTTTTCTCTGAATTGAAATCCTTGGCAAGTGCCTGTTAAGGCTGGAACTGCCAGCATTCAGCACATGGAAAGACCCCACCTGCATGGGAAGCCAACAGAGAGGAGAGAAGAGCCAAGATGGAAAGAACCATATCCGAATCCCAGGATTAGAGTCCCTGGTGCCAGCCATGCCTGGCCATATACTAGTGACATGCTACCAATACATTGCTCTCTTCTGCTGGGCTTCCAGATTCCTACCCTGAGTGCTTCCCCTTATGCAAGGTGAAGCCAGCTTCACATGGAGCCAGATGGGGCACCATGAGCTTGGCTAATGGGGAATCTAGGTGTAAGGCATTGGATCTGGCACCAAGAAAGACCCATGAGAGTGAGGCCAAAGCAGAATGAGCAGGAGCTTGAGGCAGGAGCAACTGCTGAATCCCTGGCTGGGGCCATAGGTGTGGGTCCAGAGCCTTGTAGCCCTTGCTGGAGCTGCGATTGCCTCATGGCACTAAGGGGCTGAATGGCACTAAGGTTGCTCCGGCCACCCCCACCCCCATCCCCTGGCCCCTGAGTGCAAGAACTGGCTGGGGCAGCGAGTCCTCAGGTTCCTGAGCACCCCCAGGAAGTGGCACAAGCAGAATAGTCCTCTGTCCTCCAAGACAATTTCCCATATCCTCTCTGAGCCCCACACTCACATTCTGCCTTTTATCCCTCTGCTCACACTGCCTCTGTCCTAAAATGCCCTACATTCTCTTTCTACCTATGCACAGGGCCCCCATCCTTCAAGGCTGGTGTGCCCCTTCCTCTAGGAAGCCTGCCCTGACTAGCATAGCCCATAGAGAGTCCTTATGATCTGAGCCATTAGCTCACTGAAATGACCACCTGAAAGGACACAGTCCGCATTGGATTATATTCTGTCCTACACTGGTCTCAGCTAGCTGCCCTCTCCCCAGAGCAAGTGACCTTGGCTAGCCAGTTAGGAACAAAGAGAATTTCGTGTATAAAGGGGGGATGTTCTGATAGTTCCAGGAGAAGAATTGAGGTGGCCTAGAATCACTCCTGGGTCCTTTCATACTTCATGTCAAGTCCTGGTGGCAGGTTGCACTGAGGGAGACAGGACAGAGAGGAAAGAACATGCCCTGTGGAGCCAGGGAGGCCTGAGTTTGAGTCTTGGCTCTGCCACGAGCTACCTGTGTGACCTCGGTGGGGTCACGTGACATCTCTGAGCCCAGTTTCTCACCTGTGAAATGAAGATAATAGTGACTTTACCATAGGCTGAAATGAGATAGCATGGCTTAAACATGGTTGATGCTGGGTAAATGTTGGGAGACAGTATAGCATAGTTGTTAAAAGAATAATGATAGCAATGGACATCACCTGGCACAGTGTTAAGTGTTGTATTCTGTAACTCCACTTAATCCTTACTGCAACCTTATAAAGTAATTCATTCCTTATTATCTCCAGCATAGCAATGCGGGACATAGGGCTGAGGGTCATGCCCAAATTCAAACTCCCAATGATGGCAGAGCTGGTTTCACCCCTGAGCCAGCACCCCATCTCTATTTGTGGCCCAGGGTAATCGCAGGGCCAGCCCTGCAGTGGTTGGTAGTTAAGAGCCTTGGGCCAGATTTCTAGGTCCACATCTAAGCTCTGACACTTATTAGTAAGTTCTTTAATCTCTCTGCACCTCAGATGTTTTCATTGTCCATCTATAAACTAGAGATAGTAATACTATATTTCAGTGACTTTAAGACACTTTCAGTTGTAAGATGCAATACTGTTTATATACCACTAACAAAAAGTGTCCAACCTAGGGTATCTGATGGGAGTCCCCCACATAAAACCTGAACGTCTTTTGTATATAGAGATTTATTTGTTTGTTCGTTTATTGAATTGGCTCACATGGTTATGGAGGCTGAGAAGTCCCAGGATCTGCTACCTGCAAGCTGGAAACCCAGGAAAGCTAGTGATGTGATTCAGTCTGAGCCCAAAGACTTAAGAATGGGGACCCAGTGGTGTAAGTCCCAGTGTGAGCCTGAACACCCAAGAGCTAGGAGAACCAATGTCTGAGGGCAGGCAGATGTCCCAGCTTCAGCAGAGAAAGTGAATTTTCCCTTCTTCTGCCTTTCTGTTGTATGCAAGCCATTAACGGACTGGGTTATCCCCACGGTGCTGGTGCTGGTCCTCTGCTTAGTCTACTGATTCAAATGCTAATCTCTTCCTGAGACATCCTCACAGACACACCCAGAAACTATGTTCCAGCAGCTATCTGGGCACCTCTTAACCTGGTCAAGCTGACACAGAATTAACACTCATACTCTCCATGTGTGAAAAATAAACCCACCCCATTGAAAAAGTGGCAAGGAAACTTAGCTTGTCTCAACCTCGACACCAGATAAAAGAAGGAAAAAATTCTATCCTGAGAGACTGGGCCACAAGCTTGCATTCAGGCAGGTTGAAATCTGAATTCTCATGCCCCAGTGTAGTCCAGAAGTTCTGAAGGGGAGAGCTTCCTCTAGAGAGAACTCAGATGGGTAGCAACTCCATGCAACGAACAAAGCAAATGGAAATTCATTCTCTTGGAATTAGACGTCAGTCCAGGCCATCAGCGAATGTAAGGTGCTAGGAACTGTTAAGAACCAGCCAAATACTTTCAGAAATGTTCAAAGCTGGAAAGAATGTGCTGTATTGAAATGGCAGAAGTTTGGGACTCCTGCATGGCTCAGTTGGTTAAGCATCTGCCTTTAGCTCAGGTCATGATCCCGGGGTCCTGGGACTGAGTCCCTATATAGGGCTCCTTGCTCAGCAGGAATCCTGCTTTTCCCTCTGCCTGATGTTCCCTTGCTTGTGCACTCTCTCTCTCTCTCTCTAATAAATAAAAAAAATAGAATCTTAAAAAAAGAAAGAGAGAGAGAAATGGCAGAAGTTAGACATAAAATAATGATAACTGTTGTTAACAAAGTACCCCTAAGTCTCAGCAGATTACTACAACAGATGTTTATCTCTTGCTCAGGTAAAGCCCAGGACAAGAGTTCTGAACGGTGGGCACTCACCTCCAGTGCTGAGTCAGAGAGACAGGCTCTGTCCATTTTCAAGAAAAGGAGAGAGAAGAAAAGGCCCAGGTGACACGGGTAACTTTCACCCACTATGCTTCGAGCAGAATTCAGTCATGTGGTCATGCTTACTACAAGGGGCCTGGGGAATGAGAGCTAGCCATGTGCCTGAGAGGAATCAGAGAGGTTTAGTGAAAAGGCAGCCAACTCTTGCCATCTGTCCCGCCTCATGGGACCATTGAATACTTCTAGAAAAGAGTTGTTAGCAGCAGCAGATCAGAATGGTGCCTGATACCACACAGAGCTTCGGTCAATGACTGCTCTGGATTTGATTAATAGTAAGAACAACTTTGATTTATCAAAGCAATGCATTTTTGAAGACAGTGCTCACTTAACAAAGAAGTCCCCCCAGTGTCCTCCAGTGACTTGCCACAGTGGATTTCAAATAGGGATTTGAATTTCAAAAACCAGGATCTGTCTGTGGGAGTGCACATATGGCAGGAGGCTAATATTCGTATTCATATATACCACTTCCTTGAGAACCAGTCATCTTCCAATTGTTTCCATAGAAAAGCATGGTGCTCATGAGTATGCATTTTAGAATTCGTGTCAGCCTGGGTTTGAATTCCAGCTCTACCATTTACTTGCTTTGGGACATTGAGCTCCCCTTGGCCTCTCACTAGGCTTTGCTTTCTAAAACCACAACCTAGTAACAGCATCACTGCGTCAGGGGGTGTTGTGAGATTTGCCACAGTTGAGTGACATGCACAGTACAGTGCGGGGCACACGGAGGGTCTCAGCAAGTGTCATTGTCACTCATGCCCTGGACACCATTTCTTTAAGGCCCCTGTTAGCAGCCATGGGGTGGGGCCAGATCAAGGCCTGTGTGCTCCCCAAAGTCATGTCAGGTTTTCAGAGAGCCTACCTTACACACTGAGTAAACTAAGCAAATGCGTCAGGGGCTGGATGCCTACGATGTTCTCATTTGGACATCCAACCAACCAGTAGTCTGAACACTTAAATTTCCATTTTTAACAACTCCATTAATAGATGTGTCTTTAAAAATAACCGAAAGAATTATAGGAGGTTTTGTGTAAAGCCTCGCATCAGTCCCAGTTCCCACCATCAGCCGAAGCCAGGTGGTGGCCACATCCGTCCACTTTCTTTTCCTTAATGTCCAGCCGAGGCCCACAGACATGAGCAAATGCCTCAGATTTATAACCAAATGTAAAATGCAGCTCCGTCCTCTCTGGATGCAAAACCCACAGCTTAATCTTTGGACAACCACACTTTCCAGTAGCATCAAGAATGGCTTCTGAGAACTGAAATTTCAGTGTTTAGTTAGGGCTCCTTAAAAAGTTTCAGCCACAGCTCCTAGGACCGGAACCCAAAACACTGCCCTGCAGAGCCCAGGAGGGAAGGACCACTAACAGCTGGTAGCTTCCTGATACATGGTTGCACTGTCGGGACAAGGGCCTGGTACCAGGTCTTCCCTCATCCCAGCCCACAACTCTGGGCCCTGAGACAGACAAGCCAATGTCAGCAGCGTGGAGAGTGGCCTGCCTTTCTTCTCCATTCCAGCTGAACACCCACTCGTGTTCCCGGCCTGGACTACCTTGTTTTCACCTCTCAAGGCCCAGAGAACTGCCCCTCCTTCACTCTCAGGGCAAGGTTTGGTGGGGAGCTGCTGCTCCCCCTAACTCCAGACCTAAGATGAAGCGGCTCATACACACCTCGGCTAGATGATTGGTCAGAGATGGGCACAGGATCCAACCAGAACCAGCCAGTGCTAATCCTGGGACCTGGCTGGAACAACCAGGGGGGAGAGAACCTGGCCCTGCTCGGTCGGAGGGGACTGCCTGTACGGCAGCCCTCTCCTTCCTGTCCAAGGCAGTGACTAAGAATGCTCCAGAAAGGCAGAGAGAGAGAGAGACAGACCTAGTCCACATCATATTAATTGAGTCTTTTATGCAGCTGACCCTGGGGCTTCATGGACTTTCCAGTTAAATGATGTAATATTCCCTTGGAGGCACCAGTTGTTTTTTCTGCCTCTTGGATGGGAAGAGGCCTGTCTGATGTGGACTGTTTGCTGATTGCATTGGATCTTGCACCTTCAGCTCTTTTGAGCCCTCAACATATCCAGTTCCCAGCCCTTCTTTCTACTCATGCCACCAAACCCAAGCAGGGAGCTTGCATTGAGAGCCTCATATTATATGAGATCTGAGTGATGCAGAGTTCCTATTGCCTCTGCTCTGAAGGGCCCAACACACTAACTGAAAGGACAAGGAAGGCTTCCTGGAAGAGGTGTCACTGACCTACAATTAAGGATATATGGGAGTTGTGTAGGAAGGATGGGGGGACAAAGGCACCCAAGTGAGCATGATCCCACAGAAGGTCCCTCTCCTAGGTGAGCACCTGGGCCAGATACCTCACTCCTGCAGGCCCTCCTGCCTGATTCCCTCCAAGTTTCCTTGAGTCTGCCTTGTCTTCCCAGTTGTTTTTTCCTAGCTTTCTGAGGCCATGTGCAATGTGATAGACTTGAGAGATGGACAGGCAGCCATGTGCACAGGAGATACTCAAGCTGGGCGCCTCCCCTGCACTCTGTAGATACTGAGTCCATGGACTCCACGCCTCCTTAGATGCATCAAGACGTTTGGCTCTCTTCCTTTTTTTCAATTTCAGAAATCCAAAATGCACCAGGATAATGGAAAAACAACTGCGTGCCTGCCATCTATGATTAACAAAAGAAAACATGCTCTTGAATCTGCTAACAATAATTTTTTGTGAAAGAAATTGAATTTTACAGTTTTCATTAAAGTGCCTTCCCCCACCCCACAACCATTCTTACATTTGTATGACAATTTTAACTTTATCTTGGTGGAGAGAGTGAGAGCTACCCAGTCCTAATTTTAAAGGCATGAATGGATGGATGGGTAGGTACATAGATAGATATGTAGATAGATGGATAAATAGATATAGATACACAACAAATACGTTGTCTTGTGAGTCCTTTAATTTACATAAATGCTATTACAACTTACTTCTGCACTTGCTTCTCTGTCAGCATCAATTTTTCAAGGTAGATTCATGCTGCCATAATTGCTCTATAGTAGTCCGATACTTGAAAATACCACAATTTGGGAGTATCTTCTCCTATTCAGGGATATGGGGTGGTTTCTTCTTTTCCACCATCCCAAAAAGTGCCGCGGGGAATGCCCTTGTGCAGGTGTGTGGGACACGCTTCAGCACAGAGAATGGAAAGCAAGTGGCTGGGTCGTGGTGGACGCACGTTTTCAGTTTTATCAGGAGCTGCCAAGAGCAACTGTAAGAGGCCATGCCCACCTTCCGCCCACCAGCTGTGTGTGAGCTTTCCTGCTTCTCCACTTCTCCACACTTGGGATGAGTCAGACTTTCTGAGTTTTGCCCATTGGATGGCTGTGGAACAGCATACAGCCTTTTCATTTGACTCTGTATTTGTCTGACAAGTAATGTGGCTAAGGAGTTTTCAATTATCTCTGACTTGGTGGTTTCTGTTTGCCAAGACTCCTGGTCTTAATGATTCTTCACTTTTCTATTGTGTTCTCTGTGCTCTGCCAGAAAAATCCACGTGCAGGACTTCTTGATGTGTACTGGAAACCACTCGGTCATCAGCATAGCAATTGTCTTCTTCTCTGGCCACAAATTTGGTTTATGACGTCCCTTGCCAAAGAGATTTTGTGTGTGTGTATGTGCATGTGCACATCTGTGTGCGCATGTGTGTGCACATCTCTATGTGCATGTGCACATCTCTGTGTGTGTGTGCATGTACTCATCTCTGTGTGTGTGCGTGTGCACATCTATGTGTGCATGTGCACACATCTCTGTGTGTGTGTGCATATGCAGCAGCAGTAGTTAACAGTAGTTGTCACAGAACAATCTTTTCCTTTATGAGCTGTGCTTTTTATGTCTTTCTCTATTATCTTCACAAGTTTATAAAGTTCTGCTCTTCACCTTTGGATCTCTATCTGGAATTTGTTTATGGAATGAGGTAAGAGTCTAAATTAATTTCCTTCCTGAGGGCACCTGGCTGGCTCCAGTGGGAGGAGCATGTGACACTTGATCTCAAGGTCATGAGTTAGAGTCCCATGTTAGAGGTAGAGATATAAACAAACAAACAAACAAACAAGCAAAAAAATTTCCTTCCTTTAGGAAAGCTAATGTCCACGCACCATTGATTGCAAAGTCCTTCCTTTCTTCTGATCTGTCATACCCCATCATATACAAGTTACTGTAAATGCTTAAGTCTGTTTCTAGGCCAAGGATTGGCCAACTTTTTCTATAAAGAGTCAAATAGTCAATAGGTTAGGCTTTGCTGGTCGTCTGGTCTCAGTCACAGAGACTCAGCCCTGCCGCTGCAGTGTGACAGCCCCTTGAACAATACAGAAGTGAACGGGTGTGGTTGCTCGCCTGTCCCAGGAATGCAGTTATCTCTGAAGCAATATCACACTTGGAGCATTTATGATAACTTCATAATATGTCTTGTTATCTAACAGAAAAAAGTACCACCCTTTTCTCTTTGGTTTTAGAATTATCATGGTTATTCCTGGGCTTTTATCCTTCCAAGTAAAATTTAGAAGGGGTTTTGACAAATTCCATTAAATCTTGTACTGGAATTTTTTATTGGAACTGCATTGAATTTCTAGGTTAATTGAAGGGGTCCATCTTTATAATATGTGTGCATCCAAGAAACATTTGCTTGGTGCATACGGGGGAGACACAGCCTACACTCACCTGACATATCCAATTCACATGGTATCACTACCTTCCTCATCACTGGAGCCAGAAAGCTCAGTTTTATCCTCCACCTTTCCCTCTCCCTCCACCTAACCAGTCAAGCACAGGATCACCTTTTCCCTTCTTTCCAGTATCCTCTCTGCCTTGTTCTTAGAAAACTGCCTCATTTCTGACTTCAGTGAATTCCTCCTCCAGACTGTCTATTTCATCCCCATTGTGCACTGCAGAGCTCTCTATTGTCACTCACTTGCCCTTTGCCAGGACAAAGTTCACCATGCTCAGCACAGAGCATGACACCCTCTTCATCTGCTTCCTATCTAACTTCTACACCTCACTGCCACCTCCCCAGGATACCCAATGCCCCAGCCACCCAAACACCAGCAGCCCTGCAAATGCCCCACTCTTTCTCACTCCTCTGTGTTGTGTGCACCTGAAACCCCTCCATCTTTACCCAGCCAATTTCTCTTCAAGAGCCAGTTCAGGCATCACCATCTTTAGGAAACTGTCCCCAACCTCATACCATCCCTATGCTCCTGCTGTTCAGGGAGCTGACCTGCATTGCTAATCACATTGCACCAGGAGAGAGTAGGCTCCTCGAGGGCAAGTGTCCTATCTGATTTGTTCACAGCAGAACCTGTCAGGTTTGAATCAGTGGTAGAGGTCAGGTTTGAATCGGCGGTGGAAAAGAGGAGACAGGCAAATGGTTTTAATCGAGGCAAGCTTTAATGGAAGCGCTTTGGGAGGGTGGTTCCTTGGTCCCGGGTGAGGTTCCTTGGTCCTGGGTTTGGACAGGGCCAAGGAAGTCACACCAAGGGTAGGGCTGAAGGGTTTTTAATTAGGGGCCTTTGGGTGTGGAGGGTTTGCTGGTATCTGATTGGCTGTGGTTTATGTATATGAGGGATACAAAATACACCAATCAATTGTCAGCTCTTTATACAGAAAAAGGAATGCAAAGCTGACCAGTCAGATTGTTTGTCATCGTTATGGGGTGATCTGGAAAGTCTCTGAGACAGGAAGCCCCATGGCAGGAAGTCCGAGCCACCATCTTGTGAAACTCGGTGGCCATCCTGTCCGCTCTCGGCGTCCCTGGGCCCGCCAGACTAACAGAACCCACAGCATGTCCCCTGGGCCCTGGGCAGGCACTAATTCACGGTAGGCATTAATTAGCATTGGCTGCATAAATGAATGAAAGAAAATGTAGTCAGAACACAGCCAGACTGGGAGGGAGTGTCCTTGTCTCAGTGCAAACATGCCAGCCCTTTTCCCCAGGGATGAGGCTGAGGGAGGGAGTAGCTCCACTGTGTCTGTGACCCTCTGAGCTCTTCCTCCTGCCCTTTTGGTAGGGCCAGAGCTGAGGAGCTGACTGGGCTGGAGAAGCAGTCAGCCTATGGAAGGAGGAGGCAGGCATAAAAATGCAAATGCAGGGTGCTTTCCTCCCTCTTCACTTTTACTGTGCTCATCTCTCCCTCTCAGACAGATAAAAAAGAAAATGTGCAGGTGAGGACAGAGCCCCTCTGGGTAAGAAAGCAATAGCAAAGTGACAAATGCCATGAGGGTTTAAGCAAAGTCCCCCGTGGTTACAAACCCTCAGGGAAATAAGCCTGACAAATGCATGGCCCTGATCCCTGCACCCTTTACCTTTGAAATAACTTTGGCCCTGAAAAGGGAGAAAGAAGGAAATAACTCAAAGATTTTAAAAGCAAAGTTTCTATCTGCAAACCAAATGGGCTGAATTTTTATAGGCTCCTTTGGAAGAGCATGAAAAATCCAGTTGTCGAAAGATCCTGTCCTGGGGAGCCGCTGGAGGAGAGGAAGGGAGCATCGGGAAGTCTAAACAACTCTGCTGACTCTCCCATCCAGGAGTGGAGCCTGCTTAACCCTGCCCTTCCCTTGTCCTGGGGACTGCTAAACTGGGGGTGGGGGGGTTTCCTGTCACAGGGCTAAGCCCACTCTGGGCCCAAGCCTGTGGAGGGAGCTGGAGCACAACAGGGAGCTCCTGTCCCCCAAGTGTACTCATCAAGTTCTCTCCCTTCACTGACCCCTCACTGCCTGCCAGATACTGCTCCAACCCTCTGCACGTATTTCTCCCTTTGACCTTCACAGGAACTCTGTGAGGGAGGCATTAGTATGCTCTACCTTACAGATGAGGAAACTGAGGCAGAGAAGTTAAGGTGTATTAAAAACAAGACAAGGGGCACCTTGGTGGCTCAGTGGGTTAAAGCCTCTGCCTTCAGCTCAGGTCATGATCTCAGGGTCCTGGGATTGAGCCCTGCATCGGGCTCTCTGCTCAGCAGGGAGCCCGCTTCCCCTTCTCTCTCTGCCTGCCTCTCTGCCTACTTGTGATCTCTCTCTCTCTGTGTCAAATAAATAAATAAAATCTTAAAAAAAACAAAAACAAAAACACAAGACAAAAGGCCCAAAATGGAGTGGCTTTTGCTAAGCCCCACGTCACCAAATCAAGACTTAATTTCAGTTACAGTTCTCTCAGAAATGGAATCCTACCCAGAGTATTGGGAATGGTCAGGCCATCTGCCAGGTGGACCCTGCCACCCTAAAGGGAGCTAACTGCACAATACCCAACTCTCTTTTTGTCTTGTTCCCACCCACTTCTGCCTATAAAAGTTTTTCACTTTCTACTGCTCCTTGGAGCTCCTTTCTATCTGCTAAATTGGATACTGCCTGATTTGAATCAATTTTGGCTCAAATAAACTCTTAAAATTTTTAATATGCCTCAGTTTATCTTTTAACAGGTGGCACAACTTCAAAGTGGAGGATCTGAACACAGGCAGTCGGTCTCCAGAGCCCATCACAGTAGCTGCTAATGCCCACCCCCCAAGCTTCCCTTCACCAGACCTTGCACCAGTCCCCTGCTGCCGGCTTCTGTGAGTGGGGGCTGCTCACAGCTCACAACTACCCCTTTCCGGGGATCACCCCTTGCCCAGAGATGCCCGGGAGATCATGGGCCACCCTCCGGGGTGGCTCGCAGTCAGAGACAGGGGGCAAAGAAAGCCTTGCTTCCTTACCTCAAGGGGCAGAGACCTCTGCCGTTCACACTTCTGAGCTCTCCGTGAGATCAACTGACTTGCGTGTGGCCATCCCCCACTGCTATCCTGCTCCCCTCACTCTTCCACAGGTTTCTTCTGAGATCTGTCCTTCAATAGAATCCCTCCACAAGAATCTCCATCCAAGACTCTGCATCTAGGGAACCCGACATACTCTGTGTAAATAATCCCTCATCTTTACAGCAAAGTGGTGAGCACTGTACCTGGAGCACAGTGATTGTGCAACAGAATTCATGCTACAGGTAAGAGACGCTTTTTTCTCCTCATTCTGCCATGGATCAGCAGTCTGGGTCCCACTCAGTTCCTCTCAAATCACCTGGACACAAGGACACGAGAGCCACAGATGTATCCAGGGCATTTTCTGTTTTCCTTCCAGTAAGGGCAAGAGAAGTTAGGAAGGAGGGACAGGAAGGGAAAGTAGAGGTCAAGGATATTATTTTTTTTCCTATAAGTTCTTCATTATTAATAGAGAAGTATGTGCTTCTGAGCCACAAGTCTTTGATGGTTATCGCCTCATGCCCCCAGATGAGGGAACCCTCCCTAGTGGGGACCTCTCCCTTATTACCAGCCCAGCCTGCAGGTGAGGGCTTGCAGCCCGCACGCATGGAACAAGTGGCTGAAGACTGAAGCATCACGCTGACTGGGGCTTCAAAATGGAATGCCTGAGACCCTGCTGTTCTCTGCTTTTTTTTTTTTTAATTTTAATTTTTATTTTTATTTATTTATTTATTTATTTTTGGTTCTCTGCTTTTTTATCAAGTCCACGCACAGAAATGAGAGAGAGGAAAGACTCAAACCCACTCCTCCTCATTGCCCTGCAGTATATCCTCATGAATCTCATTTACTGGCAAAGACAGTAAAATTTCCCACATTGCACTTGCAGGTCTGATTATGAATGTCCTCTGACTGCTGCCAGTGCAACATCCAAGAACAGGGCTCCATAATTTGGCCAGCATTTGCATGAGAAACATTTCCAGTAGGGTATATTATCGGATTCTTATTGCAGGGATATTGTAAGTGGGCAGGAAAAGCTGTTTTCAAGGGAAATGAATAGTCTTTAGCAAAGGAATATGAAGGGTTTATCTCCCAGAACAAAGGGCTCTGATCACATCTCTGCCCAAGGCTGGTGCTATTGCTGTGTTGTCCGTATGACCTCCTGGGAACAGAGCTATTCTCCTAGACTAGCACATGGCCAAGGGGCATAAGGTATCTGGGTTCTCCTTCTACCATCCACAGAGACCTGAAATTCCAACATAAGTGAATCATCTCTTTGTAAGAGAAACTTAAGCTTTGTCTGTGTAACACAGACTGGGAGTCAGAAGACCTGATGGGTGACTGAGTTTAGCCCTTAGTATGGGATGGCCTTGGGTGATATCTCCCTTGTCCTGGGTTCTTTAGGGTGTGCCATCTATAGAGAAAACTAGCACCTGGACAGTATTGGTTGGACCTGAAACATATCCACTCATTATGGCTTCCACAGAAGAAAAAGGGTGGGGAGAACCTATTAGCAAATAAAACTGAGAAATCTAGGAGTCGATTCTGGCATAGCAGAGATAGAGCAGCTCAAACAATGCCATGGGACTCAGTGTGCCTCTGTCTCTCAGCACTGTCCTTCCCCTGTGGATTTCTTCCACAGTAGAGTTTTCTTACCTGGTGGGAGAGTTGTGTAGGCTCATGTCTTCCCAAGAGATCCTCCCCTTCGAGACACACAAGGTTGCACTGACCCCATTTGACTTACCTAACTATCTGAGGATGACACTTACCCCTTGCATCCAGGGGAATTTGGCAGCTGGTGGCTAGACTGGGGTCAAGGCACAGAGAGGAGTGTTAAAGAAAAAATTATTCATGACAGTTGTTGAAGAGCTTACTTTATTCAGGACCATAGCATTAGGTAGAAGGACCACTGCAATGGGGTTTTGCAGTTGAGGAGAGAGATTGGGCTCAATTCCAAATACAATAAAGAAAAGTAGGAATTTATAGCCAAAGAGCCGTCAAAGGGTCAGTGGATGGAAAATTGCTAAGAGGAGTATCAGGGTGGGGTGGTTCTGGTTAAACTAACCTACTCCAGCAGGATTCTTCTGAAGGCAGGCCAGAATGATCAGACATCACATGGGGGAAGTTGGAGAACAAGGAACCTGACTATACATCAAGGATGGAAGATTTTGGTTAAACCAACTAAGCAGGATTCTTGTTAAAATTGGACAATACAAAGATAACCATGAAAACCCAGAAATGAGAGCCTAGTTGAAAGGAGAGTTCAGAGGACCCCAAATGGAATTTGGTCAAGGAACACCTCCCAACCATCTTCACTGAGCATCAGGGAGGTGTGACTCCCCAGGAGAGTCACCAAACCAAGGAGGAAAGGGTGCTGAGCAGGCAGGAAGGTGAGATGCCTGCTGGGCACACTGAGCAAACTGCTTCAGAGGACATAGGAAGAGGCAGAAATGGAATCCTGACCAGCTCCACCAACTCCCTTTTGGCCCCAGGATAACTTTGTGCCAAAGTCATGTCTGATTTTTCTGAAATCACCTACCACCTCAACTGCCAAGGCACATGCTTCCTTGATGGTAGAACTGATTGGTTGAATATCCTTATATCAGCTGACATATGTGGAATGACATCTTACTCTCAGATCAGTTGGATTTCTCTTAATTCAGAAACTATGTCTGTTGTGCCACTATGTCCAGGCACCAGGCAGAGAACATAGGGTGGCTTTTGGGAGACGGAGTCACAAAGTCCTAAGGCTGAGTGTTGACCTCAGGAGCCCAGAATCCAGGAGGAGATTGAAGGCCAGAAACGAAAGGGCATGGTTGCAGGGGGCATGGGTCATTCCAGTGGGCTGAGACATAGGCAGGGAGGGTACAGTTGAGAGCAATTCTAACTGGAAAGGTGAGGCTCTTTTGAAGGGTCTGGATGCCCAAATGGGGAGCCTGGACTTGGACCTGTAGACACAGGAAGGCTTGAAGGTTGTGGAGTGAGAGAAGGGCTTAATTGTGTTAGAAACATGACTTTGACACTGACTTGCAGAATGGAGTTGTGTCGGGGTGGGGTGGGGAGGTGTTTTGTGGAATGAGAGAAGCACTAGGAGAAAGAATTGGGAACCAAAAAGAGCTGTCTGGAAGCTGTTGCAATGTCCAGGAAAAAATAAAGTCTGTTTTAGAGCATTTGGGGTGGGAGAGGAAGGATGTGGAAATAAGCACACACTAGTAGGGCATCAGCATTCCAGAAATGCTTTCATATGCATCCTTATCCCCAATGATGCAAAAACCCCGAGAAGGAAGCAGGATGAATAGTAGAAATTCCATTTTACAGACAAAAAGTTGAGACCAAGAGGGCAAGAGCAAGGGACAGAACTGGGACACACTGGGCTACTGTGCCCCCACTACCCTGTAGCCTCACTCAGGTGGCAGCTAAACCCAAGAGGTCCCTGCTGTTCCCACATCAGGAAGCATGGGGAGCCCATCTCAACCCTCTGAAGAGCCGTGGGATAAAGCCATCTGTGCTGCTAATACTAATATAAAGTATTGATTATCTCACTGCAGGAGTCCTGAGACAACCATCCCTGGACTGCTGAGGCTGGCGGCAGCAGCTACTAAATTGTGTTTATGGGAAGCTTTTTACCTGAAGGGGTCATAATTCACTCTTGATCAATAACCTATCAATTCACCTGCTTTGCACATTGCAAATCCTCCAAATCCGTCCACAGAAAGGAAAGAGAGAGGAAAAAAATCTGTTTATTGGAAAAAGACGACAGGATAACAGGCTAATGCAACCACTTAGGGTGGTGATTACATAATTTTGATTTTTTTTTCAATTTCAGTGAAATATTTTGAGTGATATCCTCAATCAAAATGAAAAAAAAGAAAGATAATGGTTTGAAAGGATCAGGTACTGAGCACCTACTCTGTGCCCCACACTGTATAGAACTCCCTCAACTACCCTCGGAGCCCTGCAAAGTGGGTATCATCATTCCCCCTTCCAGGGAGAAACCTTGCAGCACGGCGAGGTTAAGTAGCTTCCTCAAGTTTAGTGGTGGAGCTGGAAATTAAAAGCACCATCTCCCAGTAAGAAATAAGTGGAGTCCAAAAGCAGCTGGGCTTGGAGAATCTGAGCCCCATTCCGGGTGCGGGGGGACAAGGTTAGTTGTGGCAAGAATGGCAGGGGCGTGCAGGGCACTCCTGGGAGGCTGGCCTGGGCTCCTGCTGCCAGTGGTTTTCTTCCCCACTGTTTGCTGATAGAGTTTCTGTCCTTGTTTTGGAGTCTGACCCCCCAGAATGAATTAGATAGTCAGCCATCCAGAGCCACTGCCAATTTCCTCACTTCCCTGCTCATCAGCCCCAGGGACCCCCAGGGCCCAGAGGATGAGGTCATTGAGTACCCCAGCTGCTTTGCCAATCTCTGGGACCTCCCCTGCAAGGCATGGCAGGAATTAGCTTGATTGACTCCCTCCTCAGCAAACCCTGCCTAGCCTGTAAGCCTGAGCTCTCCCTACAAACTCTCCCCTGCCCCCTGCCAGTGGCCCATCTCCCCAGCTCCAAGGCAACCCTCAGAGCAACTTGCTTGGACAGTGTTTCTTGGGCACTTCACCCCAGGATTTGCCCTTCTCTGAGCTTCAGCTGCTGCTCTTAAGGCTCTGCCTGGGGAGGAGGGTGGCATGGAGAAGGCCGCATCCTGGGCTCAGTGGGAGAGGACCAGTCTCTCTGAGGGTCTCATGGCAGACCTGAAGAGTCCTCTCTGAGAAGTGATGGGTCATCTCAGACCCAGGCAGATGTGGGGCACTCCCTAGTGATGGCTTCACCCCATCCTCAGTCACAGGCACAACATCAGTCCTCAGAGACAGGATGAAGAGATAAAGGATGGAACCTAAGGGCTGAGAGTTTCACTCAGTGTGATGAAGCCTTGATCTCAGCCAACAAGCCACCTGGAAGACGGTGTTCTAACAGGCCTTGAATGGCCACGGAGATTAAAGCTTGCCGGGGTGCTGGACCTTTCCGTTTTGGGAATTAGATGAAGGAAAACAGTTTTCCATCAACAACCCATTCTTATACTTTTTACTGATTTGGTGAAAATTAGTTTCTCTCTACTGTTTTGTAAGTGGCTGCTCTGATTCTGAGGACAGTGGCTAGAACTGACTGATCAGCCTTCTCAGAGAAGGTCCAGAGTTGGATTTCTCTCTAAATAAGCAATTGCGTGTGGCATTGATCATCAAGAAGTCCCACAGCATTGCTCAATTAGCAAGCAGTTAAAGGTGACATATTGTATTTAAATAGTCTCCCTCAGAGTGACAGATGTCTTGGGTAAACAGAGGGAAATTACTCCCAGAGAGCTGCCAAGGCCAGCAGAGCAGCCCTGAAGGCAGAGCAGAGGCTGGTGGGCCCCCAGCCGCCCCTTCCCCGCTTCCCCTCCCATCCCCTGGCTGGGGAGAGCTGTGCACTCCAGTCACCTAGGAAAGCCTGGTTTGTCTCAAATAATCTCTGCATTGGAGAGACTCCTTCCTGAAGAGGCCAGGGCTGCAATGTGGACAGAGTTGCTTGTCCAGTGGCCTTTGTCTGTGCCCACTTTCCTGTGACAGCAGCAATGTAGCTGCGAGGAGACACTGTGGCCATTTTCCTGGTTAATTAACTAAATACACACCGCCTGTAGCCACAGAGCAAGTAGATCTCAGGATGAAAAGTGCTAATTTTCCTGCATTTATGTGTCCAAACTCCTTTCCTTCCCCGGTCTTATTCTGTCTGCCTCATCTTCTAAGTCAAGGAAATGCATGGCTCTGAATGACAGGAACATGGAACCAGTAATTTAGATAAATGACGGAGTTCCTAGCTCCTGGAGGCATATGGCTCAGCGCCTTGCCAGGGCCTAAGGAACTCCAGGGAGGCTGAGGGAGGGGTGCCTGGCTCTTTCCTGTGTAGCACAAATTAAGTGCTGGATCCCCAGAGCCTGGTTAACGTCTGCATGTGGAGAGGCTACGTCTTGCAGGAGGAACCTGAAGGGCCGGATGGCTCCACTGTGGGAAACGCGGTGGTCATCATGTTCATGCCTTCCTCCCACATCCAGTCCCCTCTCCCCACTCTGCTTCTCTCCTCACGAGGCCAACCCCGCTGGCTGGCATGACTGCCCCACAAAGTCCTGGGAGGGGCCGAAGACACAAGACTGTGGTCACCAAAGCCACCTGCGTGTGCTCCACTCACAGGTGTCACAGAAGCACAGGGAGCCCTGGGGAATCGGCCCTAAACCCAAGTGATGCGGAGGGGGAGACCCAGGTCCTGGGAAGTGAGAGGAGCCCCCGAATGGGCTGGAAGGAAGATTCTGGATTAGGACGAAGATCACTGAACTGTGGAAAGAAGACTGCGCCCACCTCTCTCTCTCTCTACCTCTGCCTTCAGGGCCAGAGAGGATCATCAGAGCCATCAGCAGCTTTGAAAGTTTTCTCTTTCTTTTTTTTTTTTTTAATAAAATTAATCTTTATTACTTCACCAAGAATTTTCCCCCCAGTGTTATTGGGATATAATCGACATAGAACATTGTGTACGTGTAAGGTATACAAACAAGTTGAGATATTGCAAAATGATGACTACCTGAGCTAATGCTAACACCTCCATCCCATTATATAACTACCATTTTTTTTTTTTGGTGGTGAGAACATTTAAGATCTACTCTCTTAGCAGCTTTCAAGTCCTCAGTATAATTGGGCCATCATCATGCTGTGCATCAGATCCCCAGAATCTATTCATTTTGTACCTGGAAGTTTGTACCTTTGATCAACATCTCCCCATCTCCCCCAGCCCCCAGCCCTTGGTAACCCCTGTTCTGCTGTCTGTTTTTACAAGTTTGGCCTTTTTTTTAGATTCTGCATATAAATGATATCATACAGTAGTTGTCTTCAGCTGACTTGTCTTACTTAATGTAATGCCATCAAGGCCTATCCATATTGTCACAAATGGAAGGCTCACCTTCTTTCTCCTGGTTGAACAGTATCCCACTGTATGTGTATGTACCACATCTTTATCTGTTCATCCTCTAACTGACACTTGGTTTGTTTCCATATCCTGGCAATTGTGAATAAGGTCGCAACGTGGCTTTCCTCTCAATTTCTCTCCTTGTCAACTGTGACTTCCTTCCTATCTGGGGCAAGGGAGGCCCAAGCCCAGTCCCTCATGAGAAGCAGATGTTGAAAAATGCCCACTACAAAAGCCCAGGTCCCTTCCCCAGGTTAGAAATTACACATGAAGAAGGCCTTCGCCCCATTCTAAAGAAACAGAAAGTGTCAGGGGGAGAGGCAGGAGACATTTTTAAGAGAAAATTTAAATGTATTTATCTGCTACATATTCCCCAGAGTCTGATAAACTTCTAGGTGCTTAGAAGATCAGTTAAAATTTACCCAGCAACCCTTTTAACTTTGTCATTAATCTAAAAACAGAGATAAAAAAAATAAAAATAAAATAAAAACAGAGATAAGACCGTCCAAGTTGCCATATAAGAGGCCCTTGTACAAACCGTTCTTTGGGGGGTCACTCCAAATCCTGGCATGGGTGCAGATGGCAAGAGTTGCTTCCAGCCTGAAGTGATAGGATGAAAGCCATGAATCCAGCCACAGGTATCCTGGGGAGCCTGGGCCAGGGGAAGGCCTCCAGGGGATGGCGGCCAGGTCAGGAAAGAGTGTGACACATAGCAGTTTGTATTTCTGATACCTACAGGAAACAGCTAAGGAGAGCGTGTGAGGCCTGATTCAGCAGCTTACACCCAGGGCCTCATGAAGTCTAGAGAACAAGGCCCCTGGAAGGCAAATGCGGAGGCACAGTGACTTCCAAGAATGGGCTAGAAGATACCTTGGCCTTCCTGGGAGGCTGGTGAGGGGGCAGGAAAGGCTTGGCTCCATGAAGGGGAAACCACTCCTGCACCAAGGATATGGATAGAGACACCCCAAAAGGCCAACTGGGTTCACAGGGCCAGGTTAAGATCCTAGTTCTACTGCTAGCCTGATGTGTGACCCTGCTAAGAACCTCAGTCTATTCACCCATGAGGGCAGTGTAACAGTACCCGACCTTCTTTTCAGGGAGATACATGGGCTTTTCCCTATTCTTGGACCCCCTCTGCACCCTGATATCTCAAAACCAAGAGTTCTGCCATGTGACTGTTAAAACCTTGAACATCTAGTCAGAGGGTCTGGCTTCCAGTCCACAGGCTGTGTGTCTGCATGGAGAGCTCGGGGGTCAGGGGGTGGCCCAGGCAGATTTCCCCAGTCTGCAGCTGTGCCCCAGCTTGACCTCACCTCTGGGCTAGGACGGGTGTGGGCCTTTCCATCAATAGTTTTAACCTTTACAGAGCTCCTTTGCTGAGGACTTACATGAACCAGACATAGTTCTAAGTGCTTTACACCTAGAAGTTCACAGCCCTCTGAAGATCTGTATGGTATGGGAAAGCTAAAGCAGAGGCTGAAGAATCTGCCTAGGGCATATAGCCAGCTCCCACAGAGCCCCCTCCAGCCCTGCAGTTTATCATCTGACAAGGGCCTGTGAGGTGGTGGTTTTACTTCCATTTCACAGATGAGGAAGCTGAGCCCTGGAAAGGGCAGGTCACTTGCCTGAAGAGGCGCACCACCCAGAGCCAGAGGCAGAGGCAGGCTCGCCCACCACCTGAGGCATCACATGGGCGCTGATCCCAGCCACTCCACCACATGGCCCTGGAGGTTAAGACCTGGAGCAGATGCCAGGCCACTCGCTCCTCCAATCCCTCGGGTCATGCCAAGCTGCTACTTAGTTTCCATCCTTTACCTGACATACCCACCCAAAGCCAAGTGTCTAAATTATTGATTCTGCTACAATTGGCTGGATAGTTACCTCTTTTCTGCTGTTCCCTGAGGGCATGTCGACTAAGCTAAGGCTGTCTCTCACCATTTGACCAAGATTGACCCCTTGGCTTTTGGTGGCGCTCTTTCTGCTTCTGACCAATGCCTCTTCAACCATCACAAAGAGTGTTTTCTCTCCAGACAGCCATCATTCCAGAATACACAACAGAGTCAGTCGAACAGCACTCCTGACACCCAGTCAGCCTCCTCAGAAAGAATCTTTCTTCTATCCTGGACCTTGGGGCAGACTTGGGCAACCTAGTAACATGATTTTTTTTTTTAAAGATTTTATTTATTTGACAGAGAGAAACACAGCGAGAGAGGGAACACAAGCAGAGGGAATGGTAGCGAGAGAAGCAGACTTCCCACAGAGGAGGGAGCCCAATGCGGGGCTCGATCCCAGGACGCTGGGATCTGACCTGGGCCGAAGGCAGATGCTTAACGACTGAGCTACCCAGGCGCCCCAACATGATTGTTAAGACACATCAGGTGCTTGATGGGTGGCTGGCCCTGTGCCCTGCTTTAGCACACGTCACCTCCTGTTATCACTACAGATCCTGGAAGGAAGGAATGCATGATTGTTTTCAGCTTGTGGATAAAAAACTGAAGGACAGAGAAGTTCGGTCATTTGCCCTAGATTCTTCAAAGGAAGCAGAGATATACCTGGGACCTCCAGGCTCCAAGCCACACATCCAACAAGTTGCCAGGCATGTTTTAAACACTGATTACATGCAGATGGGGGATGAGCAAATGTCAGAGAAAGCCCACATCTCTAAGGATCCACATCCTAAGGGAGGAGACAACACATACACAAAACCATAATATAAGGCAGGTGCTTCTAAGAGGCCTCATTTCCTTGATTTCCCCCATGGATGATCCAAAGAAGTTCCTGCTGTCACTTCTTTGGTGCCCATCACGGTGCTCACCACCAGCAAACTAGGCCTTGTCCCTTCAGTTCAGACCAACATCTGTATCTTGAGCTCTAGTCCCAACATTTACACAAGAGAGAGAGCTGGACTCCCATATGACATGAGTCTCATTCCCAAAGAAAGCTGCCGTCAACTGAAGCAGTCTATTTATAGACACACACGATCCACGGCACTTTACATGTGCTGTGAACTTGCTTCAGCACACAAAGAAAGTGACCCTTCTTTCACTCAGTGCAGGACCATTTCCTTCTGGTGCATTTCAAGATTCAGCCTTACAAAAAAGTGCTTGGTTTGGTTTGGGGTGTAGGGGACACAAACAGACAGCTCTCATATGAACTCACTCACAAGGCCAGAAGCACAGTATTTTGATTTTGACTCCCTGAAATCATGTTTACCCACAATGAGACACTGAGACAAACAAGAATAGAATGAAATAGCTCCCCTTTGGTTGACTATGGCCAACACCCATAAACTCCTGTTATAGACTGAATGTTTGTGGCCCTCCCAAATCAACATTACAATCCTAATCCTTAAGGGGATGGTATTAAGAAGTGGGGCCTTGGGCAGGCCCTGCCTTCATGAATGGGATTAGTGGCCAAAAAAAAAACAAAAAACACCCCAGAGAGCTCTCTTACTCCTTCCTACATGTGAGGACACAGGAAGACAACCATCTATGAATCAGGGAGCGGGTCTTCACCAGAACCCAAGCCTGCTGGCACCGGATCTTGAATATCCAGCCTCCAGAACATGAGAGTAAATTTCTCTTGTTTATGAGCTACATTTTCACAACAACTTGAATGGACTAAAAAATTTCCCATTAGAAATTTCCGGGCATCTGGGTGGCTTAGTCCATTAAGCATCTGCCTTCAGCTCAGGTCACGATCCCAGGGTTTTGGGATTGAGTCCCACATCAGGCTCCCTGCTCAGCTGGGAGTCTGCTTCTCCCTTTCCTCAATGCTACCTCTGCTTGTGCTCTCTTTTTCTCTCTGTCTTGCTTTTGCTCTCTCTCTCTGGCAAATCAATCAATCAATCTTAAAAAAAAAAAAAAAAAGAAATTTCCAAGTAATGAAAACCCAACCTTTGTGATAAGGGCTTTTTTCCCACTTGGGTCCAAATACAGCAACACTGCCTCCCCTCCCTGCCCAATTCACATAATTAGATACCACAGGACTTCTCAGGTTCCCGGGATTAGACGTTGCATTAGCCACCCTAAACCATGCTCATTTCACCTCCACCTTGCAGCTGTATCGCTTGGAGCATTGCACTGAAAATCAAGCAGTCATTCTGGGGCCTTCTTGGAAAGCAGTCACAACCACACCTTAGTGCTGCAAGAGAGAACTAGGGAATATGACAATGTCTGTGTGAGGTCATCAGGACCCTCCAACATATCCATACACACACCAACCGCAGACTCGCTGTGCTCCTTTTATTGTAAAGATGATTTCCCTGAAGTGTTTTTAAGCTGGAGAGATTTCCTACAAGCTGGTGAAAAATTGCTCACTACAGGAGATCCAATTTATTGGTGGAAATCCAGCAACCCAACGTATTGGTAACTAGCTTGGTAATGAGTCTCTTCCATGTAAATGGGCTCATTATTATCAATTTTTATGAGCTCTTGAGTGAGTCTTGATCTGCCTCCCCACTTGGGCTCTAGGGCCAGCGCAAGGTGAACAAGAGCATCCAGCCCCGTTCCTCCCCACACCAGGTGCTGCAGACCTCATGCCTTGTAGGAGGGGTGCAGGGAGGGGAGAGTGGGGGAGATAGAATGTATCGTTAGAGCTTTGAATTTAACATTCAGAACAGAGATGTTAAGGAGACTTGCAATGAGGTGTTGTAAAAACAGAGTTTGATTGAAAGAGCTGGCACATAATGCAAATGAACACTTTGTCCCATGATTCATTGCTATCAAGAGAACTAAATTTGTACAGCCCAGAGGAGAGATGACTAATGGGAGGCATAATAATTGTCGATTTATACCTGCAAAGAATTAATCAGGAGGCCCAGAGGAGACAGTGCTCTGCGGCCACTACAGGTGTGAGTGTTGGGGAGCAGGCGGTTCAGGGAGGAGCCTGGAAATTAGGCTAAATAGCAGGAATGGCTATAATAACACTAAGGTCCATTAGGCAGAGACATCACCTCCACCACAGGATGCCATGGAATTATCAACTCCAGAAACCTGCACAAAGCAACTTGGGGAATAGATGACAATTTTTGCAAAGATTAGTGGATTTGATGGTGCATCTAGAATGATCTGGGGCTCAATTTCCCTAGCCTGGAGGCTCCTTCTCAGGCAGCCCTTTGATAAGCCTCCTTTGCTTTATTTAGACAAGACTTCAAGTCTCCACTAATCCAAAATCACCTATCTTAGAGCACTAACTCCAGAAAAATCCCTGTGTCCAACACAAGGTGGGTGCAGAGGGAGAAGTTTATCCTTATATTAAGCAAGTGTTTATTGAGTACCTACTATGTGCCAGATGGTGAATAAGGCAATGTCCCTGCTGTCATGAGCTTGCATTCTAAGGTAGGGGGCAAAAGGGTGACACAAGGGGCAGGCAAGCCTTTGTAAGAGATGCTGGCATGGCCAGGCTTTACATGATGCCCAAGGAGAACAAAAACGCATTGACCAGCTCTAGTCCAGGTTTTGCAGAGTGGGCCCTGACAACATCAATCACCATTCCTATAAGAGACCACAACTGCTTAGAGGTCATTTGAGAATTCTGATTCCTGGAGTGAAGGCTGAAGAGACCCTTCTGTGCACGACACGTGGGTGACCCACAAGCTAATGGTTTGACTCACTCAGTAATGTTTTCAATTAATTGCCAATATTTAAAAATTGGAAAATGTCACATGAGTTCAGATTTCCAATATCTTTCCAAAAGTCTGACCCTCTACACTGAACCTACATCTCTACACACCAGGAGTCAGCTATGACTGAGCAGCGGCTGCCCCTTTAAGTCTCCAATTCGCCACAGTCCCCACTGCTCCCTTCTGTATCACAGACACCCTGTTTCAATCCTCATTTTCCCAACCTGGCCTCAGTGGGAATTTAATTTTTCTCCTCCTAGGCTAAATGACCAGAAATATGAGGTAGCTGGCCTGCATTAGCTTAGATTCTAGCAGAAATGCTTCTAACCAGTTATAATTCAGTGTTTTAACTTGATTAATATCTCTGCATTAATCAGTCACCTAAAATATATTTCTCTCTTCTGCACAGCAGCAATCAAATACACAATTGTCAGGTATCCCTTCCTCTCCACTACAGCCCCTGAGCATTCCCCTGCACTCACTGACAGCCCAAAGTCAGCAATCTAGATGAGCTCTTCTGTTCTCTCCCAACTCCAAGAGAAGCGAGTCACTTACCCCTTTTCTTCCTTTGCTTTGGCCACCAGGAGGCTGAGACTTCACGCAGGAGTGCTACATAGCAGTTAATAATTCAGCTCAAGGCTTAGTTGCCTCTCTACTGCTCCATCCCCTGATTGATTTTTGACCTGTATTCCTAACAAGTGAATTTTTTACTACAGTTTTACTACAGCAGCAAAGGAATGCAGGAACATGCCAGAATAAGAGAAGCTGGGGGTGGTCCCTGCTCCAGAGCTGGGAAGCAGTTAGAGGTAGACACGGGCAAAATGTGTGCAATTGGCAAATGTGTGGCAAGGCAGCTTGCCTTGCAAAGCACAGTAGGTAGAGGGGACAAAAACACGTGGGATATTATTGATCCAACACACAGACATGGTGAGGTCCACGGGGCCTGTGCCACAGTGGGTGCCAGAAGACACAGGGAGGGAATCAGGCCGGGTTTCCATTTCTAGGAGTCCAACTGTGGAAACACAGACTTGACGAAGAAAGTCTATCCCCACTGCTGGGCTGCATCAGAGCCATCAGATTTCAGCACAGTTACTGTTGGATGATGCTCTGTGCTTGCCAGCGTCCCAGACCCAGGATGGCTTGTGGCTTCTCAAAGCCACACAGGGCTACACAGCTGAACCTGCTCCCCCTGGGGGTGCAGGGCAGCCCCCTCCCTGAGGGCAACTCAGTCACTGAGGGGCAGAGCCTCACCCTCCTGGTCCTCCCACGGGATGATCCTGCGTGTCTTCTCAGATGGGACCGGTGGCAACCTACTTCACTGACTCTTCTCCCTTTCCTCCAGCTGTCTTCCCCTGCTTCCTGGGATTATGTCCAAAACATACTTGCACTCAAGTCATTATTCTGGGATCTGCTTTTTAGGAAGCCCAAGCTGAGACAGTGCCTCGGAGTGTAACTGAGACTGGATTATGAGCTAAAGGGTGAGGAGAATCTTCAGGGACCTGAAGACATTGGAACTAGGCCAGGCTTTGGTGCACAGAGAGGGCAGCACAGGGGAGACACTTTCTGAGAGGACAGCACAGCATGAGCTGTAGAGAGAAGGTTCGCAGCTGCTGAAGGGAGCAGCATGCAGTGAATTCGTGGGTTACATGATGAGCAGTGAGAAATGGGATTGGGAGAACTGAATGGGGCTGCATCATCAGTGGGTTTGAACACCTCACTGGGGAGTACAAACTTGACTTTGTACATGTTGATGTGCCATGGTTGGGGGAGGGAGACAGCTGTGGAGGCAAGAAGGAGTCCGATGAGGGTGAGGACAGAGGTTGTCTGGGGAAGGTGGGCTGAGCTGGGCTGTCGCCAGTGAAATGTGCCTTCTCCCCCCTGTGAACAGAGGATGCCATGGAGGACTTGGTTCTGTGTGTGGTTCCAAAAGAGGCCTCCCTGGAAGGCAGGCATGGCTCTGGCTCACAGCTGAAGAACAAGACTGGAAGTGGATAAAGAGCTACTGTCCCCAGGCAGGGGAGGGGAGCCAGCTGAAATTCCCATGTAGGCAGATAATGGCTGAACAGTGCCCAGAAGGCATGTCCTGACACCTTCTAGCCAGATGGGTGTCCAATGGCACTTTAGTGGAGTCCCACATGCCTGCGGTGGGAGCAGAGCTGGCCTCCTTGTCTGAAGGGTGGTTGAAGGCCCAGGAGGTCAGACTACACAACCCAATAGATGGTTTAAGAGTTAAACAAGTAACAGAATCATATGACATCAGATAACCATTTGATTATTTTCTCTCCAGCTACAGCGACCACATTCTGGAGCAGCCTGAGTGAGTATGTGGCCACAGTGGGGAGCAAGAATGGAAACATAGCCTTGGATCTGGTCCAAGCTCAGCTTCTCTGACCCCCAACCCCCACCTTCCCTCCCAGGGAAGCCCTAGGGTCCAAGGATTGGTGTTTCTGGAAGAACTGGAGATTAACTTTAGGAACTTCAGATTCCATCTTCCCATCAGCCCATTTCTGAGCTGCTTTCTCTGCAGTAATATATTTCTCACTTATTGTGGCCTTTTGTAAAGTATCTTCTACAGGACACAGATTTCATGGGTCGTTAATAGACAGTCTTTTAAAATAATGTTTCAAATTCAGACGACTTTAAGAAATGATGTGTTGAGCAAAATTAGATGGATTTCTTTACTACAGGTCATCACAGCTTTCAGTGTGCTCAGAATTAGCTACATAATTTGTGGAGCTCAGTGCAAAATGAAAACACAGGGCTTCTAGTTCAAAAATTCATAAGAATTGCAAGACAACCACAGAGATTCACAGCAAGCACAGGACCCTTCTGAGTAGGAACCGGGTGCAGACTCTGCATAATTGTGCTCAAGTCAGCCTGGCTCTCCAAGAGCAGGAAAGAGGCCCAAAGGGCACGATGTGTCCTGAGGAATTCAACCTACAATTCCAGCCCCACGGAGCACACTTAGAGAAACCCCGCATCAAGCTGAATTCTCACCTTCTTGTCTCTAAGCTCCGATATGGGGGGATATTAGTAGTTTATGAGGAATCCCATGGACAACTGCACACAGAAGGAGAAGATGGCCCTACATCTGCTAGGTTGTTATTTTTTAAACTGTCAGCTCAGTCCAGTTTTTGTATTTTTGTATTGTTGTTTTTTTTTTTAAGTTGGATCCACTAGTAATTTCTGCTTATTTCTTATTTTATTCCATCCTTTTAAATAAAACCCAACATCCTGAACTACCAAAACAAATTTCCAGCAATAATAGCAGGCAATTTGCAATGAAAGATGAATATAACAAAAATAGTCCACCTTGACCAGGGGTGGTGCATAATTTTGCGCTTAGAATGCCAGCACTGTTAAAGCGCTGTCAGCCCCCTGCTTTATTCTGTTTCCCGAGGGGGCTCCCTGACACTGCCTGGGGCCTGGCTTCTCTGATCTTCTCTCCTGGGTTATTTATAGCTGAGGAGGGTGGGAGTAGGGAATCAGGAGCCCCATACTCAGCTCTGTGAATGGCTTAGAAGTGGGCTGAGAAGTGAGGAGAGTATTTGTCCCCTTAACCCCTACTTTCCTCCAGGGCCAGTCATCTCTGACGCTCTGACTTACCATCATCTCTGGGCTCCCACTCTGGCAGCCTTCTGGCCTCAGAGGCAGTTTGTTCACCCTGCCCCTCTATCCCTCCTGTCTCCTCCTCTCCCCTGTGAGGATGTACTGGCTGAAGGCAGCTGCCTCCTCCTGCAGGCAGTCATCATCCAGCTCTGAGCAGGCTGAGTGTGGCTCTCGGCTAGTCAGCTCCTGTATCTGAGCCCATATATCCCTGTATCCCTGGACACACACCGTCTCTGACTGAGTGCATATGACTGTGCTTTCATTGAGGGCCACCCACATGCCAGGGTTTCATTCTGGACAATTTTCACATGAGGTTCACAGCTCCAGTCCTTGAGAAGCTCAACTTTGATTGGGGGAGAGGGACTGGTTCCCAAAGATCCAGACAACAAAGCAACTGCCATGCAAATCTTCCCACATCACACCCCTGCTAAAGACCCTCCAATGGACCCCTGCCATCCACTGTTGGAGTAATCCTCTCCTGAGAGGGTCCATTCTAGACCCTTCAGGATCTGGCCTGTCTTACAGGCTGGCCATTGCCTTCTCCTTAATGCCAGTCTCACACAATCTGCTACACCTGTCCACACTCCGTAATTATTCCACACACCCAGGCTTTTGTTCAGGCTGCTCTGCCATCATGATGCTCTTCCCCTCACCGCCTGCCTGGAGGATGCCCTTTCATCCCTCCAGGCTCACCTCAAGCATTAGCTCCTCTAGGAAGCTTTCCACAATCCACATCTCCCAGCCGGAGACTGGCCACCTTTGTACCTGCCACCTTTGTACTTCCCTTGCCCAGCAGAGGTTTCTAACACGGACTAAGCCAGCATCTCCTTGTCAGGAATCTGTCTCCCACCAGGCTGCAGGCAACCTGAGGGCAGGGCCCACCACACAGTAGCTACTCAGTAAATAACCATTCAGTGAGTCTCTGAATCAACAGCACAGACCCAAGCACTTGAAGAGCTCTAAGCCCTGGTCCCTAGGGGCTGGAGCCTACTCCTCAGGACGGGAGCAGTGACCCTCCTCTTCTGCATGCCCATGCCCTCTCAGTACTGTCCCCTTCCTCTCCTTTCCCTGCTTTGCTTTCACAATGGGAATCACAGAGTCAATATTAGTGTGTGAGAAGGCAGAGAAGAGAAAAAGGAAATTGCAATCTTAAGGGTGACAGCCCTGAAATGTTGAGTTTGAAAACTGCCTGGGGATTCAACTTCACATCCCTGGCAAAGTAAATGCAAATACATATTCAAATTCAATGTAAATTCATTGGCGAATTTCCTCCCTCATTACTGATGCCTGGTGAGACTGGCAGTCCTTGGGTGCTGGGGCCTGTCCTGCTCTTCTCAGCTCCCTCCATGGTGCCCATCCCAGAGCTGAGCTCCAGACAGTAAGAGCTCCACAAGAACAGCTCCCCGAGGAGATGTCCTAAGGGAAATCCTTCTGGAGACACTGCCTGGTGTGAAATCTTCTGGGGATGATCCCCATGGGTGTAAGGCTTCCTAGAGGAAGGAGATGGGCCCAGTGTGAGCAACAGGAAGGGAGTGGGGATCTGGGAGAGCAGAGAGGGGGAACTCTTAGCACAGTGAGAGCTCAGCGTTCATTGCATGGAGAAGACCCTGTGGGGCTCCTCATTTCAGAGGCAAAAGCTCAAAAGGATGAGAAAGCCAGGCTGTCTCTGTTGGAGGGGAGGGATTGGAGGCACAGAAAGTTCAGTTTTACTTAGGGGACTGATCCTGAGATCTCTGGGGACCTCGAAGGGAGCGTAACACCTCTGAGGCTAGGAGAAGTAAATCTTTACCTTGGCCATAATCACAGGAGGCCACGTGTTCTAGAGCCATAGACCTCGTGTTTGGGCAAAGAACCTAAGCTGAGAAGGAGACCATGAATGCCAGCAGCCTGGCAGACATATTGTTCTTTCCTGCTGACTCAGCATAGCAAGGCCACTCAGCTGGTCTCAAAGTAACTGAGCAAAATGGCTCTGTTAGAAGGTGAATGCATGGCTCATTTCGTGGCTTCTACTCTGGTGGGCAGCTCAAGTCTGACTTGTATCAGCTTCTGAGACAGCTCTTTCCTTGGGCTGAAGGAGAAGAAAGCATGAGAAGAAGCTAATTACAAGATGTCCCTGAAACACCAGAGCCAGAGCTTGCAGGCTGGACCACAGTGGCCCTCCTGATTAAGAGTACAGTCAAGAAGGAAAAAAGAACCCTAAGCTCTAGTCAAAGCACCATAGCTGGAACACCTTCACCCAACATTCTTAACAGTGTAAGCTAAACATGGTGGCCACCTATTGAACACCAACTACACACCAGATATTCTGTATAAAATACATTAACCATTGCCACAGCTTTACAAGTTAGGCATCATGGTTATTCTCATTGTACAAATGAGGAAACCAAAGCTCAGAGTGGTTAAGGGTCCTGCCTCTGGTCACACAGCAAAGGAAAGAGGCAACACAGATCTGCCCAAAGATTATTCTTGAAGAAATGTGGGGAACCTCCCTGTCCTTCTCTCTCAGGGTAGTAGACTGACCTGCCTCAAGTGCTGTTTTAATGTCCTCTTTAGAAAGCCATAGGAAACAAAGGTTTCCCATGCCAGTGGTGGGAAGAAGGTTTCACTGCAACCAGGCGTGGTGGCCATGGCCTTAAGAGGCGGTTGTAAGGACTCATTAAAGGTCAACATTCCTGGCAAGTTACACTTATAGACCTGGCCATTTCCATATTGGCCATCTCCATATTCATGGAGTGAAGAGAAGGGAATAGGATACCTAACAAATTTGGTGCATTATCAGATCACATTATCAAGCTTCTCTTGGCTCTCAAGCCCTTCCACGGAACACACCCACTTCCAAGTACCTGCCTACTTCATGGTTTACCCTTCTTTACCATGTATGGATCCTCCCTTCACACCCCCTTCCTTGAGGCTACAAAATACTGTGCAGGGGTCTACAGCAGCCCAGCAAATCCAACCCTTCTGGTAATAGACACTCTGCTGGCAACTTACCCCCACATGGCTTGAGAAGTCTCACTCCAGTTTGGACTCCAGAGCAGGCAGATGGCCAAGCCTGGTCAGTCCAGGCACTGCATTTCCCTGCCCAGGTCACTGGTTCAGGATGGACAGATGGCCTGAGTGAGCCATCAGAGCTAATGGACTTCAGCCCACAGATGTCTGGAACCATTAGAAAAGAAAGTGCATTTCCCCTGAGTAGTATAGAAGGGTGTCACAAGGCACACCTGCCTGGAAATGAAGAAGGAAAGCAGAACAGGAGAGAATCTTAGTGACATTTCTGAGAGCTATGATCTAGCTGTTTCCAAGCCACATACTCTGGGTTTTCCAGGTAACTTGAACCAATACAATCTCTTGGCTTGAACCAGGTCAAGTTCTCAAGCTGGCAAATGAAAGCAAAGCATTTTGACTGATTCCCCCTCCAGGTTTTTGCTTCTGCTGTCTCCGTCACTCTAAATTTAACTTTCTAGGGTACATAAGTTCTATTATTCTATTGCATATTTCCTAACCCTTCTCTTCTCTGATCTGACCTGCTACAGCTCTGGAGACCAGAAGTCTGAGAATTATCTTCCACAAGTTTGAGGCCCAGAACTTGCCTTTCCCCACACTGGGCACAGCACACAGCCCAATGCTAGTCACAGAAGGTGCTCAAAGTGGCTTGACTGTGTTCCCCCAACCTCTACTGATCTCTCTCTTTCACTCTCTCTCTCTCAACTAAAGTAGCATATGAAGGTCAGGGAATATGCACTCAACTTTCAGGAAATGGCACTCCCTCCAGGTTCACCTGATCTTGCCTTCACACCACGTGTCTTCCAACGATCTGCTGGCAGCCAGACATATTACATAGGGCACCTAGCTTCACTCTCTTTGCCAGAAGAATGAAATGGCAATGTCTGAAGACCCATGGAGAAAGTCTCCATTCCACCACCCAAAACATATGTAGTGAAAATAACTTATCTTCATCTGTAATGAACCATGATTACCCTGGGGTTTTGCCAGCTATTGGTGTTGTCATTCTCTTCCATCAGGAAGTATAGAAATAGTTGGGGAGGGGGAAAGGATGGAAGGGAGAATGAGAGAAAATTAAAGAATGTATATGCTTGAAGATCCATCCACATTACATTCAGAGTTGCCAATCCATGGCAAATTATACCAGCTTCCATTACAAAAGAATAGAATTGATTCTAGTATAATAAAATACAGATACATTTATTTTTCTTCAAGTTAAAGAAAAATTTTAGGTAAATAACAGCAGAGGTGGTGGGCTGGTCATGATTAAGAGAAGAGCTTGGATCCTCAGAACACACAAACAATTGCAATTACCATACTGGGTGACCTGGATTGAGTAACTTAACCTCTCTGAGCCTCAGTTTCTTCATCTATAAAGCAAGGATAGCAAAGTATATCTGTTCCACTTACTCCTGAACCAACATAATGACCTAGGCTCCTAGTAGATAGATGTGCTAGGAGATGATTTCTGAGCCTTGGCCTTGGGCCACTACTAGAAAAATTAGTCTCTCACTCTTATTGATGAGGCTTGGTGTCCTGTTTTGGATCTGTCCCAAAAGGCTGAAATTAATTCACTTCATCCAGTTTCTATTGCTTTTGAAATACCTTTAATCTATAGCACTGTTTATGACAGAAGACAAAAATTCAAATGCCTACAGGGCTAGGTGGTACCACAAAAGAATGAAGATACCAGGGAGTAAACAATAGGGAGGGATGAAGACTGTGGTAAATTGCAGAGTTCATGTCCATGTCCCATAAGAGGGAGAAGTGGCCACTGGGTCCCAGTAGTAGATGCCATATGGGACCAAGTCTCAATATTAACAGAAATTCTTATTTTTTTGTAGAAACCAGGAATGTTGATTTTTACATATGATTTTTAAAATCTCCTATATATTTTTAAGTTGAAAACCAATTTCTAAAACTTGTGAAATGCTTTGTGAAAATCTTCAAGATGGATTTCACCCACAGCCCACCAATCTTTGTAATCCGGCCTTCTTCTTGCTTTGATTCTTTTTAAAAGTGTATACATAAGTCATATAGATTTGAAGCCCAAAATAGAAACAAATAACCCAACAAGTGTCCCCAATTTGAGCAGGGAAGAATGCTTTCTGGTCACCCTGCCCTTGTACTGCTGCTAACCCACATTGGAAAGGCAGTGGCATTCACCAATTTCCAGTCCGGCGACCAGGGCCATGAGGCTCCTCTCACCACCCCTCCTCAGGCAGCTCTGCTGGACCATCCAGCACTTCCAGCGAAGGTCTTTAGAAAGGAAGAGGAATACTGGAATATAATTTACATGTTGTCCCGAGATAAAATTGGATGTTTCTGTCATTTTTTGTTTTTCCTGAATCTTACAAGTTCTGCAGATTAAGAATAGCATACACCATTGCTGCTGCTTGTCTTGTTCTGTGGCAAGAAAGCCAGAACTGATGGGCCTCACTATGTCCCTGGGAACAAAAATTATTCTTCTCCAGGCCCATGCATTGCTCGCCTCCAAGCTCCCATGCACACACACACACACATACAATCAGTATACCTAGCCATCACTTTTGCTGCCACCACCAAATACCCCTTCCTGTTTATGTTGTATACTTAAAATTTTGCCAAGAAGCTAGATCTTAAGTGTTGCTATCACATAATAGTAAATAAGAAGGTAGGAGGAAAGTTTTGGAGGTGATGGGTATATTTATGGAGTATGTTGTGGTGATGGTTTCACAGATACAGACCTAACTCCAAACCCATTATTTGTATATATTAAATATGCATAGTTTTTTGTAAGTCATACCTCAAAGTGGCTAAAAAACAAACAAACAAACAAAAAAAAAACAACCTTCATGTGAATGGGGCCTTTTAGTTTCAAAGGTATTGAAACTAAACCTTTCTCTTTTTTTCCAGGATCTGTATGGACCTGTGGTCACTAGAACTACCTCTGGAGGGGAGGAACACCCCTTTAGAACCTATCTGGGTGAGTGTCCAGATCCAAGGGTGTGTTTGTCACCATGATAACAGAGGGTTACATGTTCCATTTCTGGATCTTTACTCCCTTTTCTAATTGTTAGTAAGAACAAGAAGTCATCTTGTGGGACAAAAGGAAAAGCAAACCCTTGACACAAAGAAAACCACCTGGGCACAGAGCTCCTAAAGCTGATGGCTCTGGGGGCAGGTTCTTGGAGACGGCACCACACCTGTGCCTCCATGGGCCTGTGTCCTAGGCACCTGGCGCAGCCCGGAGCCCCAGTAGGCAGAGACCTACCCGACATCGGAGAAATGACCGGTTCGTGGAGTTATTGCTGACAGCGCCATGCTCAGCTCACCTGTCTCTCTAGAGATAATGATTTTAAGGTTGTGTTTGAACAAAAGAAGGAATAAATTAAATAAACTTTTATGAAATTAAATTTCACGAGATAAGATGTTTCAGCTGTCAAGGCAAAACCAGGACATTTGCTGAGACCCTGTGTTGGTGAGGGTGAGGGACCCAGGCATCCTCACTCACTGTCAGGGCTGGTAAAGTGGGGAGGTCTCTGCAGAGCATGCAGTCCCAGGGCAGCCCACTCCTCCAGGCACTGCACTGATCCTCTCTGTGTGATTTGCTTTGACCGATAAAATATAAAGGTGTCATTTCTGGACAGAAACTTTAAAGCCCGTGTGATTCAGCACATTTCCTTTTAAGGCCCCTCTGCTGGTAACCGCGGTTGCTTCCCATCATGGCTGTGCTCTCCCCCTGTGCCTCAGCAAGAGTAAGAGAGTTCCCAGAGTCCAGGAGAGACGTGAAGCAGTAATGAGAAATGAACCTTTGTGATTTTAAACCACGGAGATTTGAGTTGTTTTTACACAGCATAATCTAGCTTATCTGGACTCACAAGAAGTTCTGTTTGGCAGTGTGTATCAGAACTTAAAATATAAATGACTTTGACTCTTCCATTTCACTTGCATGACTTTAACTCAATTTCTTTCACACAACTCTAGTTTTACACATGTGCAAAGTGATATATGTGCAAGGATATTTAGGGCTATTTATACAAGTTTATTCATGTTTATATAGCAAACATTGGAAACAACCTAAGAATGTGTCAATAGGATTCTTAATATTCTTTAATGTTTAATAAATCATGGATTATCCATATTGAAGAAGAGTTGGCAGCCCTAAAAGGAAATCAGCCAGATTTTTCTAAACTGATAAGAAACACTTCCCAAGATATATTGCAAAGTAGAAAAAGGGAAGATGCAGACGAGTGTGTGTAGTCTGTTGCTATTTGTGGAAAGAATGCTCAAATGTCACGAACAACATAGGATTTCACTTATATGTGAAATCTTAAAAAAAAAAAGAAGAAGAAGAAAGGAATGAACAAATAAACAAACGATCAAACAAACAAACAAACAAACAAACAAAAAAGCCTGAGCAGATTCATAAATACAAGAACAAACTGATGGTGGCCAGAGGAGAGGGGAGTAGGTGAAGGGGCGTGGGAGGCATAGGCTTCCAGTTCTGGGATGAATAAGTCACAGGGATAAAAGGCACAGCATAAGGAATATAGTCAAAGGTATTGTGATGGTGTTGTGTGGTGACAGATGGTAGCTACACTTGTGGTGAGCACAGCAGAAGATATAAACTTGAATCACGATGTTGTATGCCTGATCCTAATGTGACACTCTGTCTCAACTATACTTCAATAGAAAAGTATACAAATGTGGTCCCAAGCATATCTATGCCTATATGCTTGTTTATGCCTAGAATATCTTCAAAAGCAGACACAAGAGAAAAGCTCAGGTGGTGGGGTCTCTCTGAGGAGAGGTAACAATGAGGCGGTGGGTATGGGAAAGAGACCCCTGCCCATAGCACACCCTAAACTCATGACTGAATTTTTTGTTAGGCACAGGTAGTACTTCCACTTTAAATATATAGGACATTGGTCACACTCTCCAAAAATAACAAAAGCGATTACCTGCGGAGGCAGGGGCTTCAGAGGGTACTAGAGAAGGGAATAAAAGTAGGAGCTCTTATGTGTACCTTTGATGGAGTTTTACATTTTAAACCATAAGAATATATGGTTTAAATGTAATATATAATATATGTTACATTTATAAATATATAAAGGTTATATAGAATCTTCTTAAAATTTGTTTAACTAAAAACAATTTTAGTTAAAAATTTTTAAAAAATTAACTAAAAAAATTTTTTAAAGAAACCTATCCTTCTATGTGAAAGTGGATTCATGTAGAAATCCTTGAGGACCCAGCGCCATAGACAGCCCTTCAGGAAATTCCCCGAGGCATTTCCCCATCTTTAAGCCAATGTTGAAGTGCACCTCTTCCATGAAGCCGGCCTCATTTTTTCTAAAACATGAAGGATGAAGGGCTTCAGTGTGCAAGGCCTCCTGGCTGCTAAGCCCTGTGCTATGGCACTTTTCCACTAATGTCTAATCCTCATACCTTGTTGTGTGTGTGGCAGGGGTGGGGGGTGCTGCTGTAAAAGGTGTTTTAGCAGAGAAAGAGGGAAAGCATCTGGTAGACTAAGTCTGAGAGAAGAGATCTTTGCTCCTCAGGGAGTGGTGCCTGCTGAAAGGGCCTGGGACATGTCCAGCATATCAGAGTCCTCCACAGGGCCAGAGGTGATGCTCGTGGAGGGGATGGGAGAAGACTATGTGGGGAGGTGGAATGAGAGAGCCTTTAAAGTAGAAGAGATTGGAAATACCCACAGTTCCAAAAGAGTAGGAGAGAGGGAGTTTTTGAGAACTGGATAGAAATGTAACTAGAACATATAAAATTTTTGGAAATATGGGAATAAAATTTCAGGTCCTCTTTGGGCTGTACTTCTTCAAAATGAGATCTTGTCTTAGTCCTGCACTATCTAGGTCCTTGCATTACACTGGAACTTTGAGTCCATTTTATAGATGAGGAACTGGAGGCTCAGAATGGTTCAGAAACCTACCCAAGGTCCCAAGCTTCTTTATAAAAGAAACATAACTGTGTAACAGTTCTGTGTGACTCCAAGCACATACACTTGTACTCCCTACACTTAGTATGTCTCAGTCTTTAGGTGAAACCCCTCAACCAAAGTTCAGAGCCAATCAGCACAGAATGGAGCTCTCTTTACCTTGTTGATGTACTCAACTTCTATCTTACTATGCTTAATGATGGAATGGAAAGATGACTGAAAGGAAGGAAGGAGGGATGGATGGATAAATGGATTCATGAGTAGATGAAGTGACTTAAGTCTCCTTGTTGTTTGAAAACAGTCTATGAACTTAAAAGGCTTCAAGTTACATTCTTTATCAGATGTATGCACAAAATTGTTATTGACTTCCTATAAACAGGGAGTAAAGAGAGAGACAAAATGTAACCCATCTCAGAAAGCCATGTTTAGCAGTGCAGGAAAGGCAAGAATTTGAGTACCATAATCCAAGGTGGAAAATGAGAGATTGTTTGGTAAATTTCCAGACCCTTCCATGTGGAGGTTCAGAGAAATTAGGTTCAGGGAAGGATAGGTTCTGGGTGGAGGCCGTGCTTTTCACTTGAATCTTAAAGAATGGGCTGGATTGTGATCGAAGGGAAGGTTAGATGGTGGGAGGAAGGGAGAACAACATGAACAAACACATGGAGGTAGGGATATTTAGGATAGACTTGGCCTTGCTGAGGTGAAGTCATCTTTGTGGGTAGAGATATTAGAAGGTAGGACTAGAAGGATAGATAATTAGGGGTGTGGAATCTGAGACTCAGGATTTAAGATCCTGGTTAATGGGAAGGCATCAAAGATTTTGAAGTAGAGTGACTGACCTGGTGCACACATGCAAAACAGTCTGAAAGCGAGGCAGCATAAGCAGTGGTGCACATTTGGCCCTGGAATCAGACACTTAGGCCAGAATGGCTCCTGCTCATCCCAGATACATCACCATTAGCTAGTCATTTGATCTTTTTGAGCCTCCATCTCCTTAACTCTAAGGTGGGAAAAGCAATAACGCTTAACTCATAAGGTCATGAGGATTAAATGAAATGAAATGTATAGTGTTTAGCTATATAGTAAATATTATATTTACTATATAGTAAATATTAAAGGCATATAGTAAATCCCAGGCATATAGTAAATATTAAATAAATGTCAGCATTCTGTTATCATCATCCCACTACCAACACAAGCACCACCTCCACCACCAACACCAGCACAACCTCCACCATCAACACCAGGACCAGCACCACCAGCACCAGCACCAGCACCACCTCCACCATCAGCACCAGCATCACCTCCACTACCATCAGTACCACCTCCCCCACCACCACCAGCACAACCTCCACCACCAACACCAGGACCAGCACCAGCACCATCTACACTACCAACACCAGCAACACCTCCACCACCACCACCACCAACACTAGCACCACCTCCACCCTCAGCACCAGAGCAACCTCCACCAGGACCACCAGCATGAACACCATCTCCACTATCAACACCAGCATCACCTCCACCATCAGCACCAGCAGCACTTCCACCAGCACCACCTCCACCATCAGCACCAGAACAACCTCCACCAGCAACACCAGAACCAGCACCAGTACCACCAACACCAGCACAACCTCCACCACCAACACCAGGACTAGCACCAGCACCACCACCAATAACAGCACAACCTCCACCACCAACACCAGCACAACCTCCACTAGCAACACCAGCACCAGCACAACCTCCACCAGCAACACCAGCACGACCTTCACCACCAACATCAGCACAACCTCCACCAACACCAGGACCACCACCAGCACCACCTCCACCACCAACATCAGCACAACCTCCACCAGCCACACGAGCAACACCTCCACCACCAACACTAATACAACCTCTACCAGCAACACCAGGACCAGCACCACCACCACAAATACCAGCACCACCACCACCAGCAACAGCAGCACCACCAGTAGCAGAACCAGCACCAGTACCTCCACCATTAGCACAACACCACCTCCACATAAGTACCAGGACCACCAGCAGCAACACCAGTACCACCTCCACTGCTAGCACCAGCACTAGCACCAACACCACCACCACCAGTACCACCAGCAAAACCCAGCATCACCAGCAGCAGCAGCAGCAGCAGCAGCAGCAGCAGCAACATGTCTGCTACCACTGTTTTCTGAAAATCACCATCAACATCACCACACCATTTCCACTGTCACTGCCATCATCATCGTCAATGCTGTCACCTTACTCTAAGTGTAAAGGTTTACATGGCCCACTGACCGGTTTGGAAACATAGCTACTTATTCCAAATACATTTGTCAAGCACTACCAGCAGCTACCAGCAACACCTCCAATTTGCCCCTCAGGCTCACTCCCCACCCTTTCCTTCTTGCTCTGGCAAAGCCAACCTGCAGGGACAACATTAATAAACTGCCTTGCCCCTGTCCTCCGGCTGGGTTCCACTGAATGGGCAGTCCCTGCAGGAGAGTGGAGGGAGGAGGGAACAATCAGGTATTGTTCTTTAGCTTTCTCCCTGCCTATCACCATAGCCTGGCTGCATCCTTGGATGTGTCTCAGCAACTTCCAGGTGCCCTCTCCACACCATCCTCCCTGCCTCATTTCCAGATATGGTGACCTTCCCAGACACGGGCTCCTGCACTATCCCTTGTGGTATCTTTATACCCTGCTGACACTTTGTGAACAGTCCCTATCAGAGTATTTTCTGATTGCTCTGATTTGAATGTTCTGTGTTCTGCTGAGCTGATAGAACCCTTATGTTTCAGTCCCAGTGGCAGACCTAAGGCTATAAAGGTAAGAAATAAATAAAGAGCCACCTCAACCCCTTCAAGCTGTCCTTATCACATGGAGGAAACAGAAATGCAACAAAAAACTACAACACAAGTTCCCAAATGCCACAATAGAAGTAGGTGCTCTGAGTTACAACAACATGGAAGGAACAGCAGGGGTGAGTTTGAATGAGAGTCATCAAAGTAGTAAGTGAAACTCTTTGTTTCACTTGGAGTGAAAACTCCAAACTTGGAGTTTTGGAGAGTGAATACAAATTCCCTGGGGGGACAAAGTGGGGAAAAAAGATCCGCAGAAAACATCATTTTTAAATGCATGAGAATACTAAAGTTTACAAAAAAGAGGTAAGTTACAGAGCCTGGACCCATGTTGGATATGAGAGTTACAGGAAGCAAGACTAAAGCAACTTGGGAATTTACCAATATTGAGTTGCTCACTTCTTTAATTTGGTAATCAAAGACATTTTTTTTAAGTTGCCATCTACTGTCACTGACCATCAGAATAAAGGAAATAAAGGAATAAAAGAAAGTCTTTTGCATCAAATAAATTTAGTTTTATATATGTAAGCACTACCTGTCTTCATTTTTCTCAGTTTGCAGTGGTCACCTTCTTATTCTACCCATGAAGAAGCCATGTCTTAAAAAGATAAATAAAATTTTAAAACATGGGGGTGCCTGGGTGACTCAGTGGGTTAAAGCCTCTGCCTTCTGCTCAGGTCATGATCTCGGGGTCCTGGGATGAAGCCCGACATAGGGCTCTCTGCTCAGCAGGGAGCCTGCCTCCTCCTCTCTCTGCTGCCTCTCTGCCTACTTGTGATCTCTCTCTTTCTGTCAAATAAATAAATAAAATCTTATTTAAAAAATTTTTAAAACATGATCAATTTTCTTAGATGTTTATTGTCGGTCATGTGATGATTCCCCACAACTAGACCCCTGACCAGCTCCAGGTCCTGTCAGGCATAGGGGCTCAGCCAACACTTGATCCTAATGCCAACGGGAAAAAGCAACAAAGTTCCAGATTATTTTCTCTGTAAGTCATTTGATAATATTTTCTGCTTCTAATGACTGTTATGACAAGCAGCAAATTGCTAATTGCAGCCATCTAAGAACAGACATATTTGCAGGATTAATGACCAAAAAAGGGAGTTAGATTTAAGTAATAATACTAGTTGGCAGTCATTCTTGCATTTATATTTGGTGGTATTTGTCTCTACGGTGGGAAGAAGAGGCAAAGGACTGCCGCGGTGTAGAAGGTCTGGGTAAATAAGTTTCTCTTACTTATTTGTTATGTTAGATGTGGTATGAGTCCTTTCATCTACATAAATAATACAAGGGTGTACAGGGACCAAGCCTCAATCAAGTAACCACCATTAAGTTATATCTTACATGGCAGGCAGGTGCTAAAATCATCACAGAAGGTGAAAACTGCTGTAAAAATGACTTCTGAAAACTGCCAGTAGATGTTGGAATAAATTCTGTTCTTTGGTAAAGCACCAGAATTGTTAGTTTGTGTTTAGAAGTCACTTTGTATAAAAAATACAGGGATTCAAATGCATTGGTCACTCCGCTCAGTGAAGAGCTCACACTGAGAGAGGCACAAGCAGAACTACACTGATGAAAGGAGTGGAGAGTTTGATATTATCTGTGCTTACATTGAGGCCTGCCCACATCAAGTAGGGTCACAGGCAGAATTGCTCACTCTGTTTATGCTGCTGTCCTTATCCATCTCTCTCCCTTCCCCAAGGAAGTTATGTGTCCATCTACAACAGCACTATTTGTTTACCCAATGCCAAAGAAGAGGGGATTTTCTTTCCTCTTCTTCTCCAGAGAGAACTGCTTTGATGGAGAGGCAAAGTAATGTGATTTGGGGCCAGAAAGACTCTATCTTCTTGCTTTCCCAAGGACGAGGCCTCAACCAAGAGTGGCCTCAGGTCAGGAGAAGTCCAGCTGTTGGGCCTGCAGAGCAATAGATAGCTTCACCATCCACCCAGACCAATCTTAGTTGCAGCACCTGGGAGAAAAAAATCTAACCCATGTTGTTCTTGAAAACTGAAGCCTGTGATGTGGCGGCATGTTTGAAAGTCATCACAAAGCTTGATTTTATTTCAATTCATTTATTGAAATAAATTCATCTTTGAAGATTTGCCTGGTAAGGCAGGAGGACACTTCGTTAAGAGCAGAATTTCAAGCCCAGATCTGCTCAATGTCCATTGAGCATCTATAACCTTGGATAAGCCTGCCTTGCTTGGGACCACAGTATTTTGCTGACTTATTGCCTTATGCAGGGAGCTTTCTCTTATCTTACCCAACTCCAACCACTGTGAACTTTTCTGGAAGGTTCTCATTAATTAGTAGAAGCTTAATTCCAGGCCCTGACTTTTACCTAGAATATGGTGTGAGCATCAAGAATGCTCACAATGAAAACACATAGAGATAAGAGGATAAACATCATGACCACATGGGGGAGACTTTGGAACTCCAGAGTCTCAGCAAAGGAACAGAGATTAAATCATTATAGAGTTTTCCAAAAGTAAGGCTTGTAAGTAGTGGTTTTACCTGTCTACCTTACAAATAAGACCATGTGCAAAATTTCACACTCATTCTCCCTTTCTGTAGCTGCCACATGGACAAATCCCATGACTCGGAGAACAACCCTTAGGACACTATCCCTCCTCCAAGAAGCCTTTCTTCCTTCTTTCAGCCTGGTCTCATTTTTTTGCAAAAATTTCTGGACTATTCATATCCAAGTTTGAATGAACCAACTCTCATGACTGAGTCTCACTTCTCATTGTGGACTAGTTTCATAGGTGCCCACAAAGTCCCAGGCCCTGAGTTAAGGGCTAAAAAGACAAAAACAAAAAAGGTGCATCCTGCTTATCCCAGACTCACTGGCTTATTCACTGTGCCTCTGATATCCCAGGCAGGGCCCTGCCTTGAAATCTCAACAAATCTGTCCAAAACACTCTCCTAGAGATATCTGACTGGCTCCTACCTCACCACTTTCACATCCTTTTTCTCTAGTAAGATCAGCAAGCCTTATGAAATTTTAACTTGCCCTAGTCACATATCTTGCTCTCCAGCTCAGTGCTAACCTTAGAAAATCACAGCACATACTCCCAGTAGAGCCTGGCAGTCATGGAAGAAAGCAAAAACAGAACTAAAGCTCTCTCATCAGCTTCCAAAAGCTGTCATTGTTTGGTCATTCGATGATTACCTAAAAGACTCCACTTGAAAGACTGTCTGTATTGACCTGACATGAAACTTTTCTAGTGTAAAAATCTTTCTCCCTGGGGGATATTTGTTGAAAACAATTTAGAGGCAAGTGTTTTAACTTTTCAGATAGCTGAGATGGTGGATTAAATTTAGAGTAAACAATAGACTAACCAAAAACTTTAAAAGATAAGCTCACAGGAACTTTGAAAAGTTCTGACATATTCCTAGAAACTAGAGAGCCACATACGTATCCAGGGCTGTACACATGTTCAGAAAGAAATTGAAAAGACCCTAAGCTCTCACTTCTGTTTGGCCTTGAGGCTCTGCACATGCAGGAAGTGAAGGTTAAGGAAGAGTTGTCAATTGCCTAGCTTAGTATTCAAGGGATGCCTCAACATACATGCTCCTCAACACATACTGGGAGGTTTATTGGTTCCAGATGTTTAAGGAAATCTCTGTTTAATAACTAGCTGACCACTAAGCTTAGTAGAAATTTCAGTGGCCACACACAACTAAGAAAGCAGATTTTACAAAATTAGTTCTGAAAATCACTAAACAAACAACAGCTTCAACAATCAACAAGAACAAACTTCCCTTTCCATGGCGAAGGAAGGAATCTAATTCACAGAGTAAACTTATTAAGTTATTCTCAACGCTGAGTTTTTAACAACAACAACAACAACAAAAATTAAAAGACATGCAAAGAAACAAGAAACCTGGCCAATACTCAGGAAAAATATAATAGAAACTGTCCCTGATGAAACCCAGACTCACTGTCCAAACTCAATGTCAACTGAACTTAAATCAGCTATTTAAAATATTTTCAAGAAGGAAAGGAAACCATGTCTAAATAATTAAATGAAAACATGAGAATGATGGCTCACCAAATATTGAATATCAATAAAGAGATAGAAATCATAAAATAATGAAACAACTACAAATTTTAAGAATATAATAACTGAAATGAAAAACAACATATTTGAGCAGGCAGAAGAAAGAATTAGCAAACTTGAAAGTTGACCAATGAAGAATATCCAATCTGAAGAATGGAGGGGGAAAAAAAAAAAAATATATATATATATATGGTATCAGAGACTTGTGGAGCACTATCAAGAGTGCCAACATATGCATAATGGAAGTCCTGAGGGAGAAGAGAAAGAATGGGACAAAATAAATATTTGAAGACATTATGACCAAAAACTTCCAAAATTTAATGAAAAACATTAGTCCAGGAAGCTCAACAAATCCAAGTAGGATAAATTTAAAAAGATCCACACAATGTAATGAAACTGTCAAAAAGACAAAGAAAAAGAGAGAATCCTGACAGTGGCAAAAGACAATGACTCATGACATACAAAGGATTCTCAATAAGATTAACTGCTAATTTCTCATACAAAACCATGGAGGTCAGAAGACAGAAGGATGACATATTCAGACTGCTAAAAAAAAAAAAACCTGTCAACCAAGAGTTCTATATTCAGAATACTATCCTTTAAAATGAAGAGGGGGGGACAAAATAAAATAAAAGGAAGGGGAAATTAAGATATGCCCCCAAACAACTGCATACCAACAAATTAGATAACCTTGATGAAATGGAAAAATTTCTAGTAAAGCACAAGCTACTAAAACTGACTCAAAAAGGAATAAAAAACCTAAGTAGATCTCTAAGAAGCAAAGAGATTAAATTAACACCAATTTAACTAACACCACACCTTCAAAAACTCTTCCAAAAACAGAAGAGAAAGAAACACTTTCTAATTTATTCTCTGAGGCCAGTATTACTCTGATTCCAAAGCCAGACAAAGATATCACAAGACAGAAAAGGCAAGTACAGAAACATGTTAAGTCAGAAAACAAGTCTTAAAAAATGTAAGATTTAAATCATACCAAATGCCTTTTCAACCAAACTATTAAGAAACTAGAAATCAATAATAGGAGAAAACCCTGAAAATTCATAAATGTGTGGAAATTAAATAACACACTTCTGGACAACTAATGGGTCTAAAAGGAAAGCAAAAGGAAAATCAAAAAGTATCTTGAAATAGTGAAAATGGAAAGACAATTACCAAAACTTATGGGATGCAGTAATAGCAGTTCTAGGAGGCAAGTTTATAGCAATAAATGACATAAAAAAAATTAAGAAACAAGAAAGATCACAAGTAAACTACCTAACTTTATTCCTCAAGAAACTAGAAAAAAGGAGCAAAGTAAGCCCAAAGTTTACAGAAGGAAAAAAATAGCAAAAATCAGAACAGAAAAAAATGAGATGAAGACCAGAAAAACAATAAAAAAAGTCAATGAAATAAGAGCTAACTTTTTGAAAAGATAGACAAAACTGAAACCTTAAGCTATATGAAGGGGGAAAAAAAGACAAGATTCAAATAAATAAAATCAGAAATGAGAGACATTATAAATGATAACAGAAATGCAGAGGATCATCATAAGAGAGTACTATGCCAACAAATTGGATAACCTAGAAGAAAAAGATAAGTTCTTTTTTTTTTTTAAGATTTTATTTATTTATTTGACAGAGAGAGAGATCACAAGTAGGCAGAAGGCAGGCAGAGAGAGAGGAGGAAGCAGGAGGAAGCAGGTTCCCTGCTGAGCAGACAGCCCGATGGGGGGCTCAATCCCAGGACCCTGAGATCATGACCTGAGCTGAAGGCAGAGGCTTTAACCCACTGAGCCACCCAGGTGCCCCGAAAAAGATAAATTCTTAAATGGCCTCTTCAACAAATAGTGTTGGGAAAATTGGACAGCCATATGCAAAAGAGTGAAACTTGGCCATATCTTACACCATACACAAAGATAAACTCAAAATGGATGAAATACCCAAATGTGAGATAGGAACCCACCAAAATCCTACAGGTAGCAACAATCTCTTTGACCTCAGCTGCAACTTCTTGCTAGATATGTCTCCAAAGGCAAGAGAAACAAAAGCAGCAATGAACTATTGGGAATTTATCAAGATAAAAAGCTTTTGTGCAGCAAAGGAAACAGTCAATAAAATCAAAGACAACCTATGGAATGGGAGAAGATATTTGCAAATGTATTATCAGATAAAGAGCTAGTGTCCAAAATCTATATTGAAATTATCATGGACCCCAATGACTTGTGGAGCCTTTTATTATTTTAAAGGATAGTATTTCTGAATATAGAATTCTTGGCTGGCAGTCTTTCTTTTAGCACTCTGAATATGTCATCCCTCTGCCTTCTGACCCAATGTCACCAGAAGGGAGGAGGATGGAGGGATGGATAATCAGGTGACGGATATTAAGGAGGGCATGTGTGGTGATGAGCATTGGGTGTTATATGCAACTAATAAATCTTTGAATGTTACATCAAAAACTAATGATATACTACATGCTGGATAACTGAACATAATAATAAAAAAGAAAAGAAATTATCAAACTTAACACCCCCCAGAAAATAATCCAGTCAAGAAATAGGCAGAAGACATGAACAGACATTTCTCTAAAGAAGATATACAAATGGCCAACAAACATGTGAAAAAATGCTCAACATCACTCGGCATCAGGGAAATACAAATCAAAACCACAATGAGATACCACCTTACAGAGGTCAGGATGGCTAAAATGAACAACCCAGGAAACAACAGATGGTGGTGAGGATGCAGAGAAAGGGGAATCCTCTTACACTGTTGGTGGGAATGCAAACTGGTATAGACACTCTGGTGAACAGTATGGAGGTTCCTCAAAAAGTTAAAAATAGAGCTACCCTATGACCCAGCAATTGCACTCCTAGGTCTTTATCCAAAAGACATAAACATAGTGATTTGAAGGAGCACATGCACGTTAATGTTTATAGCAGCAATGTCCATAGTAACCAAAATATGGAAAGAGCACAGATATCCATCAGCAGATGAATAAAATATAAAATAAAAAAGACAATGACTCATGACATACAAAGGATTCTCAATAAGATTAACTGCTAATTTCTCATACAAATCCTTTGTATGAGATATATACTCATCTCATACAAAGATATATAAATATATAATTTATATATATATATATATGTGTGTGTGTGTGTGTGTGTGTGTGTGTGAATGTGATGTGAATACACACACACACACACACACACACAATGGATTACTCAGCCATCCAAAAGATTGAAATCTTACTATTTACAATGATGTGGATGAACTAGAGGGTATTATGCTAAGTGAAATAAATCAGTCAGAGAGACAATATCTGATTTTACTTGTATGTGGAATTTAAGAAACAAAATGGATGAACGTAGGAGAAGGGAGGGAAAAGTAAGATAAGATGAAATCAGAGAGGGAGACAAACCATAAGAGACTCTTAATTATAGGAAACAAACTGAGGGTTGCTGGAGGGGAGGTGGGTGGGGGGATGGGGTAACTGGATGAGGAGCATTAAGGAGGGGCACTTGATGTAACGAGCACTCGGTGTTATATGGAACTGATGAATCACTAAATTCTACCTCTGAAACTAATAATACACTATATGTTTATTAACTGATTTAAATTAAAAAATAAAAATATGAATACCCAACTTTTGTATCAACATGGATGGGACTGGAAGAGATTATACAGAGTGAAATAAGTCAAGCAGAGAGAGTCAGTTATCTTATGGTCTCACTTACGTGTGGAGCATAAGGAAAAGCATGGAGGGCATTGTGAGAAGGAAGGGAAGGGTGAATGGGGGGAAATTGGAGGAGGAGATGTACCACGAGAGACTATGGACTCTGAGCAACAAACTGAGGGTTTTGGAGGGGAGGAGGAGGGAGGTTGGGTGAGCCTGGTGGTGGATATTGGGGAGGGCATGTATTGCATGGAGCACTGGGTGTGGTGCATGAACAATTAATCTTGTAATATTGAAAAAATAAAAGTATTTGGGGAAAAAATAAAAATGAAAATAAATTCTTAGAAAAATACAACTTACTGAGACTGAATCATAAAGAAATAGAATATCGAAACAGACAGATAATAAGTAAGGAGATTGAGTTAGTAATCAAAAGCTTCCCAACACAGAAGAGCTCAGGACCAGATGGTTTCACTGGTGAGTTCTACCAATCATTTAAAGAAGAAGTAACACCAATCCTTCTCAAATTCTTCCAAAAATTAAGGAAGTAGGAACACTCCCAATTCATTTTAAGAGGCCAGCATTAACCTGATGCCAAAATCAGATAAGAACATTGAAAGAAAAAAAATTTATAGGCCAATATCCTTGATGAATAATTGCATTCTAGATGCAAAAATTCTCAACAGAATATTAGCATATTAAATTGAACAGCACATTAAAAGAATCATTCACCATAATCAAGTGGGATTTATCCCTGGGATATAAGGATGGTTCAATGTATGCAAATCAATACATGTGATGCATCACATTAACAGAATGAAGAATAAAATTCATGTGATCATCTCAATAGACATATTAAGCACACTTGACAAAATTCAACATTCTATCACAATGAAAAATTTTCTTTTAAAAAAATTTATTTATATTTGTCAGAGAGACAGGGAAAGAGCACAAGCAAGGAGAACAGTAGTAGTCATGGGGTTGCCCACTCAGGCTCCCCACTGCAACAAGGAGACCAATGTGGGACTTGATTCCAGGACCTTGGGATCATGACCTGAACTGAAGTACTTAACCAACTGAGCCACCCAGGCATCCCATGATAAAAATTCTTAGAAAATTAGGTATAGAAGGAAAGTACCTGATCATAATAAAGGTCATATATGAAAAATCCATAGGTAACACCCTACTCAATGGTGAAAGGATGAAAACTTCCTGCTAAGATCAGGAATAAGACAAGGTGTCCATTCTCACCACTCTTATTCAACATAGAATTGGAAATCCTAGTCAGAGAAATGAAGAGGAAGAAAAAAAGATTATATATAGACAAGATACTATATATGGAAAACCCTAAAGATTCCATTAAAAAAAAACTGTTGAACTAATCAACAAAGTCAGTAAAGTTGCAAGATACAAAATCAACATGCAAAATTCAGTTACATTTCTATATACTAACAATGAATCATCTGAAAAAGAAAAAAGCAACCCCATTTACAATAACATCAAAATAATAAAATACTTAACCAAGGAGGTGAAAAAGATGTACATTGAAAATTACAAGACACTGATAAAAGAAATTGAAGAAGACACAAATAAATGGAAAGATATCCTGTACATGAATTGAAAGAATTTATATTGTCAAAGTGTCCTTGCTACCCAAAATCATCTATAAATTCAGTGTACTCTCTATCAAAATTCCAATGGCTTTTTTTCATTGAAAGAGAATAAGCAATCTTAAAATTTGTATGCAACTGCAAAAGAGCTCAAATAGCCAAGGTCATCAAGAGAATGAAGAAAAAATTGGGAGACATCACAGTTCCTGATTTCAAATTATATTTCAGAGCAATAGAAGTCAAAACAGTATGGTAGTGGAATAAAAACAGACACATAGACCAATGCACCAGAATTGTGAGCCCCCAGATAAATCCTTGCATATACAGTCAGCCAACATTTGAGAAAGGAGCCAAGAATACTGAATATGGAAAGGATAGTCTCTTAAATGTTTATCAGGAAAACTGGATATTCACATACCAAAGAATGAAATTGGACCCCTACTATAATTCACTCACAAAAATTAACTTGAGGGGCACCTGGGTGGCTCAGTCAGTAAAGCTACTGCCTTCAGCTCATGTCATGATCCCAGAGTCCTGAGATCAAGCCCCATATCTGGCTCTGTACTCAGCTGTGAGGCTGCTTCTCCTTCTCCCTCTGCCACTCCCCCTGCTTGTAGTCTCTGGCTCTCTCTATCTCTGTGTCAAATAAATAAATAAATAAATAAATAAATAAATAAATAAATAAATAAATAAATAAATAAATAAAATCTTAAAAGGAATAACTTGAAATGGGTTAAAGATTTAAATATAAGACCTGAAACCATAAAACCCTTGGAAGAAAGCAGGAAAAACCTCTTTGAATGTTCTTGGTGATGTTTTTTGTTGTTTGTTTGTCTGTTTGTTTTTGATATGCCACCCAAAGCACTAGAAACAAATAAAAATATTAACAAGTTAGACTATATCAAACTAAAAAGTTTTTGCACATACAAGAAACAACAAAATGAAAAGGTAACATATGAAATGGGAGAATATAATTGCAAATCATTCATATATCTTATCAAGTGTTATTTTGCCAAATACATGTGGAATTCATACAACTAAAGAGGAAAAAACAAATAATTGAATTCAAATAGGTAGAGGAACTGAATCCATCTTTTTTCCCCAAAAAGATATATAAATGGCCATCAGGTACATGAAAAGATGCTCAATATCACTAATGATCATGGAAAAGCAAATGAAAATCTCAAGGTGAAATCCTGTTAGAATGACTGTAATTAAAAAAGCAAGAGAAAACATGTGTTGGCAAAGATGGGGAGAAAAGGGAGCCTCTGAGCACTGTTATTAAGACTGTAAATTGGTGCAGCCATTATGGAAAACATTGTGAAGTTCCCTTTGAAAATTAAAATAGAACTACCATATGATTCAGTAATCCCCCTTCTGGGTATACATATCCAAAGGAAACAAAATCATTCTCTCAGAGAGAGATCTGTACTTCATGTTCATTGCAGTGTTATTTACAATAGCCCAAGTATCCACTGATTGATGAATGGATAAAGATATTTATTGGGAGACATATAGATACAATGAAATATTATTCAGCCATAAAATAGGGGGACAAATCTTGCCACTTATGACAACATGGGTGGTCTTTGAGGGCATTATGCTAAGTGAAGTTAAGTCTGACAGAGAAAGACAAACACTGTATGACCTCATTTATATGTGTCATCTGAAAAAACTGAACTCATAGAAACAGTAGAATGGTGGTTGCCAGGGACTGGAGGGAAGTGAAGGAAATGGGGAGATGTAGGTCAAAGGGTACACATTTCAAGTTTTAAAATGACTAATTTCTGAATATCTAAAGTACAGCATGGTGACTATAGTTAACAACACTGTATTATATACTTAAAATTGCTAAGAGTTCTTACTTCGCACACACACATACACACACACACACACACACACACACAGATGGTAATTATGTGAAATAATGGAGGAGCTGTTAACTAACCTTATTGTAGTAATCATTTCATAATATATATGAGTATAAAAGCATCATGGTGTATGCCTTAAGCTTATATGTGTTCTATATGTCAATATCTCAATAAAACTGGAGGGGAATCCAATAGCACCCAAAAAAGGATTATATACCACAAACAAGTGGAATTTTTCTCAAGATTGTAGGTTTGGCACAATATAGGAAAATCTATCAATATAATACAATATATTAATAGAATGAAGGTGAAAACTGCATGTTGATCCCAACAGAGATAGAAAAAGCATTTGACAAAATTCAACAACCTTTCATGATAATAAATATTCAACAAATAGTAAAAGAAGGAAACTTCCTAAACCTGATAAAGAGCATAATCCTAAGGAACACACACACACACACACACACACACACACACACACATCACACATTAGAATTAAATTAATTCAGCAAGGTTGCAGTATGTAAGATGAATATACAAAAATCAGTTGTATGTCTATACTATTGCAATAAACAATCCAAAAATGAAATTAGGAAAATAATTCAATTTATAATAGCATTGGAAAGAATAAAATGCTCAGGAGAAATTTAATGAAAGAAAATAGGAGACTTGTACACTGTAAATTACAAAATGTTGGTGAAAGAAATTAAAGAAGACCTAAAATAATGGGAGGACACCCTGTGTTCAGGGATTGGAAGACTTAATACAGTTAAAATAGCAATACTCCCCCAAACTTATCTACAGATTCAAGACAATCATATCAAAGTTCCAACTTTATTTTCCCCTTCCCACCCCCAGAAATTGGCAAGCTGGCCTAAAATTCATATGGAAAGACAAGGGACCCAAAACAGTAAAATATTCTCAAAAAAGAACAAAACTGGAGTACAGTAGCCCCCCATATCTGCAGTTTTGTTTTTTGCAATTTTAGTTACCACAGTCAACCATGGTCCAGAAGTAGGTGATCCCTCTTCTGACATATCATCAGAAGGCCAATAATAGCTTCACAGTACATCACAATGCCCACATCATTCTTCTCACTTCTCATCACATAGGCATTTTATCATCTCACATTATTATAAGAAGAAGAGTGAGTGCAGTACAGTAAGATATTCTGAAAGAGAGAGGGAGAAAGAGAGACCACACTCACATAACTTTTGTTGCAGTGTATAGTTAAAATTGTTTTTATTTTCTTATTGGTTATTATTGCTAATCTCCTACTGTACTCAATTTATAATTTAAACTTTATTATAAATATGTATATATAGGAAAAAAACATAGTATTTATAAGGTTTGCTACTATCTATGACTTGAGGCATATACTGGGAGTCTTGGAATATAACCCCCATAGATAAGGGGAGACAGCTGTACTCATACTTTCCAATTTCAAAACTTACTACAAAGCTACATTAATCAAGATAATGTGGTACTGGCATAAAAATAGACATAAAAACAGATAAAAAGCATTGAGTCTAAGAATAAACCCACACATCTTAATTGATTTTCAACAAGGGCATGAAAATAATTCAAAGAATTGTCAAAGAATGGTCCTTTCAAAAATGGTGTTTAGACAAATAGATATCAAAATGCAGAAGAATGAATTTGAACCCTAACTCATACCACATACAAAATTAGTTCAAACCTATGAGTAACAGCTAAAACTATGGAATTCTTAGAAGGAAACTTAGTTCTAAATCTTTTCTACTTGGATCTGGCAATAGTTTCTTAGATATGATACCCAAGGCACAAGCAAGCAAAGAAAAAAAAATGATAAATCAGATTTCATCAACTTTAAAAATTGTTCTGCATCAAATGAGGATGTGTGAAGCAAGTTAAAAAACAACAACATATAGGTTGGGAGAATATGTTTGCAAGTCATATATCTAATCAAGGTTTATCCAGAATATATAAAGAACTCTTACAACGCAACAATAAAAAGACAAATGACCCAATTTAAAAATGGTCAAAGGATTTGAATAGATATTTCACCAAAGAAGATATGTAGATGATTAATAAAGACATGAAAAGACACTCAACATCATTAGTCACAAGGGAAACACAAGTCAAAACCAAAATGAAATACCACTTTATATCTACTAAGATCATAATACGTAGATACATAAATACATAAAAAATGAGAATAGCAAGTATCAGAAAGGATGTAGAGAAATTAGAATCCTCATACATTTCTAGTGGGAATGTAAATGGTATAATCACTTTGGAAAAGTTTGGCAGTTTCTCCATATGTTAAACATAGCATTGTCATGAGCCAGCAATTCCACTCCTAGATATTTACCCAAAAACTGTTCACACAAAAACTTGTACATGAAGTTCACATTAGTTATTATTTATAATCATCAAATGTGGAACTACCCAAATGTGCAACAACTAATGAATGGATAAATACAGTAGTATGTTCATATAATGGAATATTATTGAACCATAAAAAGGAAGGAAGTATTGACATTCTACAACATGGAGAAAGTTTGAAAACATTATGCTAAGCAAAGGAAGGCAGACACAAAAAGATGAATATTATATGATTCCACTTATCCAGAATAGACAAATCCATAGAGATGAAAAGTAGATTCATAGTTGGCAAAGGTTGGGGGTAGAAGGGAATGGGAAATGCCTGCTAAGGAATATAGCTTTTCTTTGTGGTATGATGAAAGTGTTCTGTAATTAAGTAGTGGTGATAGTTACACAACCTTGCAGCTGTACTAAAAACCACTGAATTCAACACTTTAAAATGCCAGATTTTATGGTATGTGTTTATATCTCAATAAAAACATAACGAAATCTTTCATTATCATCTGACATATGGTTATATATTTATATATACTTACAAAACATTATGTAATATTTGATTGTTTTATATGTGTCTTATTTACTGTAGTACCCTACTAGAATTTAAGTTTGACAACGGCAAGGGATTTTTATCTGCTTAATTCAATATTATTGCCATAATGACTTTCATGGTGCCTGGAGTACAGTGAGCACTAATGAGATATTGAATGAAAGGAAAAAAGAAAAGAGGGAAGGAAGGAGGGAGGAAGAGAGGGAGTGAGGGAAGGGAGGAAGTACGGAGAGGGAAGGAGATGAGACACTATTGTGTGCTCCTGGGAGGGAGGAAGACAAAGACACTACATCTCATGGTTGGGCACTGCATTGGATTTAAGTCACCCAGCACACTGTCACATAGTGGGAACTTGCTGCATGTCTGTTGAAGAAATGACTTAATGAGAAAACTCCTCTAATTTGTGTCTTTTGCTTTCCTTGATTCATGCCACCTTCCCCTTTCCCCTAAGCCTGAAAAGGCCTATAATAGAAAGCTGAGTATTCACAGAGGGTCATAGGACAAGCTCTGTGACAAGTTGGATAATTCCTCCCTATCTTTACTTTCCTCTGGTAAGAAGATGGAGCAAATCCCCTAAGTGTTCAGAGTCCTTGCTCAGATGTACCATGTCAGGGTTACAGTCCTTGCAGGCTGGTGTGTGTAGAGCCCAGTAAACAGAAAACAATAGATCTGGTTCTTGAAATGTAGAATAGCAATTCAAATACTAAATTGGGTACTCTGTGTAAATAAATTCCTTCCATCGATTCTGGTTTTATTTTACCTTGCCTTATAAGAAGTAAGAACTGTGTTTTGTTCAAAAAAGCTTATCCACTGTCTTTGACCCTTATAAAACCAAAAGGTTGATTGTTGATGAGGAGCATTTTGCTTTCTATGCTTGCTTATACTAGGGAGTCACACACTCAAACAACCACAGGGGCCAGTTCTGGGTGAATAATAGGGTGTGGTGGAGACTATGGCAAACCAGATAGCTCAGGTGATCTGGTTTGACTGACAGTGGTTTCACAGGGATCAAGGCCTCTTAGGGCTACCAGGTTGTCAGACTCTGTCTCTCCCCTCAACTACCATCTTCTTTTGGTCTTCCTGCCCCTCCCCTTTGTCTGTAAGATAAGCTGAATATCTGAGTTTTCTATGTGAAATATAATATTCACATACTGGTAAATGATCCAATTTACTTTTTAAGCATCCTCATTGAGATAAAACTTAGATTCCACATCACTCATACATACAAGACAAAGCCATGATACCATGACAATGTAGTCATCATCCCAAAAAGAAATCTTTTTTTTTTTCCAAAAAGAAATCTTGCAACAGTTAGTAGTACCCCTCATTCCTGTCCCTCCCACGTCATCCTAGACCACCACTAATCCATTTTTTGTCTCTGTAGATTTGCCTACTCTGGACATTTCACAGAAATGGGATAATGCAATCCATGGGCTTTGGTGACTGGTTTCCTGCACTCAGCACAGTGTTTTCAAGGTGCATTTATGTGGTAGAACAGGGCCATGCTTCATTCCTTCTTTGCTTTTATTCCTTGACTCACCCTCCCTCGTACGGCTATAGCACACTTTGTTTATCCATTGATTATTGATGGACATTGAACAAAGCATGCCATGAGCTGGTATCAGCCCTGTGGCCATCTATCACCTCTTCCCCAGACTGTTATAAGAGCCTTCTGGCTGGTGTCTTCCTCCTGCTCAATCCTCCTGCTCGTTGCTGACAGGGGACCTGGATGTGACCAGTCAAGCACTCCAAGTTGGAACCTTTGAGGCAACTTTTCTAAAACAAGGTTCTGGGCATATTTGTTACTCCTCAATCCCACTCCAGTGCTGAAACTGCCCTCCTCCTTTGGGTTTAGGATACAGTCCCAGCCCCTGAGCCCTGCACAATCTCCTTTAAGACTTGACCCCATCAAACTCCATAGCCTTCTCTGATCATAAACCCTGCACTCTAACCCACCATATGATTCTCCCCTCTTCAACTGCTGAGCATCCTATTCTTCCATTCTTCTGATCATACTGTGCCATGTGGTGAAGAAACACCTTCCATTGCCTCCATTGGATCATTAATCCTCCACTGGATGGTGAACTCTTTCTGGCCAAGGGTTGTTCCTTCTTCCTTAGTGTCTCCATCCTCAAGGCTTGAGACACAGTCCGTATGTGATAAACACCTGATCATGGAATAGGCTCAAGCTGTTCCTTCTTCTAAAATGCCCTTTTCTGCTTGTGTATGGACTAACTTTGGAATCCCCCTCTATTTATTGCTTTGAAATGAAGCTTTTTAAAGTAAGAATATATCTGAGCCATGCATCCAAATGTCAGATTTCAAAATACGTTGTGAGCTAAAGAGTCCAAGTCATAAACTTCAAAGCTAGAGCTTATAATGGGAATTCTGACTGACAGCCCCTTAATTGCAGCCTTTAAATATACACAGTCACTCATGGGAGCCCAGCTTTTAAAAAAGGACTCCTGCTTAACTGGTTGAAATGTGAACAGTGGGGTACAATTCCTTAAGCTGCAAGGAGCCACAGATCAGAGAGAATGCAAGAGAAACTCTAAAGAACCCTCTAGCATGAATTTTGTCCTTAGCAGATGCTATCAAAACTGAAATAGGTGGGAAAGCTTGGACAAGGACAAACAAATATTGTTTGTGCTCCTAACTGACACATACAGTTTATTTGCTGGATTTTGGAGTGGTTTGAAAAGAAAGATATCAGAGAAATAATAGGTTTATACCCAAGGGCAGGGTACACAGGCTGGTGAGTGGGTGGTGACTCAAAGCAGGGTGACCAGAAACAGGGAAGTCCACTGATCCCAGACTCCGGTGACTCCGACATTGGTAGAGACCATGGGAGGCACTGTTGTCCCACATACAAAGCTGGTCCTTCTTCTCTCTGCCTCTAACAGCAGCTGGCATGAGCTGGGTTTTTAGATGGTAATGTAAGTTCAGGCCATTCTCTACCAAACCCCAGACAACAGTACTGTATTTGGTTTTGTAGCTGTATACCATATTGAGATCTGGGACCTTGTCTCTTTATTCCCACACTGTGCTCAGCCAACAAGCATGTCAGGTTGGTGCTTTTGATACCATAGCCCCAGTTCAGGTGGAAAAAGTCACCCTTAGAAGTCATTTGGTGATGAATCAAGCAAGAAACTGAGGACAAAACCACCAAACCAACCATATCAGCATGAATTTACATCCTGATGTTGCCAATTAATAGCTATGTGGCTTTGGGCTATGTGACCTTGGGCTAGAGTTGCCAAGTAAAACACAGAACACCAGGTTAAATTTGAGTTTCAGATAAACAAGTGACTTTACAGGACATGCTTATACGAAAAATTTATCTAAGCCATATATTATTTTGTTACCTAAAATTCAAGTTTGTCTGGGTATCCCAGACTGGCAAATTTCATCTGGCAAATGGGTCCTCTCTCTGAGCCTTCTTTTCTCACTTGTTTCTACATGTAGTGATGCTCGTTTCAAATGTTGATGTAGATCATAGCATAAACTGAGACTATGTCAGGCCAGTATAGGATTCTTACTCTACTGACTGTTGGGGATTATGATCATGATAAATTGATGTCTACCGACTTTTCTCTTTCCTCACTACCTTTGTCTGCCTTTCAGCTATTGCTAAGTGTTAAACTTTTCATGAAGGCCAATGTATGTTTTCCTCACGATGGACCATTTCCTTTCTCACCACAGAAAGCACAAGAAACCTCAGGTGATGTGTCAAAAAGGAAAATGGGTTACCCTCTCAGTCTGGAGATAATCTGATGGTGCTGGTTTTGCCCACACTACTATCATTTTGGCAGCTGTCAAGCAGTGTCCCTTATTTCTCTTTCTGGGCCAGGTGTGACTACAGCATGCCTGGTGTATCTCTGATTGAAATGCCCTGGAAGAAGGCTGGGGAGGGACATATTGCTGACTAAAGAGATCTACTCAGAAGTAGAAATATGCACTGAGGTCCTTCAGTCACCCACAAACCTTTCCCGGAGGGTTCTACTCACCACTCTGGGAAATAAACCCTCCAGAACCCACTCCGGCTGCATTTGCATGCCATTCTCCAGCTTCCACCATAATGTCTAACTGCATATGTGCGCCCATAATCTTTTATTATGTCATAATGCATTTTAGTATGTGGATGGTTACTATCTTTTAGAGGCACCCATTTAGATTTATGAAGCAAAAGAGAAAAGTTTTTTTTTAATGTAATCTAATTAATCTGAGTGCATTTGTACGCCTATTAAAATTCACCTGTCTGGGATTTTCCATTTATCATTATTATGGTGGAACAGCCATATTGAGAAAGGGGCTGCCTCTTCATTGAATACAAGATGATGATTTATTAACCAAAGTGCTTTTAGTTATGGTCTAGATCTAATGGACAGTTCAGTGTGACAAATCCTCTATGCATACTGTAAAATTAGACATGTCTTTTCATGTAGACCATATCCTGGTGATGCTTTGGGGCTTTGGCTCATGGACTGTGGTAACAATGGCCCTACAGAGGTCCCAGCAGGGGAAAGGAGTCCATCCTTTAGAGAAGTGGGCAGTTCCTTCTCTGATTACAGTGGCCCTGGGCAGCAGACTACTCCCTCCCCGGAGTTTGGTGTGGGGAAGGTGCTATCTTGGAGCCGTTGACACCCCTTGGTTGGTGCTGCTGCTCAGGGAAGGAGATGCTATGAGCACAACCAACAGAGACTTGTCCTGAGGCCCTCCCCATATACAGGCTATGGAGCAACTTTTTGATTTAACCCAGATCTATGGACAGAATTGCCCATCTGTGAGTCCACATCCTCCCAATCTGCAGACTCTACAGTTGGGAAACAGGACTCTGACACTGGACTGAGCAAACCTAGCAAGACAAGCCCAGGATGGGAGTCACTGGGAACCTGGGGAGATCTCAGACATAAGACCACCTGCAAAGGACCCTAGATCAAACAGAGCAGGTTCGGGGTGGTTCATGGAACTGGCCCAGAGCTGCTCACCTGCCCAGCAACTCTGGTGGAGTAGAGGACCTTCTTGGGCACAGTGGCCCCTCACCATCTTTCTCTGTCTGCCCATTCTACTCTGAGAAGCTGTAAGGTTCCATCCTCAGAAACCATAATCCTGAGGGATTTAAGTGATGTTTCCCACACTCTACCCACTGCGTTCCTTGTGCCTGGGCTTCAGTTCAAGTCAGATCTTCTCCCTACCCTCAGACTAGATCATGAAGAGGTTAGGAAAGGAGGGGCGTCCTAGCTTTAACCCTAAGCCCATCTCCCAAATTAAGCTGAGTCCATTACCACTTCCAACCTTGGTCCTGACCACTTTGCCAGCAGGGAGTTTTCCTGAGGAGCCAGGGTGCTGACAATCCTTATTGGTGTCTGAGATAAAATGAGGTTTGAATGGAGATGAGTTTAAGCAATAAAAGGGCTGTAACTAACATGGGCCATCAGAGGGAGAAAGAGAACATTGTTCCCTTTTCAAAGCTCCTTCAGCCCTTGTATTTGTATCAAGGAGAAAGTCTTAGGTGCTAATGTGACTGGCAGTTTTATAGCACTTGAGGGGAGAGTGGTCAGGTGGGGGAGAAGGAAGAGAGAGGTGTGAGAGACAGAGAGACAGGGAGGAGAGAGACACATAGAGAAAAGAGAGAGAGGAGAGAAAAGGAGAGAGAGGGAAGGGAGAGAGAGGAGAAGAGAGAGCAGAGAGGAAGAGGAGAGAGAGAAAGGAGAGAGAGAGAGAGAAGAGTGGGGAGAGAGAGAAGGGAGATCAGGGAGGAGGGAGGGGAGAGAAAGAGAGATGGAGAAAGGAACGGGGAGAGAGTCAGGGAGAGAGAGCAGAGAAGGGAAAGGGAAAGAGAGAAATGGAGAGAGGAAGGGGGAGTGAGAGAGAAAATACTAAGTCTACTTAAAGAAACATATTAAGTAAAAACACATGTCTGTCGGTGGTACACAGACATTATACATCTTAAAAGTGCCCAGTGGCTGGAGTTTGGGAGACTTCAGCTGGGGGACAATCATTTGCTCTGACCCTGGACCCTTCCTCAGAAAATCTGACCAGAGTCAGGAAGCACTGGTGAGGGTGGGAAGAGGAAAAAAGGGGGAGGGCATGCATAGAATCAGCTGAAGAGAACTATTTCCAAGGAAGAAGAAATCGAGGGGACCTCTTTCTTTGGATCCATTTTCAAATAATCTCAGACATCAATGTAGAAATTACACCAGCCCTATGGCTCATTTCCTATGCCATGACGGCACAGCTGTGCTTAGGACAAATGTGGTTTTCTTTTCTGGGAAGATGATGAGAGGGACCCAGTAGACTTCCTTGTGTCCCACGGACAGGGCCTGTAGGAGTCAGGTCGGCCCAGAAACAGGCCGTGGCCCAGGTGGAGGGAGGACCTAGAAATCTCCTGGATATCAGTTCCTCAAATATGAAGGGGACCGAAAAACCCAAGTGTGCTGGCTGAGGAAGACCCAGGAGAAAGAAGGAGGTGACCAGAGCATAGTTGAAAAGATGGTATTGATCTTGAACAATGGTGCTGAGGAAGGCACCTCCCCCAGCCCAGGCTCCTTCCCAGGCCTATCCCAGCCATGTCCCCTAGGGAACAAACTCACACAATACACTCTCTCTGCAGCGCATGTGCTGCTACTTCTTGGGGCTGTTGGACTGTGAGGAGAAACCAAACTCTGACCCTCCAGAGCCATGAAACTTGGCTTCATACATTTCAGCGTCCAGCCCCCAGATGTTCTGTGTTAGCCGGCAATTCTTTCCCCTTTCTTTCTTTCTCTTTCTTTCCTTCTTTCCTTCTTTCCTTCTTTCTTTCTTTCTTTCCTTCTTTCCTTCTTTCTTTCTTTCTTTCTTTCTTTCTTTCTTTCTTTCTTTCTTTCTTTCTTTCTTTCTTTCTCTCTCTCTCTCTCTCTCTCTCTCTCTCTCTCTCTCTCTTTCTTTAAGATTTTACTTATTTGAGAAAGAGAGAGAAAGCATGAGCAGGAGAGAAGGGCAGAGGAGGAAACAGACTCCCCACTGAGCAGGGACCCTAGGATCATGACCTGAGCTGAAGGTAGATGCTTAACCGACTGAGCCACCTAGGCCTTCAGGTCTTTCCCTTTTCAAGTGAAGCCTATGTGGGGCCCCCCTCTTTCCCACCCTGAACTCCTGGCCTACTGGACTCAGTATTGTTACCTTACTGGGCCTTCCAGGCTTCTGAGTGCACAGTCTTCAGCCCTGGGGGGCAGACAGGTCCCAGGCCTGAGATCAGTGGGTGACAGCTGGGTCACTTAAAACTAACTCCAGCACGGAACAGAAGAGCTAGCCCCCACTCTGGGGACACACGCTGCATGCCACCAATAGGCAGAGGAAGCAGTGGAACCATCTGTGTGCAGGAGAGCTCTGGGCGGAGTCACCATCAGAAGTGAGTCCTGAAGAATGGGCTGGTCCCTGAGCATGGGCAGTCACGACACACCATGCACCCCAAGCACAGCATGTCCTGTGCACCGAGGATCTTTGGCAGAAATCGGTGTGTGAGGGGTTCACAGGACAAGTGACTTAGGCTGGGTTTGAAAGAAGCAGAGCCCGAAGCAAATATTTCTAGGCAAGCAAGACATTCATTAGGGATGTGATCCCAGGAACCTCAGCTAGCAGAGCGGGAGTGGCAGGGAAGAGAAGGAAGTCAGCAGCTGGTGCATTGGAGAGCAGGTTCCTACAGCCAGAAAAAGCTCAGCCAGGGTCTCCATTGTTTGCTGTGGTAACCATTGTGTGCATGCGAATGGTGCCCACCAAAGGGGCTAGGGCAGGACAGGGCCAGCATGTGCCAGTGCAGGGGGAGACATCTGGGCCAGGACACTCAGGGAAGCCCTTCTGAATGAAGTGCAGGTAGGACTTAGTCCATTGGGGCACTCTGAAGGGTAAACAGCACGTTGCTTGTGCCCAGTGAGAGGTACCCCATGTACAGTCCCACGTACCCTCCTGCTAGCATCCCCCAAGGCTTCAACAGGCAAAGGGAGGGCAGCATAATGGGGCAGTGTCAAATCCTGTGACAGGGAGAGCAGTGATATTTGGGTGGTCCTGAGTGGGAAGTGTGGGGGAAAGGGTGTTTTGTCTTTTAACACCATTGATTGCCTTGTCTATTCCTGTCTGGCCTCTCCAAATTCTAGGATCCTGGAGCTGCGAGGGAAGATGGCTAGGGAAGCAGAACGTGATGTGGAAAGCATTTCGGAGTAAGATGTAAACATAAGCAGAGAGGAGGCATCAGAGACAACAGAAGAAGTGAAGTTGGAAGGGTATCCATGGCAATGAGCCCTCCATCTCACCAGGGGGAATTATTTGGTTAAAGTTTAGATCCGGTTTATCTTAGAACTCATTGAGTCACTAAAACATCTAACATAGTACCTAGCACATAGTATGCACTTAATAAATGTTTATAAAACCTTTACTTTTACAAAATGTTTAACATTCAGTCTAACTGGCTCTTTGATCTTTGGAGAACTAATAAGGTAACGATTTCACTAAATTCAATTCTTTAATTTTTTGTAAGCTCTGTTTTCCGGAAGTCAGTATTTTGGAAAAAGGCAGACATGAAGTTGAGAAGAAAGATTTATGAACTTAGGAATCAGGTTCTTCACACATGTGACAATAGAGGTTCATCTCTCATCAGCTAGAGTTAGATTCTGGATCTACGTCTTCAAGGGCTGACTGATCCTGAATCCCTGACATAAAACCCAAACATGTCTGAGGAAACTCAGTACTTCTGCAATTGCTGATGGACATGAAAGCCTGAGTAAAGGCAATGCTTCTCACAAATATTCAAAGAATTATATCTGACAATTGAGTTTTAAGCAATTATTTTTCCTACTCTCCAGCATGAAGTCAGGGGCACAACGGTAAACATTCGTGGTCTTAAATGGAGCAGAAACACAGATTTAGTGCATCCCTCTACATGCTTTGCTAACCCTCACCCAGGAGTCAAGACCACGCTGATCCCTTCAGACACCAATCTGTCAAAGCATGGGACCTGCAGTGACCCCGCTGATCCACCTTCCCACGGACCTGAGTTGGCAACAGAGCCTCTACCTTCCCCATCCTCCCTCCAAACTCAGAGATGTCAGTGGGATGGATGCAAACTTTGCCAAGGGAAGGTCTCGGGAAAGTCAAATGCCATCATTATTAATTCCCTGCTGTTTGCCTGGGAAGGAAGCCACTGGTGCCCGGATGGAAGAGGCTCGACTCAAATAAATAAACACACGTCCTTTGGGCAGATGTCAAGCCCTCTCTGGCTGCTCACGGATGGCCCCTCGCTGTGGCGGCAGGCGCAGCATAGGGGAACGAGGTGGCACTGGCAGCCTAGGTCTTCCACTTCATCACAACAAGCAGGCGGGAACCTTGGCCGCGTTCAAAACCCATCCCTTTGAACCGACACAGACAGCTTAATGAAGCAATATTTATGGAACTGATGCCACTGGGGAGATGGTTGCTCCTTTTCTCCATCTTCTATTTTTAATATTTGATCTGGCAAACGTATTATTAAAGGAATATTTCAAATCTGATTACTCTTCTGTTTGACTGCGTGCGTTATTCATGCACTCCGGGTGCCAGGGGAAATTATACCGACCAGTGTGGGAGCTTGATATGTCATTCTTTCTAACACCCCTTTGCTCAGAGGATTGTTCCTGTTCACGGGCAGGGCTGTGGGTCTCCAGCCCATTCCGGCCACGTTGCCTTAACTACAGCATCCGCTTCAGCCCCGCCCAGCCCGTTCCTCCCGGTCTCACTTGACGACATTTTGGGCTTTTCCTGGACTCCAGAAGCTCTCGTTGTGAGAAGTGGTCTCTCAGAATACCTGTCAAGTTGTTTTGTTGGGGTGGTTTGTTTAATTGCCGAGTTGTTTTGTTTTTTTGTTTTTCGTCTTGTTGACTTCAGTTCTCCTCTTAAGACAGAGACAGGAGAGGGCAGACACTCTGAGTGTGTCCCAGGGTGGCCTCTCCCTGGATCTGAGCCCTTGGTCCAGCCATGGGCATCACGGTCACTTTCCCTGAGCCTGCAGGTCTCTTGTCTCTCTACTCTTTTTTTTTTTTCCAAAGATTTTATTTATTTATTTGACACACAGAGAGAGAAACACAGCGAGAGAGGGAACACAAGCAGGGGCAGTGGGAGAAGCAGGCTTCCCGCTGAGCAGGGAGCCCGATGTGGGGCTCAATCCCAGGACCCCGGGATCATGACCTTAGCTGAAGGCAGATGCTTTAACTACTGAGCCACCCAGGTGCCTATTCTTCCCTCTGCAAGGGGTTAGCGCTGCCTTGAAAGTCTTCAACCACCTGAGAGATCCATGCCTGCCTCGGGTTGGGCCTCTGGCCCTATTTCCAACTTGGCCTTTAATGGGGAACCAGAGGAAGCCTTTGAGCCCTAAGCTGGGGCAGAGCATGGCCTTAATATGCTGCCAGAATCAAAGGCAACAGGCTTTGTCTCCAATGGCAGATGGGCACAGGGACAAGACCATAGGCTTCCACTGAGGATGTGGCCCAGATAAAAGACTTTCTGGGCCTCACAAATCCCAGTGATTTTTGCAAATTATTTACTTTTCCTGTAATGTAAGGGCAAGATAGTAAATATTTTAGTATTTACAACCAGACAGTCACTATCACAAACACCATCATTGTGGCACCAAAGAAGCCATAGTCTGTCAATTAATGAGCATGACCACGTTCCAATAAAACTTTATGTACACCCTTCCTTCTCACAATGCCTGGGGGAAAATGGAGGAGGCAATGAACCATGAGAGACTGTGGACTCTGAGCAACATAAGGGGTGGGGTGAGCCTGGTGGTGGGTATTGAGGAGGGCACATATTGCATTGAGCACTGGGTGTGGTACATGAACAATTAATCTTGTAACACTGAAAAAATAAAATAAAAGTATTTGGGGAAAAATAAAATTACTGTAAAACAAACAACAAACAAACAAAAACAAAAAAACTTTATGTACAAAAACAAGCATTGGGCCAGACTAGTTATTTTCCTTGAGTTAGAAATATTTAAAGAAAAAAACTTAGCTTCATTTTAGGCAGTACTCATAAAATTAGGGCTTACTTTGTGATACATATCCTAGTACATTAAAAATATTTAGCTGTCAAAATTTTTAAAGTTCTTTTATGTTCCACCTGATAACCCTCTGGGACATATCAGATCAGAAGACTGCCAAGTGAGCATGAAAATTCCCAGTGGCCCAAGGCAAACCACCCCTGCCAGGGTGAGTCAGAAAAGTGAGGTCCAGAGAAGCAAACCACACAGTCGCTCAGCCCTGAGGGTTCTTCAAACCCAGAGCTGTTCCTGTACACTCTGACCATGCAGGAATCCTTTCTCTTGGCTTCAGGTGTCCTAACCTGACCTTCCCGCAGTTACAGCCTCATCTACCCACCTCCACTGGGTAGAGGCCCACTCAGAGGCAGGCCATGGCTGCCCTTACAGCCCATATTCTAACAGGAACAGTATGTGATAAACAAGTGAACAAATAAATACAAATGTTATCTTAGATAGTGATAAGTGCAATCAGGGAAAATAGGCAGGGAAAGAGGAGAGAAGCATAGGCTATTTTAGACAAGGTGGTCAGGAAGGGATTCCTGAGGAGGTGATGCTGAGGAGAGACAGAAGGAATGGGAAAGAACAGGCTATGCCATCCGGACAGAGCAAGGAGCAGGTGCAAAGGAGGAGCAGGTGGTACAGGGTCTGCTGTCTTGGAGGGGTCTGTCTTGTGTCTGCTCTGGACACAAGAAGAAGCCAGAGCAGCAGGAGGGTGGGTGCAGAGGAAGGTGGCTGGAGGGGAGATCAGGGATCCCACCAGGCCTTGAAGGTCCCACAGGTGAGGTCAAGAGGTGGGGCCTGCAAGCCAGGGCCTGCACAAAGTCCATCCACACTCTTCCCATTTTGGCTCCCTGAACTGTGGACCCACAGCTCCCAACCCTCCCCTTCTTGCCCATTTGTTCAGATACTGCTTTCCAGTCCTCAGAATGGAAGTAACATTGTGTGAAATTTCAGAACACCAAATACAAGGGCCCATGTGGACAGCTAGATAAATCCCCTAGCTGACAGCAGCAGACAGGGGTCCACCTAATGAAATCTTCAGTAAGGATTAGGTTGACGATTCCTTTTGCAGAAGAGTCTAACTCAGGTGGCCTAGCTGCCACCCAAATGCACTTTCGCAGACTCACAGCACCTCGGACACTTGTGATTTCCCAACAGCTGCCATTATACAAAAACTAAATGCAAAGTGGACAGTTCGCCAAAACAGATGTTCTTGGAAATCCAATTAATTCCAGAGGGTCTGCAAAGGCTTGGAAGCTGGCTTCTTCAGCACATTTGCAAGCCTCGCTGCTTTAGGTTCCCTTGGTGTGTTTGCATGCAGCTTTACTGCGTTTTCTATCATTCACTCCACTCTCACATCACAAACCAGATGCTGCAGAAACGAACACCAACACAGGACATCCTTAAAAGTGCCACAAGCTACTTCAATCAGGCCACAGTCTCCTGCAAACAGTTATTTACTCTGCAATAGCACCTGACAGTTAAACATAGAGCAGGCATCTAGAGCCAGACTCCCTGGGAAGAGTCTAGGAAAGGCCCATGTGGAGAGGAAAAATGTGATGGAAAGTGGGGAGGACTTGCATCTTTCTAAGCATGTGTTTTTGAACTTCCCAAAGTTCCTTCCCTCTCTGCACACTTATTTCTCATATAGAAAGTGGAGGTGTCAGCAGGGCCTCTTGAAGGCCCAGCATGGTGATGGAGGTCCCATTGGCTTTGGAGAACATCCAGGCAAAGATGAGTTCTGTCATCTTCACCTCTACCATGGTCCACATCCATTCCCCCTGGCCTGTCACCTTGCTCTGATTCTCCCCAAGGTCCAGGAAGGGGGCTCCAGGGAGGAAGTCACAGGGCTCCAGGAGAGCTCTCTGTTGAGAGGGGAAAGAAAGCTAACAGCCACCTACAGTTTGACCCCTTTGCAGGTGGGGCTCCTGACCCTACCCACAGCATAGAGACCAATTCCCAGGTGGGACTGTTTGCCCTTTGGCCCTTCTTCTTTGGCCCAAATCTGTATATCCTTCTACTGTTCCTAAACCTATTCATCTCCAGTAATGGATGGTCCTGAGGGTCCCCCACCTTCGGTCTTTCCCTGGCCACGTGCCATCTTCTCTCATTCCTTTCTGCCCCCTCCCTCTCAGCACAACTTATGTCTAGGCTGGCAGCAGCAGGCACAGGGTCTGTCACTGTGAAGGGGATACTCAAAGCAGACAGCATCCTGCAGGCCTGAGGGTTCAGCTCAGGGTCTGCTGTTTCTGCCCCCTTTGTAAGGGAAGATGACCCTCACATAGAGACATACTGAGAAGTGGGTACTACTTCTTTCTGGAAGAGACAAATAAGTCAGAGGAGGAGGCCTGAAGCCATCCCACCCAGGCAAAGGAGAGACCCCCATGTGTTTATTGGCAGAAATTAATGTTTATGAACATGGCTAATGTGTTTATGGTGGAGAGTGAAGGAGATTTTTTTCTCTGAACAATCCACATGTCATCCTGACTTGTCCAGTGCCTCTGAAGGCCACCCCAGTTGGGGGCCACAGCAAAGTGCACAGGGATTTGCTTCAGGACATTGAGAGGCCCGTCCAGACAGAGCCGGGCATCACAAGGGTCTCAGGACCCTCTGTCCCTCTCTGTGCTCTCTCCTGCTTGTCCCTCACTGCTCCCTGGGGAAGGAAGGACTCCACATTCCCTACTACAGGATAGCCCTGGGCTATAGCAGTGGGACCGAGCTTCTCCCTGCAAGAATGCCATCTGGGGCTCCCCTAGCCTACCACCCCCAGCCCACCCCACAAGTACCATCTATCCCCAGGACTCTCCTTCTCCACAGCCTGGGAACCAAGCTAACTAGGTGTAAGTCTTTGTGACACTTCTGGTCCCTATCTGCACTAACGGGGGAGGAAAGAAGTCCTAGCGGGAAGGCTGCCTGGGTTCAGATCCAGCATCACCCCTTATTGGCCCTGTGTCCTTGCTTATCCCCTTTGGCCCTGCACCAAGGATTAGTGATTAGCATTTAAGGTGTTCGACTGATCAGCCAAGATCCACACATGTGAGTGTGTCTGTGACTGGGCCCACCTTGTTTGTGAACTCCTTGAGGGCCATAGCCCTGACCTCTGTTCATAGCACCGAGCAGTGTCCCCCTTGCACCCAGCACAGTCCCTGCACACCTAACATCTGTAGTAGTGACATGATTCATATGGCCTGAGTTTACCTCACCCCATGACCGACTGTGTCCTTCTGCTTGTCTGGCTCCTTCCCAACCTGCGAGTAGCTCAGTGTCACCTCCTCATGGAGGCCTCCCTGGGCCATCCATCTAAAGCAGCCTTCCCTGCCCTCTCTCTCTCTCCCTTCCTCTAGTTTTATTGTCCTAATAACAGCACTTTCCAGTAATGGCCATGTGTGTGTTTCCCAATGGCATGAAACTCTAGGTGTCCCCTGACCCTTGGAGCTGCAGGAAGTCAGACCTGGGACTCATGTACGAGGTTCTGGTCCCCGAAACCAGAGTTTGAGACCATCGGATTACTCATGGGAAAGACAGTTAGCATGCTGAATCTCACTGTTTGAGGATACTGAGCTCAGCACCTGGGCCCTCAGCTTCCAGACTGGCCATGACAGTGGCTATGAGGATACCTGGAAGCCCCTCCAGAAAGCATGAGCTTCAGAACTGAGGAGAGCAGAGGAGCCCCATCGCGGCTGTAGCTGACTCCCCATGTGCATGAGCATCCCCCTAGCTCAGGTCCCATGGGAACCTCTCCACTCATGGCTCCATGTATGTCATCCTTCAGGGTGGGCTGGGACAGGTGGCAGTAACCAGCATCCCCGGCCTCTGCAGGCCTTAGCACAACAGAGGTTACCTTTTTTTTTTTTCTTGTGTGCTTCCCTTGACCACCAGGAGGACTCCGGTCCTGGTTGCACTCAGGGGCTCAGGCTGATGGAAGCTGCAGCTCAACATGTGATTCCACAGTGGCGGAGGCAGGATGTGACAAAGCTCCACTCAGATGACACACATCACTTCCTCCATGGCTTGCCGCCAGCCAGAGTGGGTCCCATGCTATGCTACCCTTCCCACCACAGGAGCTGGAGGTGCAATCACCCGGTGCCCAAGGCAGAAAGCTGGGCATACTTGGTATCTATCTATGACAGGAGAGGAGACCTGCCCAGAGAAGAAGGACCTCAGCTGAGATCCCGAACTATCAAGTGGGTGAGGCAGACCCTCAACACTGGTGGTTTGACATCAGGCCCTTTGCTCTTGACCACACAATACAGTCCCCTGGGTGCTGCATGGCTGAGGCAACAGGTCTCTCCTCCCCCCTCTGTCTCCAGACATCGAGGGACCCTGAGCATGCAGCTTACCTTCTCTGGGGGTTACGACATCCTTCGTTTGTGAGACTGGGCCTTCATCCCTGCCTATTCTCTACCTCAATGTCACCACTGGGCGTTGAGAGCTTGCACACACAAAATGAGACCCACTTATCTGGATGGCGTCCAGGAAAACTTCTTTGGTCCTCTGTGCTGGGAGGCACCCTGTTTCCCACTGAACAGGCAAGGAAAGGAAGCCTGCTGACAGCCTGGGGGAGGTTCTCAGGGGAGGCCCAAGCAGATCTGTGTCCCACCAATGGTGGTGTGTGGTGTCAGGTTCTAGGAGGCTGGAAGTAGACATACAGTTGAGAGCTTTTTGTTGTGACAAGTAAACAACTCTTTATAATCATTATCATTTCACAACAGAAAGGGCTACATAAGACCAGAGAGTAGAAAAGGTGTCATCTCAGATCAAAAGAAAATCATTTCAATTGAGGGAATATAGCTTTATGGGAAAATCACTTGTGTCTGTTTTCCTCAATTTTGCCACACATCAGGGCAAATGTCAGTGCAGACAGCTGCTGCTGCTGAGAACCCAAGAGCAGCCTTATACCACAGACTTTCAGGGGCAGGAGGCCCACGGCCATGGACCAAGGAGCCCCTCTCCAGAAAGGTGGGAGCCATGAGTGACAGCCTAACTGAGATGGCTGCAATACCAGAGTCCAAATTTCTGGACTCCAGTCCCACAGTGACGTCTCTGTCACAGCTGCCCTGAGCTGGGGTGACTGTGGAACAAAGATGCTCCGTGTTCTTCTTCCCCTCTGCTCCCTCGCACTTTCCTTCCCTGGCCTGTGAGAACCCATCCCCTGCGTGCTGTATGACTGGTGTCTCCCAGCCTCCTGGAATTTCTGAACCAGAGGCATCTATGGATCCCTGAATGAACAGTGCTTAGAGTTTTCTTTGAAGAATTTCCACGTGCGTCTTCTCTTTGTTTATTGTTCTTGATTAAAAGGTCACAAAGAATTGATTTGCCAAAGACTTAATAACCAGGCACGGTGGACACATGTGTAATTTAATGACATTTCCAGACCCATCTTTCATAGCAACAGTGGTCCCAGGGCTGCTGCATCAGTGACAGAGTGGAGACAAATGAGCCCTTTTAGCACCGTGCTAATTGCTTCCAGGCTCAGCCTTGTGGGGTCTTGAGCTAGTCCTGCAGGGGAAGTAGCCATGACTCTATAGTCAGAGGAAGGAGCCAGGAGGATTCGGGGCTGGTTACCAGGAAGTGAAGAGGGAGGCAGGGTTGGCCTCTTCCACATTTGGCCAGATTTCCATTCAATTACAGCACTTACTGAAGATCTCTGAATTAGTCAAGGTATTTTGGTGGTAAATGACATTAGTCCAGCTCAATTGGCTCAAACAAAAATGGGAATATATTGGTTTATGAACTTAAGAAGGGGTTCATCTCAGCTTCGGGTAAGCTAGATCCAGGTGCCTGATGACATTGTGAGGAATCTGCCTTTCTCCATTTGTGACTTCCCTCAGTGGACATCATTCTCAGGAAGGCTTCCCCTGGTCGAAGCTGCAAGATAGCTTCCAGCAGTCCCCAGCTCATAGCCTCCAGATGGGCATCTCTGGGTGTTGAGAAAGTTTCCCCTTCTTACCACTGGGTCCAGAAAAAGTTGGCTTGGTGTGGCTTGGGGGCCCATCCTTGGTGTAATTAGGACACATTAGGTTCTGAGGACATGCGTGTGAATAGGACATGCCACCTTCCCTCTGGGAGCTCCCAGCCTTGCAGGAAAGACTCAGTAGCAAACAGTCATTGTGGGTAACCCGTGTACAATGCTGTCCCCTGTGGGAGGCTGAGGAACCAATTATGGCACAAAACCTCTACGATAAAATTAAAATTTTCTTTCAGGTGCAGCATCATTCAAGATTCTTACCTAAATCTCTTAATCCAGAGGAGTGATTAAAAGTTCAGGGTCCTGCAGCCTGTCAGCTCTTCATCTGAATCCTGGCTCTGCCACTTACGAGCTCTAAGAAGCTGGGAAGTGAGTTTACGTCTCTGATCCTCCATACAACAGAGATAATCATCTACGCCTAACAAGGTAGTTTGGAAGATTAAATGAGATGAGGCAGTTAATTCAGTGCCAACATATAATGAGAACTGAAAACAGCATTTGTCACTGCTTCTACTCCCTGGCAGCAGTGGGACTGGAGTTATGGGGGTTTGAGTCCACTCTCCGTGGGGGAATGCAGCAAGAGATGCAGCGGTGGGAGAGAAGGAAAGATGGAAGCAGTGGCTACTTAGCTGGGCCCCACCTGGCGAGGCTGGCTGGATGCCCAGCCAGCTACTGGAGCTACCAGAGCTACCCCTGCATCCTTCACACCCCGCGGACTCCCAGTCACTTCACAGTTCTCAGTGCGTTCCTGGGAATACCCTTCAAGGCAGGAACTGAGCTCCTGCCATAGTAAACAAGTCTGTAATCCTTCCCACTTGGATTATCTGCTGCTTCCCCAAAGACCCCAAGTTTGGCACCACCTAGGCCAGGTGCAGGGCAAGGTCTGGGGAATGAGACCCCTACCCCCAGCCAGCGCGAAGCATGGGACATTCAGGAAACGTTCCTGTGATCACAGTGCAATGCATGTTGCCAGCTCCTTGATTAACACCAAGTTTAGCTAAAAGCGTATCTCACTGCCATTTCCACAGCACATCTGTGTGTTCTAGTCCAATAAACAAGCATGGTTTGTTTCTAAGGCCAGTATTTCTTTTGTATTTACTACTTTTTTTTTTGGTTAGAAAATTGGCTCATCTGTTTGTCTTATATCAACTGACTTATTTCTACTGGTTTTCACCATCCCATCCCTGTCTCTTCCCCTTTATGAGTGCTCCTCGTGCTCCTCATGCATCCTCTTACTGGAAGGAGGAAGCCATCCGACATCCAGGTCCACTGTGGTTTCCCTTCCCTCTTTCCAGCCTGGATCCCCAGTTTGGATCCCCACCTGCTCACCTATTCTTTTTCCTTGTCTTTGCCAGGAATGGCTCCTGGCAGGCACCTCACTGGAAAGGCAGCACTCTGGGGATCCATGGCCTGTAACTCACTATGTGATCTCGAGGGCACCCTTCTTTCCCTGGGCCTACTCCCCTTGTTTGGTGAATTAAGGTGCTGTCCCAGAGCACCTCCAGGTTCTCAAAAGTCTGAAAACCACCCCCCCACACACCCAGTATGGCTATCTCCTTGACCTCCCATGGCTCTGCGACAATGGGCCCAGTGGGGGCAGATGTTTCTCCTGCTAACCTGCCTCCAGCTCATCTCATCGCAGATTTGCTCCCATCCAGCATCTCAGCCCAGGTGTGGCCTTTCCAGTGCATGGCCTTTCTGAAACCCTCAATCCCATACTGCTCCCTGCTGGGGAAACACTCTCTGGTGTCTTGTCACTGTCCCACCTTAGGTAGTCTGCGTGGGTGGGCTGTCCTTTGCTGCCCATGGCTCCCACTGGGCCTCGGGGCCTCTTTGTTCCAGACGGGAGATAGAAAATAAGAAAGTATAACAGGTTAGGATGGATGATGGCAGACCTGAAAGGCTATTTTTTCCTTTTTACATATGTATGGTCTATGGTTTTAATATCCATCCACAAATTCTTTGAACTCCTCCCAAAAAATAAAATCTAACCTCACACCCTTACTTAATGACTCACTTCTAATGAATAGAATGTGGTGGAAATACTGCTGTACAATTTGCAAGGCCTGGTAATAAAAAGGATAGCTTCCACATAGATCTCTCTGTCTCTGCCTCTCTGTCTCTCTCTCTCCCCCTCTTATCACTTGCTCTGAGGGAAGCCATCCTCTAGATCAGGAGGACACTGAAGCAAGACAGTGAGGAAACAAGACCTCCTATTTTTTTTTAAATTTTTATTTATTTATTTGACAGAGAGAGAGAGATCACAAGTAGGCAGAAAAGCAGGCAGAGACAGAGGGAGAAGCAGGTTCCCTGCTGAGCAGAGAGCCCGATCGATGCAGGGCTCGATCCCAGGACCCTGAGATCATGACCTGAGCCGAAGGCAGAGGCTTTAACCCACTGAGCCACCCAGGTGCCCCAAGACCTCCTATTAACTTCCAGCACTAGCCCGTCCTATGAGGGAGCTACCTTGGAAGGCTTCCAATGACAGCAACTGTGTGAGTGGCCCTGGGCCAGAGAGTCACCTGGCCAAGCCACACTGAATTCTTGACACACAGAAACTCTGAGGATAATAAATGTTTGGTGGTGTTGCTGTATTTTTTTAAACTGAAGTATAGTTAGCATACAGCATTATTTAGTTTCAGGTGTACAACATAGTGATTCTCACATACCATACCCATTGTTCATCAAGGTGTGTGTGCTCTTAATCTCTATCACCTATTTCACCCATTCCCCCCACATCCCCTCTGGTAGCCACCAGTCTGTTCTCTATATTTAAGAGTCCATTTTTGGGTTTCTCTTTTTCTTTGTTCATTTGTTTTGTTTCTTACATTCCACATATGAGTGAAATCATGTGGTATTTGTCTTTCTCTGACTGACTTATTTTGCTTAGTATTATACTCTTGGCTCCATTCACGTCATCACAAATGGGAAGATTTCATTATTTTTTATGGCTGAGTAATATTCCATTGTATATATACCACATATTCTCTGGCCATTCATCAGTCTCTGGGCACTTGGGCTGCTTCCATAGCTTGATTATTGTAAATAATCAGTCAAAATCAATAATCAATAATCAATCAAATATAATGATTCAATAATCATTATACAATGGTTATATAACATCAATAATACATTATTAATATATAATATAAACAATATATTATAATATATAAATACATAATATAAATAATAAAAAATAATGCAATAAACATAGGGGTGCATAAATCTTTTCAAATCAGTGCTTTTGTTTTCTTTGGCTAAATACTCAGTGTGGAATTACTGAATCATATGGTAATTCTACTTTTAATATTTTGAGGAACCTCCATACTATTTTCCACAGTGACTGTACCAGTTTGCATTTCCACCAATAGTACATGAGGGTTCCTTCTCCTCCACATCCTCATCAACACTTTTACTTCTTACATTTTTTTGTTTTAGCTATTCTGACAGGTGTGAAGTGATATATCGTTGTGGTTTTAATTTACATTTCTCTGGTAATTAGCAATGGTGAGCATCTTTTCATGTGTCTGTTGGCCTTCTGTATGTCATCTTTGGAAAAATATCTTTTCAAAGTCCTTTGCCCACTTTTAATCTGATTGTTTGTAGGGGCTTTTTGGTGTCAAGTTGGAGAAGTTCTTTATTTTGGATATTAACCACTTATCAGAGACATCATTTGCAAATATCTTCTCCCATTCCACAGGTTACATTTTTGTTTTATTGATGGTTTCCTGCACTGTGCAAAAGCTTTTCATTTTGGTGAGTTCCAATAGTTTAATTTTGCTTTTTGTTTCCCTGAAAAGACATATGTAGAAAAATGTTTCTACAGCCAATGTCAGAGGTATTACTGCCTATATTTTCTTCTAAGAGTTCTATGGTTTCAGGTCTCACATTTAGATCTTTAAAACATTTGAGTTTATTTTTGTGTATAGAGTAAGAAAGTGGTTCAGTTTCATTCTTTTGCACATAGCTATCCAGTTTCCCAACATCATTTGTTGAAGACTTTTTCCCATTGTATATTCTTGCCTCCTTTGTCATAGGTTAATTAACCATATAAGCATGGGTTTATTTCTGGGCTCAGTATTCTGAAGCATTGATCTATTTTCCTGCCAGCACCATACTGTGTTTGTTACTACAGCTCTATCATATATCTTTAAACCTGAGGTTGTGATGCCTCCAGCTTTGTTCTTCTTTTTCAGGACTGCTTTGGCTATTTGAGGTCTTTTGTAGTATCATACACATTTAGGATTATTTGCTCTACATCTGTGAAAAATGCTGGTGGTATTTTGGTGGGGATTGCATTGCATCCATAGATTGCTTTGCGTAACCTGGACATTTTAACAATATCCATTCTTCCAATCTATGAGCATGGAATATCTTTCTATTTGTTTAGGTCATGTTTGATTTTTTTGTATTAATGTTTTATAGTTTTTAGAGTACAGGTCTTTCACTTCCTTGGTTATATTTATCACTTGGTGTTTTATTATTTTTGCTGTGATTCTAATGGGATTCTTCTCTTAATTTCTCTTTCTGCTACTTCATTATTAGTATATAGATATGCAACAAGATTTGTGTATATTAATTTTATGTTCTGTGACTTTACTGAATTCATTTATCAGTTCTAGTAGTTATTTGGTGGAGTCTTTAGGGTTTTCTACATATAGTATCACATCATCTGCAAATAGAAGTTTTATTTCTTCCTTACATATTAATTGCCATTTTAAGCCATTAACTTTGGGGTACTTTGTTACACAGCACTAGATAACCAGCACAAACTGAATCCCCAGTGCAGTTAAGTTCATATCACTCACTCTTTGTTTGCACAGAGAAAATAGAAGAGCCCTTCTGTTCATGGCAGAGTTGACTTTAGTAGGATTCTGAGCACATGAGGCTTAAATGTGTTGCTTCCCTGTGACCTCATGTTTTCCCAGTGCAATGATCCAGCTTTGACCCATATGACCCAAGTGCATTCATGCATCGATAGCCTAAGCAGGGCCTGGTGGGGCCTGAGTAACCACCACTGAGCAGCTTATCCATGGTGCAGGGTTACCACCCACTTTTTGAGGACCATGACACATCCCAGGGATGCCCTTGTCACCAGGCCCACACATATCAACACTGAGGCATCCCCAGGCGAGTGAATTTCCCTCCAGTGTGGGGCCAAGGCCCAAGCTGCGGCCTGTGCTCTGAGAACCACAGCAAGCTTACGCTGGCAGCTGGAGGTTATCGCTAATGGAGGCTGCTGGCTTCCCCAAGAATGTCTGGGCCAAGGTGTGTGAGGCTGCAACATTCCCTCCTGACACAGGCTCTGGATGCCAGGATCTCAGTGAGAGTGAGAAGGATCACATTTGTGCTGAACCTAGGCCTCTAGCCAAGTGTGCTGGAGGCAGCCCAGCCTCTCGTCCCCACAGACAATGACAGATCCATCATCTAAGCACTCAGCATGGGGCCCAGCACTGCCAGGGATGCCTGCCAACTCTCTATGTGCCCTTTTGGGTCTCCCATTATAAGGGACAGACATTCAGGTCAATCTAGTTTAGCAAACATTGTCTGACCAGCTAATGCATGTTGGGCACAGGAGTAGTGGCTAGAGGAAAGAGAAGTTAATGTGGCTTCTGCCTTCCAAAGCCCCACTATCCAGTGAGTGGAGAAATACAGGATAACCAGGAAAAATACAGATAAGATTTGAATTGAGGGGCCTGCAGCCTTTGCATCTTTGGAACACCCAATGACTAAGAATATTAGAAGAGGTTCTCTGAAAGGATTTACCCTTGGCCTGGGCTCTGAAGAGATCATGAGGAAAGGCTTTAAATGAGGGCCAATGGCTGATATGGCCACGGAGCTGTGGGAAAGCAGGGTGTGCTCAGGGTGCGCAGACATCACTCTATCACGGCAGTAAGCTAGGGAGGTCAGGTCACGACACAATATTGCTGTGTAACAAGGAATGGCCAAACAGCAGCGGCCAATAACAAGCATTTGTTGACTATTCACAGGCTTGCAAGCTGGCTGAAGCATCTCTACTGTAGTCTTTGGGTCAAGTTCTGCTCACATGTCTCTCATTCCAGGACACAGGCTAAAGTAGGAACAGCTACTTGAGGCATACTCTTCTCAAGCTGCAAAACAAGAGTGCAAAGGCCATGCCAAACCACGCAACCACATTTAAAGCCTCTGGCCAGATGTGACTCATCTTACATCTCACATTTCACTGGTTACAGCAAGTCACATGGCTGAGAGCAAAGTCAATGGGACTCTGCCCAGGAGGAGCCACGGCGAGGATGGGGTGGGAAGGGAAAATTTCAAACAAATAATATAATCTTCTTAACAGATTCTGGCCAAGAAGAATAGGAGATGAGACTGAAACACAGACTAAAGCTTCATGTGGGAGAGACTAGCTCATTGTTCACCAAACCATTTCTCTTTCCCCCTTGGCACAAAAGTAGACTACCCTTCCCAGGTTCCTTCACAGTTACTGTCTGAATTCTGGCCAAAGGAGTGTGGTAGAAGTGAGGGGCTCTCTCCCAGGCCCAGCCCATCCAAACCTCCCACATAACCCTCCACTCTTTCTTCATCTGCTGGGCAGGTATACAGATTCCAGCCAAGGAACGGGAGGCCCAAAGTGATGGCAGAGCCACAGTGTGGAAGGAGCCTGGGTCCCCAAGTCACCACTTGGAGGACAGTGCCCTGGAGAGCCAACTGACCAGGAATTCCCATATTAGTTCATTTCAGTAGTTCTGAGTAAACTTTTCTGTTAAGTCATGGAGATTTGTTACAGGATTAATCTCCTGTTACCCCCTGTCACAGAAGTTCTTACTGTGTGGCTAAGTGGAATATACTTCAACCTGGAATCAGAGAGGCCTGGATTGAAATATCAGCCAGAGCACATTATAGTGGGGTGACCTTGAATAAATTGTTTTATTTCTCTAGGCTTTAATTTCTCAACTTTAAATGGGGATTCATAGTTCCTACCTCAGAAGACATATCAGTGACAGACTGTTCCTGAACCAGGTGGGTGTCCTGCTGATCTTGTCCTGCTGATCTGATCAGCCCAGAAATTTACAAGAGGCTTTTAGGAAATTGCGGGTCAGCTACATGGCATGTGAAGGGTTAACTCTTCCTGGGGGCTGTCTTCACTGGGGTACAGGAATGCAGGGGAACCAGATGCATTCCATTGGGCTAGGTTCTGGGAAGATCCACCCTGGAGGAAAGGCAAGATCCTTTGCTTTGTTAGAAACGCCCCCCACACACACACACAATTTACTAGAGAGCTTGCAGGAATGGGGGTGATTCTTCTCAGCCTCTGCCTGTCGTTGATCCCCCCTGAGCCTCTAAACCTGCAAAGGCCACTTTGAACCCCAGATGCTCAGGCTCAGTGTCCAGGGATGGACTGGGATTCCTAAAGCAAGACACACAGAAGAGGCTGGGAGGGCCTGGAAGGCCCCAGAGACAAACACCAGTGCAAAGAAGCATCAGCAGCCTTGAGTCTGGATGGCCAGGTATTTCTGTGATTTTATTATTTACGTTTTTTCTTTTATTCCGAAAGATGCAGAGGAAGAACACAAACATTATAGATTCTCAAGCCCTAGCTCTGCTATTCTTTGCTGTGTGACATTCAGGGAGTCACTTACCTTTCTGTGCCTCAGTTTCCTCCCTTCCTTTTCCTTACTGGGCCTGTTGTGAGGACGACATGTGCTGATTCTTGTAGCCCATAGAGTATCCCTGGGGCCCAGAAAGAGCTATGCAGGGGGGCTGCTGAATGGACAGCACAATAGAAGGGAGCGAGATGGGGGAGAAGACCAGAAATGGGAGAGGAGTGGGGGGGATTTAAACAGGGAGAGAGAGAGAGAGGGACACAGAGAGGCCACATGGGGGACAGTTGGGCATATGGACAAGAACAGACAAGCAAGGAAAGAGGAGTAGGTGTCTGCGAGAAAACTAGAGAAAGAGTCCCAGTGAGAGAGCAGGAGGGAGACCAAACCCACAGAAACCCCTGGAGAATGGAATGCAGACACATAGTCCCAATTTAATCACAAAGTGCCAGTTCTCTCCGTGGCTTCTTGGGTCTCAGTTAAGTGCCACACCCCTGAGCAGAGTGGTGCTTGGTGCCCAGGACCATGTGGCCTGTGTGCACAGAAAAAACAGCAGGTCCCAATGGGCTTCCCTATAACATAGGGGCAGCCTGGCTCCATCCAGGGCCTGGCCCTGGATCCCATCAGAAAGCCAGGGACAGGCTTGGGACAAATGAGGAATTTTATTCAAATCTCGACTTCCAAATGCAGCCTTGCTGACAACCTCACTCTCAAGTTCCAGCCTAATGTGATTTCAAATGGCAGTGTCTGAAAACAGTTTAAAATCAAGGTGCAAGCAGCTTCTTAACCGTAGGGGCCCTCCTGGGCTCAGCGGCCACGGTGTTAGCGTGCTTCAAGCTGTCAGAGGTGATGTCACTAATCTGTGTCTAAGAGGGAAGAGGCAGCAAGATCAAATGTTACCTCCCTCCAGAAGGCCTTCTCTGGCCCCGGAGCTGGCAGAGAAGCCCACTTGCAGGCCTCATCCCTGGGGTCTGGGTCTGCCCTGCTGGTGTTGGCAAGCGCAGCCCCTGGGCAGGGAAGGAGGGCATGCAGAGGCACCATGGTGACGTGGAGTACACCTCGGCCAAGGAATGCGACGGTGCTCAGTGAAAATGCAGGAGACTCACCTGCAGTCCCAGGATGTGTTGGTGGCATGACTGAGCCTAAACCCTACGACTTCTGCTAGCCCTCTGTTTTCCCGCCACACCGCGCACTCACTCTTGACTGTGTCTTATAAACGATGTAATCAAGTGTGCTATGGCCAGAGGGAGAGCTGTTTTCTCATTCACAAGGTGGGGCTGTCACAGGGACAGTAGTGGATAGTGGATTCCTGTGACACCGCAGTTCAGGGACCGATGCACTGTCCGCACACAGTGAGTGCTTGCTGTTGTAGCTGCTATTATTAATAATTTCTGTTATTATGTACTATTAATAACAGTCATAACAAAATGGAGCTGTGTGAAATGCTCTTCCATGCAGAATGAGGTTCCCAGAGGCCGCATCTGCTTCTACTTCTGTGACCCTGGATGCAACTAGAAAATGCACTCAGGATTCTTCCTCTCCAGCACCCTCACCAGTGTGCAGCCACTGAAGAGACTTGATATGATGCTGAGGCTTCCCACCTGTCATCTTAAATCCAACTGCATAGTCATCAGAATCCCCATTGCACAGATGAGACCCAGAGCCTCAGAAGGTTACACAGGGGGAGGGGCTGGGGGCTGACATGGGTCTGGAAACCCCTCCACTCCCGCATCTGGCCTTTCCGACAGTGTGTTAGTTTCCACAACTAATAAGACTTTCTGCAGTGTCAGGCCTCCCATGTGGGGGAGAGAGGAGCCCCACAGGGCAAGTGTTCCTGTACAGGTTAGGGATAAAGTTGATTGGGGGCAAATGGTAAATTAGCAAGGGTGAGGGGAGAAAGGCCACCACCTGGGGGAGGTGAGGGCGACTGTACTTAGCCTCTTGGGAACACACACACGGAAACACATGCAGGTGTGAGTGCAGACTTGGGCAGACCGGCATGTGCACGCAGACTAAGTCATGGGTGCACACAGACGCTTGTACAAACAGACACAGGCACACACAAGGACACACAGAGGCATGAGCACAGACACATGGACACTCCAGTATAAGCACACAGGACACACACAGGGCACACACACAATCACACACAGGTATACACACACATGACACCCAAAAACAAGCATACACATGTGTGCATGGACACACACACACACACACACACACACACACACACGAGTAATCCTGAGCCCCAGGGTAAAAGCTCTGGTACCTTGAAAATGTCCTCCCTGGAGGGGCAGTGGTGGAACTTACCCAGAGAGGACTGGCATGTCTCCTGCCTCCCTCCTGGCCCCCGCAAACATGGGCAGGTGCTCCCTGCATGTCCCCAAGCCTCCTTGGTTCCAGCAGCTGTGGTCTCGGGGGTTCTTGCGGATCTACCTTGGGTGTTCAGCTAGTACAGCTCATGGACCAGGCCTCAGGGACTTCAGGAAAGGTTGGTGGGTAGGCGATCCCTTGGGTCTACAGGCCCCGTCTCCTTGGCTTCTCTCCCGGCCTGTGACTTGGAATTTCCTGTCTCAGGATTTCACAGACAAACTCACTCGCCCCCAGCCACCGAGATGCAGGAAACAGGTGCATGCCCACGGGAGCTGTGCTGCCGAGCTCGCACAGAGTAGGCACCTACCTAGAGAGGTGCCACCTGCACCTAAAGCAGGTGAGGGAGAGAGGAAAATGCCCTTTCCCAGCCAGGGGTTGGGGAGGTCCCTCTGAAGGAGAGGCCCAGGGAGCCTCTGTGGGGTTGGGGTGGATCAGGAAGGGCTCAGAGTCCCTAAGTCCAGCCCTTCCTCCTTTCTCCTCCCCAGGGATGGGGGAGCAGGCCTGCAATGGCCTATTGGTTAGCAGATGGGGAAGCAAGGGCATAAAATGTGCCCCTTTGACCATCATGACTCCTATGTTCCCGCACCCACTGAAATAGTAATCAAGAATTTCACTAGGGGCATATCAGCGTATTACCCTAGGGGGCATATCAGTGTATTACCCTAAGGCTGCCCCAAAGGCCCAGCCGTGGCTGTGTCTGCCCCTCACCCACGTGCCAGCACCAGGGTGGGTCCTCCTGGGGGGACACTCGGCATTCTTCTGGCCAGCTGATTTCCCAGGAATGAGGAAGGGGTGGAAATAATGTCAAACCACTGGAAAGTTCCAGAGCACACTGCATGCAGAGGCATTTGTCTTCTTTCCCCGAGGGGCCGGGGCTTTGTGAAGGCAGAGAGCCAGCTATCAGCACCTGCCTCTTTCCTCAAGCCCAGAAACCAGAGCCCACATACCCCAGATGTGCCAATCATGCTTTCATTCAACAAGCCTCCTGGAGCAGCCAGGTCCTGGGCAGCCTGGTACCAAGATGGGAGGCCAGTATCTGTCCCAGGGAGGTGCACCTTGCAGAGGGAGAGATAAGTCACCATCCCACTCCACAGATACCCTGACAGTCACGCGATTTAAAAGAAACTTGAATAAGAGTGCAATTAATCCCAAAGATTAAATCTCAAATGGTAGAATAGGAGGCATCGTGAGGAAGATATCCTGAGTCTAAACATGCATTTAAACGCCTCTCCCCAACCATGTCCTGTCGGCATAGTGCTGCTTGCTCCCTTCGCCAGGGGGAGAAGAGAGTTCCTGACACACTCCAGTCCCTGCACTGGGGCCTGGGGGCCGGACCCTTCCTCAGGACAGCAGGAGCTCCTGTCTGCATGGTCTAGAGTATCCTGGCCAGCCTTGTGCTTCCTGCAGAGCTAGGGGCTAGCGGACTCCAGGCCCAGCACACCTAAGGCAGCCTCAGCCATTCTCCCTACCTCCCACCACCCCCTCGCTCATCTGGAGACCCTGGGCAGGTAGGCCTGGTTCAAAACCTGCCTCAGTCACATTCTCCTGTGAGCGGGAATCCTTAGCTACAGTGAAGGAGTGTGTAATACCCAGCCCGCAGGGCCCCAGAATATAAGTGTTGGGGTGTGGGTATGAGGAACCTGTGCAGGCATCAGCCTTCCTCAGCACCCGTCTGGCGCCCTCTCCCATCGGCAGAGTATCCAGGGAAGTGCCTGCAGGCCAAGGTGGACAAACAGGGAACACCAGTGAGGACCAGGCAGGGGAGGCCCCTGGCAGCTCCCTGCAGACAGGAGCCCCTTCCCTGGGACTGCTGCCTCCTGCCAAGCCCCAGCCATTACTCAAGTCAACAGGCACCTGTGCTGATGAAGTTGGATGAATCTGAGACCATTTAAGGATATTCACTTTCATGTCTCTTTCCCTGACAGGCATAGGGAGGTATACACCCGGCTGCTGGCCCCCAACAGACTGCAGCTGTGTATATGTCCCAGGCAGAGCCTAGGGCCGCTCACTGCAGGTTGCAATTTTTCCCAGGGAAAGATGACTCTCCTAGAAAAGAAGGAGCTGGAGGACCTACAGGAACCTGGGAAGGGTCCACGGGTCTGGTCTCTTAATTTACAGGGTTTGCTGAGCACCTATGACAGGCCAAACACTGTGTGAGGTTCTGGGAATACAACCATTAATAAGACAGCTGTACTCTGAAACCTCTGGCCATGAGGTTTCCAGGACCATCCAGGAGTGGGTGACAAGGACGTGGAGAAGGGAGGGCGTGAGGAGTGGAGAATGAACGGGCAGACTCCAGAGGCCCGGGCACTTTGCCCAGGCCTCACTCCCAAGCCCCAGGGCCCTGCCTACCCACACTCACACTCTGGGGCTGCTGGCCCAGCTCCCAGCCCCTGGGCAGCAGAAACTGAACTCCTTCTTTGAGAGGACCTCTCAAGGTTTGCATCCAGGAAGGGCTGGGTGTCTCGTCTCCCTAGATGGCAGGATCGCCACAGCGTGTGGATCTGTGCACCACCAGGCAAGCTGCTGGGGAGGTAAGGCCCCAATGAGCCCATGGGACCCCTACTCTGCTGCCCAACGGAATCCCGCCATGCAACACCAGAATCTGCACTCTCTCACGACAGTTTGCTGTGGTCCTTTTTCCCCTTGTTCCTTAGGAAAAGGGAAAGAACGGAGGTGGGTAGGAAAGGACGGGGTTGGGAAAGAGAAGGAAGGAAAGAGGAAAGGATGGTGGGAAAGCGGGGCAAGAGGTGGACAGAACTGCTGCGGGTGTACGTAGACCTGCATTTGTGGGGCTGCTGTTCTTTGAGGACGACAGGGATTCCCTCAGTATTGAGGAAAATATGTGGCTTGCCCTATTCCAGTTCCCAGGGCTTGTGGCTGTTTCCCAAGCTGGTCCCAAGGTGCTGAGGCCCAGACGTGCCTTCCACGGAAGGGCTTTTGCTGGAAGACACCGGGACATGCAATTCCTGTCCCCACAGACAGAGGTCCCGGCGTCTGTTGGGTCGGTCTAATTGAAAATGCATCTGCAATTACTGTTATGCTCTGGTTTGTCCTTAAGGATTGCTTTTTCTCTTCTATTGCTCTCCAGGCTTGAGGTACTGCTTTTTTAACCGCATTAGAGACCACCAGGCAGAGCAACGAAATGCCTGGCACGTCACTGGCCAAGAGTGATCTGACTTACGCCTTGGAATTTTCACAGGCCCTGGCAGTGCAAGGCCTGCTATGACAGATGCTCTCTTGGGGAAGACTGTTTTCAGAAACCAGGTGCTTGCACTTCCCACAAAAGACAGCAGGTTTCTAGAACCCTTGCAAAGTGTGAGCGGCGTGGAGGGGTGAGTTGAAGCCAAAGGCTGTGGTTGCTGGGAGTGGCCAAGAAGATGCCTATGCATTTGTACATGGCGATCAGTGAGTGCCCAGCTACAGGATGGCCTCCCAGGGCCCCAGAGCCCCAACCCATCAGGAAAAGGGCTTCCACTGTCCTCCCTGGAGCACAGGCTTCTTCATCACACCCATCTGTCCAGTGGTGCATCCGTCCCTGAGCGTTCCATGAGCTTCCCAACAAGAGCCTGAGGGGAGGGGACACAGTTATGTGGGAGGTAAGCCTGGAAAGCGCTCACATGGGCCTGGGCAGTGGATAGGGAAGGGGCCATGGCCAGAGCCGTCTCATGACAAACGCTGCTTCTGAGAGTATTCGAGAGATGTTCAGAACGGCTTTAAGCTGACCCCGGAGGCTGAGCGGGCTGGAGTGTGCATGGCCCGGCTTGGGCCCAACCTCAGCTCCTGGGGCACGGACTTGCCAGGACCCCCGAGTGACCACCTTATGGCCTCGGCTAAGCCCAATCCCGCTCAGGCGAGGCCCTCAGGAGAGAGAACCAGCAGTGGGTGTGGGAGCGGCGGGCGCTGAGCAGATGTGGACGTGAGACTGGGGTCTGCTGCTTACTGCCTGCTCAGCCTGGGGTTTGGATGAATCAGACACCTCCACCTGGCAAGGCGGTGGGGGGACAGAGACAGGGCCTGTAAGAGCCCGCACCGCCTCGCCTCGTGTAGCAGCAGCGTGACTCACACAACCAGTCCTTGGAGGCTGGCCTGGCCTCCGGACCCTGGGGAAAGCAGAAATCTACGCCTACCGGTTGGACCCCTGTCACCAGCAAGAGACCATCCCAGTAAACCACAGCAGAAACTGAGTGCACAAGCATCTTCCTCCCACACAGCAAACCCTGTCTCCCGAGAGGATGGAAAGTGGGAGGAGGGACGTGTTTCTCACACTGGGAAGCAGAAACAGGAGACAGGGTACTGCTCTTTCCGAGTCCCGTGGGTGATTCCTATCCCTCACAGCACAGAGCCCTAGGCAGGGGAATGGGAGCAACTCCCCATATCCTAAAGCCGGCCTCTCTCTGCTGGCCTTGCACAGGCCCCCCACGTGGAAGCCTGTGCCCACTGGAGCCCAGGGCAGAGGCAGCAGAAGGGAGCGGAGGCCGGTGTCAGGCTGCAGTTCTGCCTTGTCCCCTGGAGACAGGGGCCACCCTGCCCTCTGCGTGCTCATCCTTAGGGCCTTCTCCCTTATCACGATGTGTGCAGAGATGTGCGGAACTCAGAGGAGGAGGCTTCCAAGCCCACGGCCAGGCCCAGTGTGAACAGACTCTCTTTCCATTATCCCTCCCTCCCGTCCTGCAAGATAAAATAGATTATATCAAGAATGCTAAGATGGAGTGTCTCAGGGCTGTGTGGCGTGAATACGGATTCTGCTGGCTGACTGCCTAGTCTCACGAAGTGACTCAGCGCTTCTGAGTTTCTAAAGACACTTTCCTCTGGACCAGCTGGCTTGTCAGCCCTGCCTTCCTCCTCCTCCCACCACACTCCTGTGTGACCGAGATCTCAGGAAGCCTGGCCTCACCTGCAGGCCCAGGTAGCAGAGGGACATCCTGGGGCAGCCAGGACCCTGCCTCCCTCCAGCATCCTCCTGCCCCAGCTGAGGGAGACGAGGTGCCAAGACCTGCCTGGCCCTGGACTGAGCCTCTCTTGCTCCCCCATCAGGGAGGGGGTGCCTGGACTTGGGGGCCACCTCGGTCAGTTCTCCCTTCCTCCCACTATGATCACTCCTGCCTCCAGAGAGCTCCAGAGGAGACCTCCCCAGAAGGCCCAGTCCCACCCCATCAGGAAGGTCTCTGCTTCTCTAATCCATGTCCTCAAGCTGGAAGGTAGCCTTCCTCTCCCTCTGCTAACGTCGGGATGGACCGAGCGCTGCTCCTGACTCAGTTACAGGTCTCTCAGTTCCCAGAGGGACCCTTCCATGGGAATGGGAATAGCACGAATAATGGCCAGTTAGTTAGGGCTTCCTGTGTGCCAGGAACTATGTTAGGGAAAGATTTCACTTTTTTTTTTTTAAGATTTTATTTATTTATTTATTTGAGAGAGAGAGAGTGAGCGCACATGAGCGGGCTGAGGGGTGGAGGGAGAAGCAGACTCCCCGCTAACCAGAGAGCCCCACGAGGGGCTCGATCCCCAGACTCCATGATCATGACCTGAGCCGAAGGCAGATGCTTAACTGACTGAGCCACCCTGGCATCCCAGGACTTTGCTTATGACAAGCTTACCCAGCTCTGCCAGGTCCTAGGAAGTTATACATCTTGGCCAAGACCTGGTGGTGGGTGAGTACAGAGCCAGAATGTAGAGCAGATCTCTGACTGCCCACCTGGGGCCTAACCACTGTGCTGCTCCTCCTGTTCCTCTCCTGTTGGACACCTGCTCCCTCCATAGGGCCTTCAGCATGGGGGCTCGGGAGGGACTGACTGAGTGGCCCCCACAGCTTGTCTCCTCTGCTCCTTCCACCCCTGCACAGGGTCCATCTCTCCCTGCTCCTTCCACCCCATGCACTGGTCCATCTCCCCCTGCTCCTTCCACCCCATGCACTGGGTCCATCTCCCCCTGATCCTTCCACCCCATGCACTGGGTCCCTCTCCTCTGCTCCTTCTACCCCTGCAAGGGGCCCCTCTCCCCTGCTCCTTCCACCCCTGCACAGGGCCCCTCTACCCTGCTCCTTCCATCCCTGCACAGGGCCCCTCTGCTCCTGCTCCTCTACCCCATGCAAAGGGCCCCTCTCCCCCTGATCCTTCCACCCCATGCACTGGGTCCCTCTCCCCTGCTCCTTCTATCCCTGCATGGGGCCCCTCTCCCCTGCTCTTTCCACCCCTACACAAGGCCTCTCTCCCCTGCTCCTTCAACCCCTGCACAGGGCCCCTCTTCCCTGCTCCTTCTACCCCTACACAAGGCCCCTCTCCCCTGCTCCTTCCATCACTGCACGGGGGCCCCTCTCCCCTGCTCCTTCCACTCCTGCATAGGGCCCCTCTTTCCTGCTCCTTCCACCCCTACACAAAGACCTTCTCCTCTGCTTCTTCTACCCCTGCATGGGACCTCTCTATCCTGCTCCTTCCACCCCTACACAAAGCCCCTCTCCCCCTGCTCCTTCCACCCCTGCACAAGGCCCCTCTCCCCTGCTCCTTCCACCCCTGCACGGGGGCCCTCTCCCCTGCTCCTTCCACCCCTGCACGGGGCCCCTCTTTCCTGTTCCTTCCACCCCTGCCCTGGGCCCCTCTTTCCTGCTCCTTCCACCCCTACACAAGGACCCTCTCCCCTGCTCCTTCCACTCCTGCACTGGGCCCCTCTCCCCTGCTCCTTCCACCCCTGCACAGGGCCCTTTCCGAGCAGTTTTCAGGCCCCCATTTGTTCAATCCAACTCTCTCAGCTTGTCAGCTTGCCAGCTCTGAGCTTCAGCCCCTCTGTGGTGTGTAGGAGCCCAGCAGCCCCATCCAGGGCCAGTGAGTAAATGGCAACACTACCTTCCCATCCACCCCCACAGTCCCCAGGAACAGCTGGGCAGGTAAGCATCCTCACAGGCACTGCAGGTCCTGTGGGGCCCCAGGCCCCTGTGGCCTCCAGAAGACTGGAGCTGCCCTGGGAGGGAGGGCATGGGCCTGGGAGCACTCCGGCTGTCCTTGGCTGGGCAGTGAGACTCCTGCAGCCCCAGGCAGCCTCCTGGGATCTGCTTCTCCCCATGAATGGCCAGCCCTTCTGCGAGCAAGACTCAGAGAGGTCTCAGCCAGCCTTTGCCCACCAATGGCAGCATGTCATCTGGCCTCGGTATCCTGTATCTTTGAAGGGCCATGGAAATAGAATAGCCCTGTCTGCCACCACGTTACAAGATGGGCTGATAGATTCTAGTAGATGGGAGAATGTGTCTGTAGAGCTCTTGCTTGAGGTTCCTGGACATTCCATGGGCTCACAGGGCCAGCCCCGAGGCCCTCAAAGGCACCTCTGAGAAGGACAGCAGCCTCCTCTGCAGAGGCTGAAGCTGAAGGGTTCCCCCCTGTTCCTGCAGGGACCCCAGGTGAGTGAGGCTGAGGGGTTCCCAGAGATTCTAGGTGACAGGGAGTGCCCACCACAACCTGGGGAGTGCTGGTGGCCTTGGTGGCAGGGTAGGAGCATACCACAGTTACGGGGTGTCCTCTGAGCATAGGAAGAAGTGAGGCTGACTCAGTCCGAGGAAGAAGGCGGGCCCAGCAACTTCAGGAGCCCTTGGCCTTTAGACTCTGCATGCTGACTACGTGCCTCGTGGGCCACTGCAGTCTGCATGAGCCGAGGAGAGCAGGCACCACTTGCACCACGCCAACCCAAGTTACTTCTTGTAGAGAGACTGGCTTGGTGCAGGAAATTGTCTGATTACGCTGCCCTTCTCTGTGCAAGAAAAGGGAAGCAGGTGCTGCACCCCACCCTGAGCAGGGCTAGCTCCAGCCCTGCGGGAAGAGCCAGGAAGCCAGAAGCCAGCCACAGGAGTGGGAGGATTTGGACGGGCAGGAGAGGGGAACATTCCAGGTGGAGGTGCAGAGTGAGCAGAAAGCAAAGGGCTGAAAGCAGAAATGCACTTGGTGGTTGGAGGCTTGTTTGCAGTGGAGCAAAAGGATCCCCAGGGAGCAAAATGGGAACAGGAGGGAGGGTCGAGGGGGGAGAGCTTTGATGCTAGGCTGGAAGGTAAAGGAAGGCTTTAGAGAGATGATCACCTTTCAGTGGTCTGAAACTCCCCCTGGAGAAGAACAGAGAGACAGAAAGACAAGGTGGGGTGGGATGAGGGGAGGCAGAAAGAGGGAGGCAGAAGAGAGAGTCCGAGAAGTGAGACAGGAGCAAGCAGAGAAGGAAATGGGCTCTGGTTCAGACCCCAGTGCCCTGGGAGTCCTCCACACCCCGGCCCATGGCTCTCACCTGCCCCTGAGCCGAAGACAGATGCTCTGCAAACCATAACTGTCTGAGGCTAGCCAGCCAGACACTCCTTCTCCTGGTCTTGGGAGTAAGGGGGCTCCTACTTGGGGGGAGCTGGGCCAGGAGGCTGCTCTACTTGGTGCAAAGGTCACTGAGTGGCTCTCTGCTACATGCTTTTGGGCCCCAAACGCCCCATATTGTACCATGACACAGACCCTTCCAGCCTGAGCCTCCAGGGGCCTGGAGCCTCCCAGAGCTGGGTTCAGGCCAGCTGCCAGTGGCTCAGTGCTCTGAGCAGTGAGGCACCCGTGAGAGCCCTGCCAGGGCCTAATCCGGCTGCACTTCATCAAGGGGTGGGAGGGAAAGGTCAGATTTGACAATGGGACCATCTGTTTTATCACATTCCAACTATCTGGATACTCCTCTGTAAACCATCTTCAATAACATTCCTGGATTACACGCCAGAAACCGAAAACTGGACTCACAAACCATGGGCATAAATGCCTAATTAAGCTCATTCTTTGAACCAAACCGTATTTGTGTGCATCTGTCAGCCCTCCTTCATCTCAGGTACTGTGGGGTGCTGGGACACGTTAACCGGAGGGCTGGAGCGAGGGAGGTAGACAGCCCAGCCTGGCAGGCAGCCCCTCAGCCCCAGCACTTTCCAGTCCCAGAGCTGCCCTGGCTCAGCAATTAGGTCTTACAGCCACCAAGTTGATCCAGACCTTTGTCCTGTCCAGTCCCCACCCGCCCCAAGGGCCCTGGCCAGCCCCTGCCTCTCGCTCTGCTTCCTCTGGTGCAACACCTGCCAATGGCAGGTCCTGCCTAGTCTGGAAAGGTTCTTGTAGCTGAGGCCTGTGTCCATTTCCTTTATTCTGGGCCAGAGAAGAAAGCCTTCCCCTTTCCCAGCACCTTCTGCAAAGCTACTTGCAGCAGCCATGAGCAACAGGAGCAGCCAGAGCTCTGAGGAGAGGGGACACCGGAAGCCAGGAGACCGTGAGTGAGGGCTCTCAGCTCCCCCTCTGTTGCCAGCTTGCTGGGTGACAGCTTTATCTCCCTCTGCCTTAATTTCACCATCCATACCCAGAGGGCTGGGCTCAAGGCTCTCAAGGTGTCACACGCAGCTCTGTCGACCAGGAGCACCTGCTAGACTCTCCCACAGACTGGCTAATTATGAAATGAGACTTGGGGGTGTGACCTGGCCTAAGGTGGCCAACTGGCGGCCTTCTCTGGGCCTCAGCTGACCAGGGAGGCCTAAACAAAACACAGAGGTGATCCCATCACTTCTGCCCCACACTTGTCACCTAGGCCACAGGTGACCAAATCTCTGAGAGCCGGCCTCCCTGGTCCCACATTGCCACTCTCCCCAGTGCTCCCAGCTCCTGATATAATCACCCCACAGACTGTTACAGCTCCCATGGGCCATGCTGTTCCTCCCCTAGCTTCATGTACCCCATCTTCTGGAAACGCTGGTGCCTCCCCTCCCTGCTCATGCCTGTGCTGGGGTGTCAATGTCCCCGGACCCTCCACGCCTCCACATGTTCCCTCCCATCCCAGCACCCGTCCCACAGAGTTGGTGTCCTGCCTGTCTCTCCAGCTAGCACATGGGCTCCTCCACATCAGGGCCCTCAGCCATTCTTCTGATCACTGTGTCCCCAGCTCCCAGTTCCAGGCCTGACTTGGGCTGAGTCCTTGTCTCACATCTCTAGAATGAATGAGTGTGAATGAATGAACATTGGAACCATGGGACCCACAAACCTCAACCTTTCATATAGCTAGACCCCAGGGAAAGCACTGCCTCCCTGCTCTGGGCCTCCCGCTCCCCAAGGCAGCGCCCATGGTCCCCTGAGGCCCCTAGGAGGCACCTCTCTAGGGAAGACTCAGCCCTAGCTCCCCACTGCTTCCTTCACTTTGCTTCTCTCTTACAAACGTGTTCAAATGTTGAAATTCTGTTTGGGGAAAAATTGGCCCAACATATGGTCGAATCACATTTTGTCTTCTGATGAAAAAATACACAGAAAACTTGGAAGATGAAGACAGACAAGCTTTATCGTGTTTCTTTTTTCTTTGATTTGATAGGGCTTTGTATAACACAAGCATGTCACATGTGAGAGGTTCCCAGCGACTGTCCCAACCCTTCATCATACTCAGGGGGAGACGGAGGCTCAAAGAAGGGATGAGGCCAGCCTGAGTGTCCTTGACGTGAAAACCAGGGCTTTGGCATTGCTTCTTCCTTCTCAACAGCCTCGAGAGGCCTGGACCCGACTCTCCTGAGGCCATTGTGGATCCCTGTAGATTCTGATGTCTTCCGATTCTGGGGCTATGAGGTTTCACTTCCTAGGGGGCAGGAGAGCAGGGAGCAGGTGTGGGTCCCTCCCCAGAAGCCTGCCCCTATAGCTCCTCCCATAGCGGCCAGGCTCCCACCTCACTGCCTTGTGATGTCCAGAACCCATGACCACCCACCCTCTCAGCCCAAAAGGACCCAGGAGGCCTCTGCCTCCAGAGAGACACTGAGAACCCATTGGGAAGCAGGAGACCCCGCTCCTGCCATGCCATATGAGAGCCCACTCCCTGCTGCCCCCTCCCTGTGACTCTACTTCCCTGGGGCAGGTTTCCAATGCCCATGCAGCACTGTTCCGGCCCCTGGAAGGCCCCACCTGGACAGAGCCTGACTTGATATGATAAATCTGTCTGGGGTCATGTGTTCAGTGTGAGTTGCCTGCCTAGTACAGTATCATGTCCTGTGAGTAGGAGCTTTGCTGGCCTTAGAGGCTCTGCCCAGGACACGGGGCAGCCTGCCCTTGGTGTTCCCACAGCATGCCTCCTGACTGCTCACAGCCAGCACGGCGCTGCACCACACAGCTTCCCCATTGTGCATTATATTATTTTGCTCACATTAATCCCGATAGGGGTTGTGTGTGTTGGTGTTGTCCCCACTTTGTGAATGAGAGACTGGAGCCTCGGAGAAGGAAAGAGCCACGTCCAAGGTCACCGAGCCACAAGTGGGCAGGGCCAGGACCGCCCCTGCAGAGCCCTGCTCTCTCCGCAGCATAAGCTCAGGAGCTGGGATGTGCTCCCTCCCAAGGGGGCAGGTTCCTGCAGACGCACTTGGGGCACATCCCTGGCCGTGAGCAGATGGAAGGTTGTTCTTTCCTTTTTGTTCTGCAGGTGGCGGGGTCCCTGGTTGCTGTGCTCACTGCCATACTTCACCAGGGTGGGTGTGGGACCAAAAGTTGACCCTCCGAGCACCATCCTCCTGTGAGGAGGCCACTTGAGATGCCTGACCCCCATTTTCAAGGTCTGGCTGTGTGAGACCCAGGGGATGCCTCCAGGTAGGGACCAGTGCAAAGCAGGAGACGAGACCAGAGGGAAAAGAAATGGGCCGGGAGAGCACGAGGGCCTGTCACACCCTGAGGCCCAGGCCTGCTCTTTCTCGGGCTGCAGAGATCCCCGGCACATGGCGGGGCTGGCAGCCTTCTGTGGACACCAAAGCCGGGACACACTGGCCCAGAAGCCCTGCCACAGACAGCACAGGCTGAGCCTGCAGGTGACAGCACATGGCCCCGACAACTTGACCAGCTGGGGGACTGCGGCTCATTAGTTTCTAATTAAGAGAAAATACATGTCTGACCCTCCTTCCTGAGTTGCTCCCCACTGCAGGGCCTGGCCAGTGGCAGGTGAGAGCGTCCAGATGCCTACTGCCGAAGGACAGGGCCTCCTGGCGGGAGAGCAGGTGGGGTTCTGTGCCGAGGGCCAGAAAGGGGCGCAGGACCTTGGGGGTGAGCAGCGCTGTGTGGGAGTGGGTGGGAGTGAGGTGGTTCCTGCCGCTCTAGGGTGGCGATTGGCCTGTCCATCCAATGTTTGCAGCAGCCGACCCTGTGGGCCCCCAGAAAGCCAAGGCCCAGCCTCTGACTGTGGGAGAACAGAGCAGAGAGCAGCACAGTCCATGCTTGGGGCCTGGGGAGCATGCGGGATGGGAGGCTTCCCAGAAGAAGGGTGTCTGACATCTGGGTCTTAAAGGATGAGTAGGAGTTTGCCCCCAAGGCCAGGTGAGGAGCTGTATTCCAGAATCAACAGCCTTGTACAGAGTCCCACAGCTCAGAACCCTTCACCCCCAGGTCTCTTGGATTTTAAAGTTGCGGCCCTTAGACTCTGGGCTTTGCTGCTCTGTGTGTGAGGAGCCTTGAATACCATGCCAAGGCTTGCAGAAGGGCCAGAGATTGGAAGCGTGTTCAGATTTGGGAAAACTCTGCCAAGAGTATATTGGATGAAAGGGGAGATTTGGGAAACATTTCTGAGAGCGAAGCCACAAAATTCAGTCCAATCTGATCATTTTGGCATTGGGCAAGTCACCCTACCCTTCTAAACCTGAGTTTCCCCTTTCATGTAAAAGGGCTATCTGCCGTGCCCCTGCCCTGCCCACCTTCCAGCTTCAGGAGGAGCAGAAGGACCTCTGGGGCTGACTGCCTTGCCTGGGGAGTCTGAACACCCTGTACCAGCCATGTGCCCTTGGGCAAGTCACCTGTCAACTGTGTCCCGAAGCTGGAGGTCTGTCATCCAGAAGATGAGGCCACCTCCTGAGCTGTCGTGAGGACAGGGTGACAAGGTCACCCGGGGATTGGCCAGCTCGGGGGCTGGCAGAGCGTGAACATTCAGTGAGAGCCCCAGCTTGCAAAGGAGCACACACACCACATAAAGACCCAGGGCACCTGTGAGAAGATAGAAAGGAGCATCCAAATGGCAGATCACTTATGCTAGAAAGAGGATTTAGAGGGTGGGCTAATACATACTTACTGTGTTACTGAGGTGGAAAATCATATTTACAACATTTAATAATTTAAAATATTGTTTACAAAATCATACAATATAAATATTTATTACAGAAAAGCTCTGATCCCGAACACCTGGGGAGCTTTCAGACACCAGGAAACACCTAGGGACACCAAGGTATTCCCTCCCCTTCAGAAGGACAGTCCTCGGTGCTCTCTGGGGATGACACCTTCAGAAGGTTGCATTGTTGGAAAGCTTCTGCCTGGCTTTCTTTGGATCCTGTCCCCAATCCAGAAAAAGCACAAAGAACAAATGGCTGCCGTGGGCTTCCCATGGGCCAGACCGTGGGCTGAGCTCTCTGTGTGGACTGTAGCATCTGATCTTCCAGTACCCTTGGGAGAAGGGATCTTGTAGCCCCACCTCAGGGCTCAGGGGCTGGACACCATGGCCCCTTCCTGGTGTGTCATTTCCCATCTGCCAGGAAAGGCAAGGAGTACAGTGGACGCTGACCCCAGGGTCCTCCAGAAATCCAGGAAGCATCAGCCTCCCCACCCCCAGGCTATGGGGTACGAGAGGAAACACCCAGGCTGGGCTCTCAGAAAGAATGCCACAGTCCTGGCTCTTAGGAACAGAAGAGAGTAGGCAGGTGGCCACCACCTGAGGGTGAGCAGGGTTTAGGAGGATAGAGAGGCCACAGCAAAGGTTCGGGGCCTGCAGAGGCATCGGGAGGACCTGATGGTCCTCACTCAGGCACCAGAGAGGACCAACCTTGAATGTCAAACCGATAATGGATATGCTCCATGGAAGGTTAGAAACGGGATGTGACAAGGAAAGAGCTAAAGAATGAGGAAAATTCATGTGGCCATGATGCAGTCAGAAAATTATTAGGTAGTGCAGGAAAGGAATAGGGAAAGAGGCTTCTAAATTTAGTCCTTGCACTCTAAAGTAAAAACCACCTTCTGGGGCCACTGAGTTAAAGGAGGCTAAGGTCCGTTTCCTGGCCGCTTGGAACTCTGGGAAAACTCTGGAAGCTGCAAAGCCCGTGGTTGAGCCACCCTTTCTTTAATCCCGCAAGCCAAGGCATTTCTCCCCTTGTCCCAAGTTGTGTGGCCTAGGCCATGGTGGCCGTCTTGGAGAAGAGCAGTGAGCAGAAGGGCTCACAAAGTCACGCAATGCGGGTGTGCAGGTGTGCATCGACACACAAGCACACACACTTGTGCAGGCGCTTAGGGGTGGTATGTGTCATTTTGAGACAGCAAAGAGACATTGTGAAATGCAGCCAGCAGATGGGACCCCACTGAAATGTCAACCAGAAGAAACAGCCCACGTCAGAAAAGCAAAATCCCAGTCTAGAAAAATCCCTGCCTTCTTCCTCCGTTCTCAGAGGAAAAATCCCGTGGAGGGCCCTGGAACTTGGGCAATCCAAAATGAGTTATTTATTCAGGACCACCACACCATCGTGCATGTTAAGTACAAAAAGGAAAAATGCTTTTGGATTTGGAAACGGGGTTGCAGTCACAGATGGTGCCTGAACATGCATAAATTCGGTTGCTGCGTGAACAGATGGAAACTTGAAGGCAAAAAACAAAACAAAACAAAAAAAACTTTAGCATTCATCTGCCAGACCGCTGCCAGGCTGGAGAAGGGGGAGTCTGTCACTTGACTGGGAGGGTCTTGGTCTTCTGATCTGTGGATCTGTGGGATGGGGGTAAGAAATTGTGCCGCATTCAACGGTCAGGTCAGGCTAAGGGGTCTGGGACTCCAGGTCAGGCTAAGGGGTCTGGGACTCCCAGCTCTGCTGTTTACTGGCTGAGGGAGTGTGGGATGGTTGCTGAACTTCTCTGAGTCCCAGCTCCTCACCTGAACAAGGGGATAATGAGGACGACCTCCCGGGACTGCTGTGGGAGTTGAAGCAAGTCCTGTACAAAGAGCACACCTCTGCTCTGAGACAGAGTGAGGGCCCGGGAAGTGGTAGCGCCTCCTGGCAGGTGTGGGCAGACCTTACCTGCCAGGTAAAATCTCAGGTAGCCTTGGAGGGCAGCTGAAGCACCAAGAAAGTCCCCACGGTTAGCTCCACAAAGAGGCTGGGGAGAGGGAGAGGAGATGGAGGCTCCCCATGCCAACACCCCCTTTCTGGAAGATGCCCACGCTCTGGGCAAGCTCTCCATAAACCAGGTCTGCAAAGACTGTGTCATGCGTGGACAGGCTTGGTAAGACCTTGGAAAGAAGGAGGAAAGTTCAGATGGAAGGTTCTGTATCCGATGCCCAAAGATTCTCAATCAGGAAACAAGTCAGGCCTGAGTTCTGCCCCCCAGCAGGAGCCCACCCTGTGGTGGATTGATTGCAAAAGTGGCCACATTTTCATACCCCTCCCTGCCTGCAGGCCCTTTTCCTGTGACCCACCAAGAGGTGAAGTTTCCTGGTCCAGCCTGCCCTTGTGACTTTGGCCAAAAGCATGCCGTGGAAGTGACAGTGTGCCCATTGAGGCCAGACTCCCACTCTCTTTTGCTCCACTGTCTTCTCTCAGAGAGCGACCCTGGGCTAACTGACTGGAGGAGACTCATGGAGCAGAGAAAAGTTGTCCCATGGTCCTAGCTGAGGGCCCAGATATGGGAGATGATCAAGGGTAAAGGTCAGTAGGGTCACCTCGTTAACCTGCAAGTGACCAGAGGTGACAGAGTGAGCCCTGGCAAGCCCAGCTCAGGTCAGCAGAACCCCCTGGCCACTGGGCAAGGGCAAACATCTATGCTTAGAATCACATGCCAGAGATGTCTGGGGGGCTCGGTGTCCAGTGGTTTTGTGCCAACAGTCACTGACCTGCCCCTTTCAGCGACTTCATATTTCAGTCCAACCTCCCTGCTCTGCAGAGAATGGGGCAAGGGGGAGGAAGTGTTCTGAGTACAAATCCAGAAATTCGATTCAAAATTCAAAAACTCAATTGGGAGGTGAGGAGCTTCCTGTCCCACAAGCCATGCTGCAGCAAAGAGCCACATCCCCGGGCAGCGGATTGCCCCTTCACTGGCACAGCTGGTTTCCCTGCTGAATGGTGGAAGTGCTGACCAGCCTCAGCACAGGGTCAGCAGAAAGCTCATGGCCCTCGGCTGCCGGCCCAGCACCGCAGAGGGTGGCCCCAGCCCACCAGGCACCCACGGACAAAGGGAAGCCTGAGGGTCTGGCTCCAGTCGGGGCTGGAGACCTCTGCACTGGGCAGGAGAGCTGGCACCAGAAGAGTCCGCATCCCGCATCCTGCTGATGCTCTCCAGGGAGACCATCCCACCCGCTGCCCCCACATGGCTTCCATGGTGGCCCACGCACTGGACACGTCTAGCTCTGGGGCCCCAGCAGGACCCTGGCCGATGTCAAAGAAACACTCAGTGACACTCGTTGAAGATGGTGAGACAGACTTTATTCAGGACCACAGAGGTGGGTGCAGGGACCACTGCAATGGGGTCTTGGGGTGAGGGAGAGATCAGGCTGAATTCCAAATATGGCATGGGCGGGTGGGAATGTAGAGCCAAGGAGCAGGTCAGGGGATGAGCAGTCACTAAGAGGAAACGTCAGGGCTGGGGGAGTCCAGCTGAACCTACCCAACAGGATTCTTGCTGAAGACACACCAGTGTGATGAGACAGCACCTGGGGGTGGAGAGGCGTGGGGACCTGACCAGATATTGAGGGTGAGGGTTTCTTGCTAAAGCTGGGTTTTACAAGGAGATGAGCAGGTGGGCTTAGAAGTTTTAGAAGCCTAATGTTTGGCCAAGCAAACAATCTTTGTGGCCATGGCCCTTCGGGCGTTAAGGCAGGCAGCACAGGGGGCTCTGTGAACCCCTAGTCCTAGACAGATCCTCCAGACCAGGCCTTCAGGTCCATCTGAGGCCTGAGTGTGCCAGGGCTGTGGTCCCAGGGGAGAGATTCCAAAGACAAAAAGAAGAGGTTATCTCCTCCTCCCACTCAACTCTGCTTTCAAAATTGCCCATTGGTTGTCTTATCTGAAAACATTTCCTGGAGAATTTTTTTTTTTAAGATTTTTATTTATTTATTTATTCAAGAGTGAGAAAGCATGAGCAGTGGAAGGGGCAGAAAGAGAAGGAGAAGGAGACTCCCCGCTGAGCAGGGAGCCTGACATGGGGCTCAATCTCAGGACCCCAGGATCATGACCTGAGCTTAAGGCAGACTGAGCCACCCAGGTGCCCCTTTTCTGAAGAATCTTGCCTTAATTTTCATTTATTGTGAGTGTTACTTTCCTTTTGCTGCATTCAACTTATATAACTCTGCAATTTATGGAGAGTCTCCTTCAGAACCATCCATAGAAGGTACCTTCTCAGGGGCTGTTAACTCTGTTGGGGATGCCTCTCCCCTAGTTTTCCATCCAGCAAACTCCTACTCATTCTTTAGACCTGGCTCTGACACCTCTTCCATGAAGCCTTCCATGGTTTCCTTGGGCAGAGCTAATGACACTATCTTCTGGGCTTTCTGAGATATGGGCTGTGTGTCTACCCAGGTGTTGACCATAGGACAGAAAACTATGGCTCACAGGCCAAAACTAGCTTGTCCCTCATTTTGGTATGTTTAATTAGTTTAATTAGAACACCCCATGCCTATTTATTTACATATTGTCTATGGCTGCTTTCCTGCTCCAGCAGGGACAGAGTCTATACAACCCACAAGGCAAGATATTTCCTATCTGGTCCTTTACAAAAAATGTTTGCTGACCTCTGCCCCAGACTATGAGCATCTCAAGAGCAAGGACAAGGACAAGAGCTGCTTGCCTTGGTCCTGAAGCCGTGACCTAGAGCCTGGCCTTGCTCTCACTCAGTGCAAGTCTGCTGAATCAATGAATAAATGAGTGAATGAGCAAATGGGGGAGGTTATGGATGTATCACAAACAAAGCTTATGTTTTCAATGTCACACATGGTTCCCTGGACCAGGTTCCCAGAGGGCCCAGTGGAACTTTCCGTGGACCCCACAGTTCAACTCATGCTACTAAGAAGAAAGAGTTCCAGGTTTCGAGAAGTGTGGGCAACCATGATGTGTTGGATATTGTCCTGCCACGTCTCTCAGTCCTTGTAGGAGCAAGCAGCTGCAGACAGGAGCAGCTGCCGGCCCCTGCCTCCAGGGCCCTCTGCATCTTGTGTTTTCTGTTCCCGGGCCCTCTGCTTCTGTGTCCTACAGTGCCTAGGAAAACTCTCAGCCTTTCTGGTAGCCCAAGGAGGTCACCACCCCTGGTAACTCCTGATGAAGGTGGGATGCAAGCCCGCAGATAAACCCTTTCTTCCTCTTGTGTCTCAGGTGTGCAATTCAGAAGTATGATGTTCTACACGTGACTTCAGAGAGTCCCCAGAAGAGAGTGCCAATTGTGCACAGTGGATACACCTTTCTCAGTGGGTCACTCCTGTTCTGTAGGATCACGTCCCCAAAATAAAGCACCTGCACACAAGCCGTCAGTCTTGGCCTCAGGGCCTTGACCAAGCCCCACCCTTGCTGCGGGGGAGGAGGGTGGGGAGCTGATAATCTTCTCCTTCAGTGCTTGTAAAGCCCCGTAAGTCCCCCCAGGGGACATATGGTGCATCCGTTTCCTGAGGCTGCGGCTATAAAACACCACTTGCTCCGTGGCTTCAAACAACAGAAATTTATTCTCTCACAGCTTTGAAGGGCAGAAGTCCAAAGTCAAGGTGCCTACAGGGCGGCCCTCCTTCTGAAGGCTGTAAGGGAGGACTCTTCTTCGAATCTTCTAGCTTCTGAGGGCCGGCTCACTGTTGCCTGGCTCCCTGCCGCAGGACCCCATCACTGCCTATCTTCACGTGGCCTTCCCCCTTCTCCGACAGCTCCAGTCACTAGATTTCAGGTATGTTGACTCCAAAGAGAGAGAGGTGTGTCTCCAACTAACACACAGAAGGGGCTTTCAGGACCCTCCTCCACCGCCCAGAGGCCGATGCCCTGGAACTTGGCTTCAGTGTCCCTTGAGGAAGTTAATTTGTCAGCAGGTAATGAAATTGCTCATGAGCTTTCTCAAATCCCCCCTACTGGACAGTGAGACCCCAGGCTATGGGCAGGGCCTTCCAGAGCTCTGAAACCTCCATCTCAGGGGCCAAGAACTGAGTAAACCACTTCTGACCAGCAGTGACCTAACCCAAACATGAGCCCTCCTCTTCCTCTGACCCTCCCCAACCCTGGACTTCCTTTGCAGCTTCTCCCAATTTTTCCAGTTTCTAAAGAGAGGACCCTCACCCCAACAGGTGGAGGGTCCCGAGACTCGCCACCCGATTTACTTGGGGTAAGGGAGATGCTTCATCTTCCCCTATTTTCCTCCAACTACTGTCATGAGGGCAGTGTCTCATATACAGTAGGAGCTTAAGTAGGACTTGCTGAATCACCAGAATATGGCCTGCTGGTAGGTTTTCTAGGTTCTGCCTCCAGCAATGGTGGGAGCTGGAGCTGCTGGCCATGCTCAGGGAAGAGGCTCTGCGTCAGAGAAAATGTGGCATTTCTGTTTGATTGGATTTCTACTCCTGGCTCAGCCTGCAAACAATAAACATTGAATGTCTTGTCTCACATTACACTAAAAGGTGGATAAACCCCTGAAGTCTTCATTTGGCATTTGGATTCTAATCGCCCTTCATCCTCTCTCTCTTGCACGTATGTTCTGGGGCAGGCAGGAGAAGGCCGGGTCGGAGCCTGGCCACCTGCCCTCTCTGACAGAGCCCCCAGCGCTGGGCTTGGAGCACCCTGCACGGGCTCAAGCTCAGACTGCACCCTGGCTCGAGGGACGTGTCAGGACCTTCAGCACTCTCAGTGCTCTCTAGTTCTCCAGCGAGGGCACATGGTGAGCAGCTTCTCCTCGAGCTCATTCCCAAAGGCCTGGCCCACATTAGCTGATACGAGAAGAGAGAGGAAGCAGGCTCCAGCTGCCCCTGCTGTGGCATTTCTGTCCTGTCCTGGTGAGCAGCAGAGCAGCTGCCAAACCCAGCCTGCAATCCTCTTACCAGGACAGGACCCTCTCTGACGTCAGCCAGACTTGGGGGAGGCTTGAGCCACCACGGATTGGAGAGACACGGGCTGCAAAGTCAGAACATCTGCTTTCTGAACCCCACTCAGGTCCTCGCTGACTGTGTGACCTCAGCCCAGCCTTCCTCCATATGGGCCTCACCCCCACCTCTCCAAGAAGGAAGCACAGCCGGATCGGATCTGTGGCCTCACAGAGTCACTTCCCTGCCTGATTGTGAAGGCTGATTCCTGGAAATGACCCCATAGACCCTCAAGCCCACCCACTGCCCCAGGAGAGGCTGCAGCACTGCAGGGCTGGCTCAGAGCCTCCTGCCCCTGCTTGTGTCACAACTCCAGACCTTGTTTCTCTTTGCACAAAGGAAGGTTCATGGTTCCCACCCCATGGACAGTCTCTTCCCAGCACCTCCCACAACCTCCCTCCTCTCTTCTTTTATCTAGCCTTTCAGGACAGCTAGTCTAAAGCCGGGAATAGCCAGGCTCCCCCTCCCGCGGTGTGGCAGGCAGGGGTATATGTACAACCACGGCCAAGTGTGCCCAAGACTGGCACATGGCTCCTCCATGCACACAACCCACATGCACATCTGGGGAGGCAAATATCATTTGATCGGTCCTCTGCTCCCTCCTTGGTCTGGAAGTTACCTGCCACCCCAAACAAGGGGCTCATTTAGGGTCTTCTCACCAGCACATCTGGGAAGGGAGCAGCCCCCAGGTCTTGCCCCTAAGTTTGTTCACTGGCCTCTGCCTCTTGTCGGGGACTCAGGGTGCTCCCTGACACCTGCTGCCTGCCAGCACGGTGGGGAGAGGCCTGGGGCCAGAGGGCTGGGTGCTGGTCCCCACAGGAAACCTCAAACATGGTTTTCCATCCCAGGCAGAGTTTCCCATTGGTGAGATGGTCATTTTGCCCTGGGTGGGCCCCGGGTGCCTTCCAAACATAGCAGAGCAGAGTTCTCAATGCACGTGCACGGAGCCAGCTCCCCTCTCCCTCCCCCACTTCCCCGCTGTAAGGCCATGAGTGAGAGGACTGACTCTCTGAACCTCGATTCCTCCCTGGGAGCATCCCTCCCCGAGGGGGCAGGAGGGCTGAGCTCCGGCTCTGCACAGGCTGACAGCCCAGCCTGGGACGCTGTTATTATCCTGCTTCCTCAACACCCACTTATCCTGACTCCCAAGTCCCCATGAGGAGCTGGCAACTACCACGGTCTGGGGCCTCCTCTTCCCCAGACAGAGAGCCAGGACTCTGAGCTGGTGGCTTTTCCTTCTAACTGAAATGCCCACGGGAATACTATGACTCTCTCCCCACTCTGATAGCCCCACCAACACACATGAGCACACGCATGCACAGACATTGTCACACACATGCACACATGCCCACCTGCTCACACACCTAAATGTTCACATGTACACGTATGTCCTCATGCTTGCACAATGCTTACACATGCCCATGTGTGTTTGCACACACGTTCACACACTCATATGCACATATGCTTGCACATATGCAGGCTCACATACCCACACACATGCTCTCACACGTGCATGCATGCTTTCACTCCACACTCACACGTGGGCTCAACACAGGCATACACATACACACATGCTCTCACACGAGGGTACACACACTATCATGTGTACAGAGACATATACGTGCACTCACGGTCACATGCCTGCACGCAAACACACATGCTCCAATACACAGCACTCACCCCCTTACTCTCATCTCCACTCAGAACACAAGAGCTGTCCTTTCAGCCCAGTAAATCCACTTTTACATCCCCAGATGGAGGGGGCGGACACGGTCCCAGTGACACCTTCGATGCCGAGTCACAGCCCTGGAGCCAGTTTTTATGACTGAGTTATAAACCTTTGTAGCAGAGGTTGGTGCTGGATGTGTAGTCAAGCTCAGCAAAGGGGGGCAAGTGGGGCCATGACAGAGCAGATGGGGAGCGGGAGCACGAGGGCTTGGGGCCCTGGCCAGCTCGTAACTCAGGTTCCCCGGTGCTGGGGACTCTCAGCCACATGCTTTTCTATCCCGCACATAAAAACCACCACTTAGTCTTCCAATATCTCTCAAACTGAGGGCATTTCCATCCAATAACATACCGATTTGGTTCTCTGCTGGTGCTCTCCAAAAGCACCAAAGGACCCACAGACATGGCTTTCTCCATCGCAAGGCTGATCGCCCTCAGTCACCCTGTCTTTATTGTTTTAACCACTTTTTACACATCAAGACATTTCCGGTTCTTCCAGCTGCCTCCAGAAGGGCTGGGTTTGCTCAGAAGATGGAAGCAGGAAGCCCTGTCCCTGCTTCTGAAGGAAGGCAGGGGTTCCCTGGTCTACAGAAACTCAGATTTTGTGGCCAGGAATGAGCTGTCAGAGCAAGGAAAGGTGTGCGGTGTGGCTGCCATGCCTGTCCTCAGACGTGGGTTCTGGGGAGACGGGAGGCCTCTCCCTGAGGTGGGAGTCAGCGCATCCAAGGCCCGGAGAAAAACAATATGGGGCATGAAGGCCTGGCAAGGCACAGCTACAGAACTGCTCTGTCGGGTGAAGCATTTCCCTCTTGACTCTACTTTTTCTTCTTTTTTTAAAAAAGATTTATTACTTGAGAAAGAAAGAGAGAGTAAGGGGAAAGAAGAGAGAAAATCTCCAGCAGATTCCTCTCGATGAGAAAGAAGCCTGACATGGGGCTAGGTCCCAGGACCCTGAGATAGTGGCCTGAGCTGAAATCAAGAGTCGGGAGCTCAGCAGACTGACTAACTCCACTTTTTAAGTCCCAGGGGAAGGCAGAGGTGCAGTCCTGCCACTTCACCGGGGCTGAGCAGAGCAGCAGCTGAAGTCAGGGTTGGCGGGGTGGAGGGGTCCCTGGGCAATGCGAGAGCAGGACAGTGGGAAGAGAGGCCACCAGCTCAGATGGCACTGGCCACAGCTCAGCCCCCTGGGCCAGCGTGGGTCAACCCCAGTCCCTCACTGGAGAGATGAGAAAACAGACCTGTGGGGCTGGCCAGACAGGGCCAGAGCTGACCACTGCAGGGACAGGTCCTGCCCCAGGCCTCGTCGGCAGCCTGTCTCCAGAGGGACCCACCACCCACGGAGCTGCAGGGTCAGGAAGGCACTTCTGCAAGAGAACTTTCAGACTGGCCCACAGGCCCTGCTGCTGATCTGCCCATACCCGGCCCTACGATCTTCTAGACTGGGGGTTACAGACAAGCAGTGCTGATCCAAATCTAGCCCATGAAGGAGTGGTCTTTGTCCTGTGTCTTGCATTTTTTTTTAAAGATTTTATTTATTTATTTATTTATTTATTTATTTATTTGAGAGAGAGAAAGTGAGAGGA
>CM053620.1:31060479-31167842 GCA_028646535.1 Procyon lotor
GAATCATGACCTGGGCCGAAGGCAGCTGCTTAACCAACTGAGCCACCCAGGCGCCCTTGTGTCTTGCATTTTTAATTATTAGAATTAGTTTCCAATTTTTGGGATTGTGGTTTCTCTCTCTCTCTCTCTCTCTCTCTCTCTCTCACACTCATGTGTGTCTGGGATGTGACTTTGTGGTGTGGAAGAGCTCAGCATGGTCTCATGTGTGACTTTGTGGTGTGGAAGAGCTCAGCATGGTCTCATGTGTGACTTTGTGGTGTGGAAGAGCTCAGCATGGTCTCATGTGTGACTTTGTGGTGTGGAAGAGCTCAGCATGGTCTCATGTGTGATTCCAAGCTCCGAGAGCAGAAGCCTCATGTACCTCACCCCGCCTGCCCTAACGGGCCTGCCACAAGCCTCCCCTGTGCTTACAGGCACCCCAGCCTCATGACCTCATGGCTGGAGAAGAGGCCAGCCGGTCTGGGGCTGGCACCACTGCCAGTCTATTCTGGAAGTGACACAGTGCCCGGCTCCTCATGGCCATCCCTAGGGATCACCTGCAGCTTACAGACCCTACTCTCCTGCCCAGGAGTCCACAGCTCAGCCAAGGAGGGGCAGGCTGTGGGGCAATGGTCATGGGGCAATCTCAGCTCCTTCCTTCCTTCCTTGCCGCTCCTGAAATAGTACCCCTCTCCACACCCCACATTTTCCCTAAGGTTGTGGACGTGCACACACATCTGAGTGATCATGCACACACACACCATGCACTTTCTGCACCTTCCCCTGACCCAGCCCCCTGCCTACAGCACAGTCCCATCGCATCTTACAGCTGATTCCCTGAAGCCTTTCTCCCAGGTGGCCCACAAGACCTCCCCGCTCCCTCCTCCTCTGCTAACAGGATGGAGGCCTTGCTGGATGGAAGCTTTGTTTTCTCAGTTCAGCTCCCAACAGCACACAATGCAGACACTTTGATGACCCCCATTGCCCAGGGCCTCCAAGGTATGCACACCTGGACCAAGCTCACACGGGCGGCAGGTGACCAGTCCAGGTTTGACCTCCGCCCCGAGGGCAAGCTCCCTGTACCTGCGCCACACAGCCTCCTCCTGGAGGGTGTGCCTACCATTTCCTCCAGGCTCCTGTCTCTGCACACGGGCCTACTCTACCTTCACCGGTGGGATGTCGCCATGATCATCACCATCAGGACCCTCCGGGCCCTTCTGTGGCCAAGACCTTGCCCAGGTGCTTGCCCTATGTCATCAAACTTGGGCCTCACCATTGTTTGAGGACTGAGCCATCACCACCCCACTTTGCCCAGCCATGAGGAGTGGGCGTGGCCCGTACAGTCTGATGAGCAGACACTCCTGGGAAGCCCCCACCCTAGACAACCCCCTGACCTGCTCACAGTCTCTCCTCCATGCCAAGCATCACTGCCTTTCCTTCCTTCACTGGTGCTGGGCCTTGGGAACGGGAATGCCCCTGCTACGAACAATGGTGATGGGGCACCAACGTCCAAGCAGGACACACATCTCAGCTTTTGGACATACCTGCCCTGTGAACTGCTCTGGCATGGCAGACAGAACACAGTCCCAGGATGTCAGTGTAACCGAGAAGAGCCAGATCTCTCTGAGAAGCGACCCGGGGAAGGTCAGCCAGCCGGTCGCCCTGCCAGTCAGCAGCATTTCTGCTCCTGGAACCCCAGTCTCTCCTTCCATACCCGGACCTGTGGCTCCTCACAGAGACTTCCTGCCACCCGAAGAAAGCTTTGGAGAGGAGTGAAGCACACATGGTGTGTGTGTGTGTGTGTGTGTGTGTGTGTGTGTTTCCCCAATCAAAATTCCCAGGGGGAAAATGGTACTCTTTCCTTTGAATGGAACATCTAGGTTTGGCACGATCTCAGACTCCAGCGCCTCAAAGAGGTTAGTCAGGTTCTGTAAATGTTGGCCGCGGGAGCCTGTACTGTCGACAGTAGGGAGTGGCGAGGTCTGTACATGTGACAGAAGTCCGCAATGACAGTCTGTGTTAGCAGTGTCCCTAGAAGAAGGGACATCTTCTATTTATGGTGACATCAGTAGAGAAACAGGCATACATCCCCAGCACTTAATTTTTGAGAAATGTGCCTACCATGGCAGATGCTCCTCAATGAATGCTTATGGAAAGACAGAGTGTCAGAGACTCGGAGACAGAGGAGGCATTCCGCAACTGGGCCATACATGTGAGGGAACCGCCCGGACACAGAGGGGCTGTGCAGTCCCTGCGCCACCTGGTTATGAGAACCCAGGGAGCTCGGTTAGACTCTCCAGTCAGGACTCTCTGGCCAGCTCCCCGCCCCAGCCCCTGCCCCAGGCAAGGCAGTGGGTCCTGGAGTGGGCACAGGGGCTGGGCCAGAGGAGGGTTGGGCCATGCCAGGCCCAAGGGATGAAGCGTCGGATGCAGCCATCTCAGTATCCCAGCAGGCTCCTAACTGCTCCTCCTGAAGTTTCCTGGGAGATTTGTCTGAGAGCTCATTTGTCAGGGAGCTGGCAGATGGCAGGGACTCCGCTATGATTTGAGGCCAAGAGCTAGAGCAAGGGCAGTGAGGGGCCTCTGCTCTGGCCTCTCTCAAGGGTCTGCACAACTGGGAAGCCCAGACCCGGAGGGCTGCACAGCTCCAGGCAGCACCTGCCATCTCCTGCCTGGCCAGTGTCTTCTCCTGGTCTGCCTGTCCCCCAAACAACCTCCATGTGGCCCGTGACCATTTAACAGGGCAGAGCGAGGAGTCGCTGCTCTGCCTGGAATCCTCCACTCCATGTACCCTTCAAACCTGGGGGATCACAGCCCTCTGGCATTACCCAAGGCTAGGCAGGTCCCTCCACTCACTCTACAGAGTCTCAGTAGCTGTCCCCCACTCCTGAGACCCCCACTTAATCACCTGCACCGTGCTCTCTAAGAAATGCTTTGAAGCTTATGGGGACTCTCTCCCTGAGTCAAGAGCCCCAGGGCCTGAACTGTTATCAGAGATTGCTGGTTAGGACCCCAGGGGAATGTGGCCCAAAGAGAGACCCCTGTCTTCACCAAGCCTCCCTTACCACCTGAGCTACAGCCACACTGACCTCCATGGAGCTTCTCTCCAGAAGGGCGAGAATCCACAGAGCCTGCACACCCCCTGTGCCCCACCTCTGCACACACCTCCCCCATCCCCATCCCCGGCCTTCTGCCCTCAACCTCTGCGCACCCGTCCCCCAGCCCCAGACTTCCTGTTCCCCCTCTTCTCAGTAGTTCTCAGCTGAGGGCAAATCTGTCCCCAGAGCATACTTGGCAATGTCTGGAGACATCCTTACTTGGCAGAACAAGGTGGGGGCGTGCTATTGGCATCTAGGGGGTGAAGGCCAGGGATGCTGCTAGACATCCCACCATGCACAGGATGCCATCAGAGCAAAGAATCCTCTAGCCAGAAACACCAAGAGTGCTGAGGTCAAGACCCTGAGCTCAGCCACGTTCTCCAGCACTGCCTTGCATACAGGGGCAGCCCACCTGTCCACCTGCGCATGGCCTGGCCTCCACTGGCTCCCTGGTGCAGAAGGTGGGCAGATGCTGAGGACTGGACTCACAGGGCAGGCTTCGCAGAGGGCAGCCCCTGGAACTGCCTCCTAAGGATGAGAGGGCCTGCTGCAGTGATGAGCCAGTGCAGTGGGACAGGCCTGGGAGCCGGCAAGGAGTCTGAAGGCAGGCCAGAGGCCTCTGGACGTTTAGAAAGGGTCCTGCTGAGGGAGAGAGGCTTTCAGGAACTGTCATCAAAGGCTCTGGCCCTGTGCTCCCTTCCCTTCCCCTGGGGGCAGGAAGATGCCTGTGGGAGAAACACTGGGCCATTTTAGCCACCCAGGCTGTAACTCCATCTGGGCAGACCAGCAGTGCTGCTGGCAACAGCCCCTTCTATCCCCAGGCCATAGTTTGTCTCCCCCTGCCACTCCCAGAAAGCTCCTAGCCCACCCTCCCCAGATGCTGCCCCTGAAAAGAGTCCAGGCATGAGAGAAGGCCCTCATATGTGAGACTTGGTGGGAGAACAAGGCCCACCAGTGCCCCTGAGCATGAGGAAGAGAGTGGAAGCCAGGGGATCCCTCCCCATCCCACCCACCCTGGCATAAGCCTGGCCTGAGTTTCCCACTCAGGTGCCCAGGATGGGGTGAGAGGAGGCAGCTTCAGCCAGCAGTGGGAAGCAGGCAGGGCCTGAGGCCTGACCAACTCTGGGAGCACACCTGGGCGGCCACCCCAACCTGGGGTGGGGAGCACGGTGGCTCAGCTGGTCTGGGGCTTCAGTGCCACAAGGCCACTCAGGGCTCACCAGCACAGTCAGTGGGTCCCCAGGGCATGTCCTCCTGCTTTTCTGAGTTAGCTGATGAATTCAGCAACTACTCGGTAGACATCTACCACAATGGGTCAGCTGGCTAGAGGACAAACTTCCAAAGCCACTGCTTGTTCCAAAGCAGGAGAGAAAGAAGTGAGCAAGTAAATACACAGTGGTCTGTGGAAAGGGCTTAGGTGGGGGTGGATTCAGCATTGGCTGTGGTGGTCAGGAAGAGCCCTTAGGAGATGTGATACATAAGCAGATGTATAAAAGTTAAGGAGCCAGTCCTAGGAAGTTTTGGGGATGGACAATTCTGGGAACAGAAACAGCATGTGCCAAGGCCCTGAGGCATAAACAAGCACAGAGCACTGAGGAGAGGCTCTGCTGGGATTTCGGGTGCCCTTGCAATGATCTGTCCACAAACACTGTCCACTCAATACTCAGTGACCATGCGGCCTCCTTGCTCTTTCACAGTGGCCTTCATTCCCTGGCACAGAAAGGAAGGATGGAGCAAAGGGCAGGTGGCTCTAGGGCTTTGGAAGGAGACACTCCATCAATCAAGAATGGTGGACAGAGCAGAGGAGCAGCCCAGAGAGGGAGCCAGATGCTGGCACAGCCTCCTCCCAGTTCTGGGCCCCAGGCAGCTGCCCACCTGCTGTCTGAGTCTGCTCCATTTGTCCTTTAAATCTTCATGCAAAGGCTCAGCTACCCAGAGAGCCTTCCTGGCACAAGGGACTATGTGCTGGAATGGAGGGGAGAAAGGAAAGGAAGGAGAGATGGGGGGTCATCATCTCTGACCCGCAGTGTCCCTACCTTGCTCTCATTTTGCAGCTTAACTGAGTGGGTATTGAGCACCTACTATGGGCAAGGCTCTTTGCCAGGCCTTTTGGACTAAGGGTGGATACAGTGATGACCAGACTAGAAGAAGAGAAATTGAGTCTTCATGGGTCAGAGACATTTCCTAAACGAGGTATCACTTACTGTTGTTTTATGCAGCTTCTCTACTGCAGACACTGTTCTAAGCGCATGACATGTGTTAACTCAGCCTTACAACAATCCTAGGAGGTGGCCACTATTATCCCCATTTTACAGACAAGAAAACAGAAACACAGAGAAGGTAAGTGACTGGTTCAAGATCACACAACTGGTGAGCAGTGGGATCTGGATTTGGACCCAGGCATTCTGGCTCCAGAGCCTATTCTACCTTCCATGCCCTGCTGCCCCTTGGAAAATGGCATTTGAGCTTGGCAGGATTTTGACAGGTGGAGGCAGAGTTTGCCAGAGAGAAAGAGAGCCAAGAAAGGGGAGCCAGCTCAGCAGCAGAGTCTGAGATGGGAAAGCCCACACAGGGTTGCATCTGAGGTGGAGGCAGAGGCCGGGCTCTCGTGCATGGGCTGTCAGCTAGGAGGCTCTCTGGGGTTAAGGCTGCTCACATTTCCTACACAGATCCCCGCTTCTTCCCTCCCTGGCTTACCAGGGACTCCTGCCTCCAGGACCAGCCAGGGCAGTGACACCTGCCGAGTGCTCTGCTGAGTTCCTCCCCGAGCCCCCTCCTAGCCCTCAGAGAGCCCAGGCAGCTGGGTGCTGTTGTGATGCCCGCTTTAGAGATGGGGAAACTGAGACTCAGCCAGACCGGGAAGCCTGTCCCATCACACAGGATGCAGAGTCTGGAGCTCACGAGGACATCTAGAGCCTCCCTTGAAAACCGTCTGTCCTGCCTCCTGCTTCTTCCCCTCCCCGCCCAGAACGCCTTTGCTAGCAACGCGGCCCGGTGCCACTCATGGCCTTAATAGCTCCAGCCTGCAGGAACAGAGCAAACTGATGGCCTTGTGCATCACTTTTATGACGTTCATAAGAGAGTCATAATTAATTTCCCAAATGCACACAAGGCTCAGGGGATAGACTGGGTGCTCTTCACAGATTGCATGATCCTGTGACGGTTTTAGGCAAATTAGGAAGGAGTATTATTTGCTTCTCTAACGGTTGCCTGGTGCATTTTGGTCTTGATGATGGCATTTCCAAAGCAGTTTCAGAAACAGATTATAGAAGTAGCATTTTTAATCTTTAGCAAAAACCCAAGATGTAAGGAAAATCGTAATGTCTGGCATTTTGTTTTGTGTTTTGTGTTTCTTTTTTTAGGACTATGTTTTCTAGAGTTGAGGCAAAATGTAACACACAATAAAGCAACCATGGCACTTAGTATGTAAACAGCTACATTATCTCCCATCACTCAAACTTAGGCTTCGTGTCCCCCTCCCCCGACCTCAAGAGAGCAAGAAAGGAAGTCAAGGGAGCCGAATCATGGGCACAGCCACCATCCACCAGGAGGATTTGGGACCAGGGGAGAAACCCCCACCCCACTCTCAATCTGGGATTCCACTGTTAAGAGATGCATTTCTGAATGATCCCACTTCCCCCAGGGACAGTGGTCCCTTTAGTGTGACACAGACTGGAACTTAACTGAGCAAAGAAGGAGGATATGTGACACCAGTAAGAAATAAACATTTGGTCTTTGTCCAAGGTTGGTGGCAAACAGCACCTAAAACTTTTGGGATCTCCTGAATGGTGAGAGTGTCTTTTGTATGCTAATGAGATGACTGGGGGCTGGGTCCCTAGCCCCTCCCCCACATCACGTCCTCTGTATCTCTTTCTGTCAGCTGTTCCTGGGTGCATTCTTTCTAATAAACCATGGACAGAAAGTAAAGCACTTAAGTTCTGTGAGCCAGTCAAGCAAATGTTCAAATCCCAGAATTCCAACCAATTCACAATTAGCTGGTCAGAAGTGCGGGTGGCCCAGGACATGTGATTGGCATCTGAAGGGAGCACAGCTTCGTGGGACCCGGCCCCTATCCTGCCAGGTCTATGCTAACTCCAGATAGCTAGTATGAGCCCTGGATGGGATTGTGGGGCACTTAATTAGCATCTGGAGAGATGCAGGACCGGCTGGTGTGGGAGCAAAAATACCCCCACACATTTGGTGTCAGAGGGCTGGTTGTAAACAAACGGAGCACAGAGGGATGAAGAAATCCAGAACACACCCAGACAAGACTAGCAGGGGACAGGATGGCAGCCTCGGAAGAAGGAAGGGCAGGCAAGGTGGCAGAGGCTCCACAGGCGTTAAGAGGACAGGCATCGTGCTCGGGGAGGACAGACAGTGGGAGAGGTAGCTGTGAGAGGTCAGTGGCCACCCCTCTATTCTCCCTACTCATCACTCACCCTTTAGCTCATGCCAACCTCTGTGTGCTCACAGGAGCATGCTAGGCAGGTGCCCAGAGCAGGGCAGAAGGGTCTTGGAACGAATGAGCCCAGGAGCTCATCCAGGAGCACCCAGGAACTTCTGGACAAATAGCCAGCTTCACCACCCTTCCATCGGGACCATTCAGAAGCATGTCCCACAGCATCTCCCAGAGCTGCCCAGAGACACAGAGCCTCAGTTACCCATAGCGGTAACCTACTCATGGTCCTCTTTCCCTTCACTGCCTCACTTCCCTTCCCTACCTGCACTTCCTGGATCCACTCCAAAGTCAACTCTGTGCAGACTCTCATCTCTGGATCTGCTTCTAGGGAAACCCAGCAAGAGCTAGCCTCTCCCCATGGCCCTTCCCACCATGGCCAGGGAGACAGTGCCCTGATTTGCCAGACCTGGGCCCGCATGCCTGTCCTGGACCCAGATGGGGAGCAGGGTTCACACCCATCTGAAAGATAGGGGCTGAGGATAGGTAAGGGGAGCTCCCAGGGGAACACAGGGTATCTTATCAGAAAAGAGAATGCAGTGGTGAGCAGGAAAGGCAGATGTCTGCCGTGCCCTACAATGAGAGGGCAGGGTACACACGCAGCACAAAGCACACCAGAGGCACTCTGCAGGCTGGACAGGGTCCAATGGCTCAGGGCACAGGAAGGAGTTAGCAGACGGGGACCCGCTACCCTCAGTAGTTACTCCGCCCTGGGGCCGGGGGGTAAGACCACAGGAACTCCACGCCACTATACCACAGAGCAACAGGGCCCCACCCAAACCTCCATCCTGGCACAGAGGTCACTTGTGGGAGGTTGTTGACCCCTCCTCTGGCTCATGTGTTTCCCAGGCTGGAAGGAAGGAGCTGGTGGGGAATGAGCTCCCTGAGAGCCAAGGCATGGGACCTATACACTATAAGCTCAGAGATGCTATTTATGTAACTGGGTCCAGCCTAATGCCAGGAGCCCTGGGAGGCCTTTCCCAAAGCTTGTGCCTCAGAGCTCCCAGGTCTGCAAAAGGTTTCTGCACATGCCCAGAGTGGGTGGAAGGGAGCGATGTGATTCTGCCATCTAGAAAATGGGAGAAAGGCTGGATTACATGAAATCGGATGGGTGTCTACTCTGGGACTTCTCAGGGCCTCCGGTGTGTGGAGACTCTTTAGGGAAAGCCATCACATGCAGTGTTTCCCAAACTACATGACCTCGGAACACTTCTCAGAGCATGTGTCAGGACCAGGTTTCAAGGAAACCCACTTTGGGAAAATGCTGACCCAGCAAGGCCACCTTTCATTCCCCAGAGGCCTGGCCCTAGAACGCATTGCAGACACCCCTCCAAACAGCCCCAGGCCCTGGCTGCTCCCCCACACTTACCTGTCACTTCCCACCCCCAAATCTGACATTAAGTACAAAGTAGGCAAAGCCAGCAGAGTCCAATGCAATTAGCTAAGCTGCTCCAGCTGCGTAGACAAGCGGAGCCTGTGACTATGGGTGTGCTGCACGTTCTCAGACTTCCCACATTACTGCGTGTCAATAATTAAAAGACTTGTGTGCCTGAGAGCCAGTTCCCTATAACCCTGGATGCCCATTACTGTCAACAATTGTCAACAGCTCACATCTCGTGTCGTTAACTGGATGAGACATCTTATTATAAAAATTGAGCAGAATCTTAATTGCTTCCTTTCTATTTCCGCTATGATAAGACTCTTTGTAAGGCATTTCTTTTCCCTTTCTTTTTGCTTTTCCACTGGTGTGCAGCATCATTGTTTCCCGCCTCATCTCATCTCTAACAAGACGTTATCCTCACATAGCCATTTTACCAGGAGCGTGCTGGGTGTCACAGGCTCTACAGGAGGTACATTTCTGGAAAAATAAGTGCCCGTGATGGATGCCTACTTGTCTAGTGGCGCCACCAGAAATGGCCTGAAACCATTGCCCCGACACCCCCTGAGACACCGCTAAAAACTGACTACATATCCTCCTGGCGTTTTCACGAGAACAAGACTATACATAAACTCCCCCCTCGATGCAGGGCTCTCTGCACACATCCGCTTGGCAGGGTTTGACTATCCCACCTGGGCTCCCAAATTTGTAGTTCAGGATGAGAGGCTGTTTTGTCTCAGACAAAAAAGCCTGAGTTTGGTCCCTTAAGAAGACAAGAGTGGCCATTCTCCTGCCTTGCAAATAAGGAGAGGATTTACTAGCCCACAGCCAGGCTTACCGGCCTGCCCCCTTCACTTCCACTTCTCAGAGGCTTTACCTAGTGTGCAAAATTCTTCTGCATCTAGGGGCACCTGTGTGGCTCAGTGGGTTGAGGCCTCTGCCTTCGGCTCAGGTCATGATCTCAGGGTCCTGGAATCAAGCCCCGCATCGGCTCTCTGCTCAGCAGGAAGTCTGCTTCCCCCTCTCTCTGCCTGCCTCTCGGCCTACTTGTGATCTCTCTCTCTCTACCAAATAAATAAATAAAATCTTTAAAAAAAAACACCCAAAAACTCTTCCACATCTAGTATTGAATGATATCCTTACCACAGGTCTGGAAGGGGGACACGGCAAGCTCATTATTGCCCCAGTATAGGGAGAGAGCCTTGACTCTAGGATGAGTGCTACGGCTCCAGGTCATGAGTGTTAGCGGCAGGATGAGAACCAGTTCATCTCGGGATGCCCGGGCCGTGCTCTTCCCCTTCCTCTAGTATCTTTGCCGAAAAATCAAGATGGGCTCCGAGATGGGTGAGCTGGAGTGTGGCCTGTAGGAACTCTGCTTCTTCCAGCAGGAAGAGGCCTAGAGGCTTGGAGGCAGCCCCACCCTGACCCTGAGCCACCCAGGGTGCGCTCAGCCCTCTGCTTTCTGGTTTCTTGTGGACAGTTCAAGTACGTTCTCCCTCTCTTTCTCTCCACTACAGTGTCATTTCCTATTCCCCAACTTTCCCATCTTGTCATCTCCCAGCCTCTGCTTGGAAGCTGAGTGATGACCAGCCTAACCTGGCCTAGCCTCAGGGGATCTGGGTGGTTGGCACCAAGTAGCTGAAGCCCAGTTAGATAGGAGGAACCTATCTACCGTGTCAAACACCTTTTCCTGGCCAGCTCGATGCCACTTCCAAAAATTTCCTATGACACCCCCACAGGAGCAACAGACATCTCCTGCCACAGCCCTTTCTGCCCCACATGCCCCCCAGCTGCCCACTGCCCCCTCTGTTCTGGGAGCTTCCATGGGGGCAGGCTCTGTGTCCCTTGCCTCTAACAGAGCTGGACACAAGCGGTGAGCACCTTTGCTGGGTGAGAGCTACAGGTAACTCAGTGGGTTTGCCTCTCTCCCCATCCCTCACTCTGAAGATGAAAGATGTCCCAAGGGGAGAGCCACATACCTTCTGGTGAGAAGCTGAGAAGGAAAAAGCCAAGGGCAGGATCAAATGTCTGAAAGCAGAAGGCTTCAAGGATCCTGGGTGGTGCCAGGGACACGTCCCTCCCCTTTTCTTTGGTCCTACAGCGTGTCCAGTGGAGGAGAGTGACTGAGCATCTGCATAGAGGCAGCAGGCCTCCACTCCTTTGCAGGCTAAGCTGATACCCACTTCCCACCAGGAGGGCCTCCAAGTACACAGACAGTGAATTTGACCCATGGCCAAGACCCACTGTCTTGTTTTAATCCATCCAGAGCACCGCTGAGTTCCCGGGGAGGCCCAGTCTTAATTCTTCAGACTGATCATGGAAAAAAGAATGTGAAATACCTCATTAATATTTTTCCATGTTGATTATATGATGAAATGCTAACATCTTGATGATACTGGGTTAAAGAAAATATATTATGGAAATTAATATCTCCTCTTTCTTTCGACTTTTTTTTTTAACATAACTACCAGAAAATTTCAAATCCCACATTAGCAGTATATTTCTATTGGTCAGCACTGTGCTCTCAAACCCAGCTCGAAGATGGGGAGAAATGACTCTAGAGCCCTTGGCGAAGGCAGATGATGTGTTTTTTTGTGGGTCACACTGAGGAGTTTGGGCTTTATGTAGACATAAGCCACCCAGGTCCTGAGGATACAGCCAAATGACGGCTCCCCCCTCATATGGCTTATGTTATAGTAGAGATGACAAACCACAGACAACTAAATAAGTAAATGAGCAACACTCTGTTAGATAATGAATAAACCTGAGTGATATGGAGTAGAGTGACTGAGGAGTCCTTTAGGAGGAATGGTCAGGGAAGGCTTCTCGAAGGAGGTGGCATTTAAGTTGGGATTAAATGAAGACATGGAGCCGATGAAGCAAAAAGCTGGGCAGAAGGAGCACCAAACCTCAGTGCCTGGCAGGAGCAGGGGCAAGCCGTGGGCATCTGGGAGTCACAGCTGACTGACCAGATGGAAACAAGAGTAAGATCCCCTCGACCTCAGGCAGGGGTCTCATGTCTCAAAAAGAGTGGCCATCCAGGAACACTGGGTGATAATTTCTGTGGCCTGAAACTCAGGCTAGCTGGGCCACTGTAGTCCTTCATCTACTTATTAGTTGTGACCTTAGACAAACCTTTCTTCTTGCTGTGTTCGCATCTCTGGAATGGAGTACGAACCCTCGCAAGGCTGCCTCACGGGAGTTCAATTGGACCAAAGAAAGCAATAGCTGTGGATGCTTCCCTCACTCCGCAACACCAAAGGGCCTTCCACTAGGGTCTGGAAATGAGCAGGACTGCAATGCTAATCTGTGGTGAGAGTGTGAACAGCCTTCCAGCAACAACACACATAACCTGAGTAAGACCAGAGTTTGCATACAACTCTGGGGTGGTGAGGGCATCTTGGAAGATGTGGCTTTTGATCCGGATCAAAGTCAAAGCAGTCAAGCAGAATGGAGGGAGATAAGATGACCAGAGGAGAGGAGGGCATGCCACCTGCCAAGGTTTGGAGATAGGGAATGACAAACGCGTATGGAAGACAGAGCACAGGGCAGACACTAGCCTCAGCGAAACACCAAGGGGACAAACGCTACTTACCCAAACGCTTGTGCTTGCCAGGAAACCACCAATGCCTCTGGGCAGACCTTCCCCCATTACCCAAGATGGCCCCAGACTGGCCCCAGTGCCCTCCAAGACAGTGCCCACAGCTTGTCAGTAAGAACAGACAGCACCAAACATGTAGATAAGAAATGTATAATGAATAAACATTATTTAAAGGGACTGCGTAATGCCATGAATTTTTCAGTGGCAAAAACAGCCGAGAACTTATTAAAAAATGCATGAATTTCATATTTGATTATAAGTCAAGAGCAGCCAAAAAGAGAGAGAGGGAGAGAGTTCAGGGTTGTGGGGGCTGGGGGGTGGCAAAAGACACCAGCAGTCTTGCAGACTGGAATTAATGAGTTGTTCCTAACGGGGAAGGAGTGACATGGTGATTAGTTAATTACTATTCAGCCGCCTGTAATTAATGCACAACTGAAATTGGTGTACAATGAATTAAACTACCACATAAAGCTGCTACCCAAATTAAGCCGAGGACCTTGATTACTGATTGAGGAGGGCTATTACCACGGCTGCAGCATTGTGATTTCAACAGTGTCTCCCTCTGACAGCATGTTGTGCGATACCAGAGAGTTGAGCTGAAGAAATCTGCTGCCTGGGGCTGGGCATGATTCTGATGCTCAGGCGCAGGGCCAGGCTCCCTGCAAGGGGCTGCGCTCTGACTGTGCCCCAGCATCCAGACCAGGGTGAGCCCACAGAAGGTGCTCAAGGACTGTGCAGGGAGGGGGTGTTGAGGACTGGATAGAGGAAAGGAAAGAGGGATGAGAGGGGAATAGGGATGCAGCTACCAAGGAAGACAATCTGTTCTCTCCTCTCCAGGAGCATCCTTATTATCCCAAGCTCCAAGTCACCCTTACCCCTTTCTGAGGGCCCTGCACCCAGGGTGAGGACTACTGCAATAGTCCAGGCTCTAGGTGCCCTTTCTAGCGCATTCTCCACACAACAGCCAGGGAGATCTTTGATAAAGTCAGCTCAAACTATGTCTCCCCTGCTTAAAACCCTACTGTGGGTTTCTACGATAGTGAGAATAAAATGTATTCTCCCTAATATGGCTTACAAGACCTCCCCACTTTCTGGCATTGTCCTGAAATCACATGGATGTATGAGAGGCAGTTCCCCGACCAAGTGCTCTAGTAATTCACATCTACAATGGAACCAGCCCAGGGAGGATGGGATCTTGTAGCCTGGCCCTTGGGCACTGAGCAGACCCCCCTGGAGAGTGTGCTCTGCCAGCACCACCAGGCCCTACTTCTGTCTACCCTCTCCAGGGCTCTGCACTTGCTCCCAGCTCTGACTCCCTGAGTAACAGCCAGAGCCCATTTCAGACCAAACTTGCAAGATTTCCCGAGAAGGAAAAAATTACATTTGTTCTCAGTCTGATTTGCCCTCCTGCTCCTTCTAAAGGTTTTCTAGCTGGTTCTGATGCTCCACTGAGGGGCTAATTCAGTCTCCACTGGTTGCTTCCACTGAGCAGCAGCTCAGGCTTCCATTCAGGCCCCAAGATGATCGAATGGGGAGGCTATGGGAGACCCTTCCTTTCTGACTCTGGAGGGGACCTATACGTTATACTCTTGCCAAAGACAGGATTCCTCAGCCAGGGCGGTACTGGGAGGTGTTCCCTCCTGGGATTGGGAACCACACCCTGGCTCCATCTCTGTCACTAAACACCTGTATGACCTTGGCCTGTCACCTCCTTGGGTCTCAGTGTCTTTGTCTAAAAATGGGTCCACTTATTCTCATCCTGACTACCCTCATGGGAGACACAGTAAACTGAGATCAGACACAGGGCACAGTGGGTGTGGATGAGCCCTGGCTCCCCAGGGTACAGACCGTTTGCAGATGCCCAGCTGCCCAGAATGAAGGGCCAGGGACTGGAAGGCTCAGAGGCCTGGCCAAGTGCTCTTCCCCATGCCTGCTGCCTACTGGAAGGAGGGGAAGCAAGCCCAGAGGGCCACACTGAACTCACATGGTCCATAGGGGAGGAGGAATAAATGCGGGGGCCTTGGCTCCCCCTCTGAATAGCATGGCCAGGAGCCTGAAACCTGTCCGACCATGGCCTGCATCACTAGCTGGAGAGAGGACTCCATGCTGGAAGCCCCCAGTTTACTGGGGTTCCCAGGACAGTAGTTTGAAGCAGGGTTTCCTCATCCCCCAAGGCCTGGTCACATTGCCAGACCAATAGCCAACACTGAGGATGTGAAGTGCTCCCAGGAATTTGTTCTGCCTGGGGAATGGGGAGGGGGCTATCTACATGTCCCTGGGATCTCAGATGAGAGCTCCAGGGGCTCAGGGTGGCGTTGGGGACATCCACAGGGGTGCAGGGAGAGGCCATAAGACCATGTTTTTGACTAGAATTTTGGTTTTTTTTTTTTTTTTTTTTGAAGCATAACATACACCCAGTAAAGCATCTGAAACGTCCAACTCAGTTAATCTTTAACTTACATATACGCTGTGTAACCACCGCCCAGGTTGAGATATAGAACATTTCCAGCACCGGGAATTTCCACCCAATCTCCTGATTCCCCTACCAAGGTAATCAGTATTCCAACTTCTATCACCATCAGTGTTTGAATTTCATGTAAATGGTTTCGTGTGTGTGTCTAGCATAATGTTTTTGAGACACCCACCCTAATATAGGTATCGGTGGCTCTTTTCTGTTTTATTTCTGAGCAATATTTCATCATGTGGTTGTACTCACTTTGGTTTTCCATTTGCCTGTTGGTTAGCATCTGGGTGGTTTTACTGTTTGGGGCTGTTATGAATAAAGCTTCTATGAACGTTCTTGTTTCTATTTTTTGGTGCACACAAGTCATTCCTTTTTCTGGATATATACCCAGGAGTGCAAGTGATGGGTCAGAAGGCATGCTCACATCCAGCTTTAAGAGAAAATGCTAAAAGTTTTCCAAACGAACATATCATTTTACATTTCCACTCATAATGCTGAGAGTTCCTGTTCCTACATTTTCTCTAGATCTTGGTAATGTTACTCTTTTCCATTTTGGCCATTCTGGTGGGTGTGAAAGAGATCTCACTATAGACTTGCTTTGCATTTCTCTGATGACTAATAATGGTGAGCATCTTTTTAAGGTACTTGTTGGCCATTTGTATATCCTCTTTAGTGAAGTGCCTGTCCAGATCTTTTACTTGTCTTCTTATTGAATTGTCTTTCCTTTACTTGATTTGTAGGTATTCTTTATGTGTGTGTGTGTGTGTGTGTGTGTGTGTGTGTGTGTGTGTGTGTTCTTTATACATATTCTGCATGGCAAGTCCTTTGTCACATAGATGTAATATAAATATCTCCTCCTGCATGAGGAGTTTGCTGAAATGGCTGATTCCTTGGCTGCCCCCCTAAAGATTCTGGTTAAGAGGGCTTTGAACCAAGGCCCTCCGCCCAGAGATCTGCTGCCTTGCTCATATTTTACTGTGAGAACCCCACTGAAGGGCAGGATGGGAAGGCAAGGCACAGGATGAGTCCCCATTCTGAACAAGTCTGTAAATTTGTGGAAGTTGTTTGAGGTTCCTGACAGTCCCTGTCCCATCCCTGCCTCTACTCCACTCTGCCCTGGGGGAGGGAGGAAGAAAAGAGGCTCCTCCAGGCAGCAGAATGTCCCAGGTTCAGCACTGGTTCTCCATAGTTTGGAGAGTCAACAGATGTGGACTGAAGGCCTCTGGCTCTGCCGCTCCTAAACCTCCTTATGTCTCAGTGTCCTCATCTGTGAAATGGGAATAGTAACTGTGTCTACTTCATAGGGTCACTGAAAGAACTAAATGAGACAACACATATGAAGTGCTTAGGCCTAGCATACAGCAGTACTCAATAGATGGTAGACAGTTGTACTTATTAAATGACATGTGGCCTTTCAGCTTTAAATGGCCACCATCTGTCTCCATAAAGGCTCAGCTTTTCCTTCCAGGAGGCCTCTCATATCAGTACTGGAGTTCCACGCAGAAGTTTAGGAAGGCCTGGGCAGTGCAGAGCCCAAGCCCTGGCAACCCCGCCCTGGAGCCCAGCCCTGCTGCCCAGGGCTTCTCATTAGAGGACACTAAGAATGGATGTGGCTCTGGTCCGTGCTGGTGCTCCCACCTGCCAGGCCACCCTTCTCCCAGATGCATGTTTCAGTCTCATCCCTCCTCGAGACTCTTTGTCCTCTTTCGTGCTGGGTCTGTTTCCCTGATGACTCCAGCTACCTGCTGGCAGCAATTTCAACCAGGGAGTTTACCCAATAGAATAAAACAGCCATCACCCTAAGAAAGCAGCAGTAGAGTAAATGCTTGTGTGCCCTTTAGATTTCAGGAGCTCCTCAATTACTTTGCCAGCCCCAGAGAGGCAGCTGCCCGAGGACTGGAAACATGTCAGAAAATCTTGCCTTGACCTTCCCACACATGGCTTGGGGTTCTGGGATCGTCTGGCAGCTGGGCTTGTATGTCATTAGTAGCATTCAGCCTGTTTGTGGAATGAATGGATTAACTAACCTCAGATCCTTTCATTCATTCAGTTTCAATCAGACAAGCATCATGGAGCAACTCCTGTTTTCACTAAATGAGTGTGTCCAGACATGAAGAGTTTGTTTTGCAAAACACAGACTCACACCCTTAGTTGATGGGATGGGATGGGGGTATGATTTGGCAGAGCTGTTGACCAGCCTAAGAGACATCTTTCCTCTTCTCAGGAATCCCATGGACTTAGACTCCATAGCCACAATGAGAAGTTTTCCCATTTGTCTAGTCTCTACTCAGGCTGCTTTGGTTTAACTAAACTCATTTCCTGAATCTGTGCTTTGAGTGTAACAGTCTGGTACATCCCTCAGTCCAAGATTCCACCCCTGCCAATGGCACTTTCTCCATCAAACTCAAGAAATGGACTCATCTCAGGAGCAACTAAGCTGGAGAAAAAGGAGCCACAAGGACCCAGGCTTGGTCCAGGAGGGAAGTGGACAGACCATCCCCACACACCCAGCCCCTCACTGTGCAGAAGGACCTAGAGAAAGGCAGGCAGGCTTTCTCAGAAGCCTCCTTCTGATCTTCCCCTGTGGAAAATAGGCTACAGTTGGACTCAAGTCTCTAAGGATCTGGTATTCCCTGGGCATCTAAGGATAGATTCCAGAGTCCCTAGGAGGGCTGGACAGTTTCCTTAGCAGACATAGCTGGCCCCTTCCTCTATAATCCTCTCAATACCCAGGCTCTCCAAACAAAAACCTGTTATGTAGTGTCGGGGGTCAGATAGGGCAACATGGATACATCCATCATCTCTTGATCCACAGGCACAACATACCTTATGGAAGAATCCCCCAGTTCTGTAGGCTCTCTGTCATGGCAAATATGACTAAAATGCACAAGTGCCTCATGACCCAATCCTGGAGACATGATCATTACTAAGACCCAAGTCAGCTTCTTGATGGGATCTTCACAAAGAAAACCACATTGGACCTAATATCTTTTCACTTGGCTGAAAGATGGCCCATTATCTGACTTAGCACCAGGCCTCCATGCTGAAATGTGTTATCTGTTGGTGTCAAAGTCAAGCTCCAGGTAAGTTGGCTTATTAGACATAGAACTCCTTGTTATGGTGTGCTGACCAGTGGCTGGTCACTTCATCTGCCAGCCTGCCTCTCTAACTACAGAAGCCCTTTGTAATGCTTACCCACAGATGACCCCTGGGCAAAAATGCTCGAACCGACAACTTTTAACCCCCACCATGTCTGTTTTCTGGGTGAGCTTCAAAATGATTTGGCCATTGTTGCACATAGTCATGGACATGAAGCATTGCTGGGTATGAGCACACAGCCACTGGTTAATGATTTGCCAACATTTACCAACACATGCCTCCAAGCATCTTAAAATGTCAACTAATAAAAAAACATGGCATCCACAAAGAATATAAGCAGTCAGCTTGCCGGAGGTGTGCTTATTCAGAGAGTTTTGCTCCCTAACAGTGGGAAGGAAATTGGCCAAACCAATGGAGACTCCCCAAGATGTAGTTTCAAGAGTGAATCTCTCCCCAGAAGTCCTCAGCAAAAAGAAGGCAGTCTCCATAGAGACATGATGCTCCCTCTCGGGCAAACAAAAGTAGGAAATAATAGTCACACCACGATACAAAAACCTCACAGGAGCCAAAGAGTGAATGCAATGACAACAACCACTAGTGTTTATTGGGAATTTCCTCTGTGTTGAACACAAGGCTCAGAATTTCACATTTATCTTCTCAGTTAATCTTTGAAATTATACCAGGAGACCCTCATTATTATTGCTTCCATTTTACAGTGAGGAGATTTAGAAGTCTGAGAGGTTAAGGAACTTACCCAAAGTCACAGTGGCACAGTAAGTGGCAGAAGTAGGTTTATGCCCAGCCCTGTCTGATTTTAAATACAGTCAGTCCACTTTCTTTCTATTCCATGCCTCTGCAGCATGCCTGCTATATTAGGACTGGCCCCAAGGTGGTTAAGGCTCAGCCGAGAGCTTTCCATATAAGCCTAAGCCAGGATATCCATCAGCAAAGCCATTTTCGGACAAGCCCTGAAGGCTCCCACCTGGACCTTGAGTGAAGCTGAGGCTCCTGGGACGCCAAAGCTATCCTGACCTCCTGAGGCATGAGTAGCTGGACATCAGCAAAAGCACCATCTTTGCCACCTGCCCAGGAGGAAAGTTTCCATTTAGCTGAGGAATCTTCTTTCTTCTCTTTAATTGATGACAATGATCACAATTCAGTTAACCTCAAAACCTGCTTTGGCCTCACACTCTGTTTCAGAAGCCAAAGATGGAATTGCATTTCTAGTCCTCCCCTGAAGCCAACCAGCCTGCACGCAGGCCCTGACAGCCCTCCTTCCACTCTTGCTCCCAACAAAATTCTGAGGGTACTGAATTTCTACTTGTGGCCCACCACTGCCCTGGCCAGCCCCAGAGCCCGGGCCCCTCCATGAAGATAGGTTGGCCGGCTCCTAGCCTGAGGATCCTCTCATAGTCAACCTATCTCCTTAGGACAGTCAGAAATACCCCTGACCAAGAGATCGGTGACTAGGAGGCAAGGATTGGCCTGGCAGCACCTAACTGTATGACTTTAGGTAATTCTCACATTATTGCTGAACTTTGGTTTACTTCTGTGTAAGGAAGGGGTGCCTGCAACCTGCCCCACCACAGGCAATAAGGTAAGGTGCTTGATAAGCACTTACTTGTCAGAGAGTGGCAGGGAAGGATCTCCCTGCTGTGGGCGAGAAGTCCCACCACTGTGCCAGGGATCCATCAGCAACAGCTTCAGGTAAGCCTTCATGAGTCTCACTTGAGAAATTGTGTACACAAATCCCATTATTAGTGATGTAAGCCCCCTCTAATTTCACTCTGAGAGCTCTCTGTGGGACCTTAGTCAATATTTGCTGAAAAGCAAATACGGACCTTGTTATGATTCAGTGCAAACACTGTGCTAAACTCCATCAAAGCATGACCCAGACTCGAGAGAGAGCATTAAATTAATTTGCACAATAGTCCATGGGATGAAAGGCATCTCCTGACCCCTCTTCCAATTTAGGGGACCCAGGCCTTGCCCAGGCATTCTCATTCACTCAAAGACTCCACTATCCCAATGGTGAATCAGCATCACCATGCCTGAAAATACAAGGCACAGAGCCTAACATATTCTCAGTATTCAGTGAGCAAGGGAGGGAATGAAAGAATAGAGAGTAGGGTGGCAGGAAGGCCAGACCCAGAGTCACAGAATCTGGAGTTGATCTTGCCCTGCCACCCCCTGTCTGCTATTCTCTGGCTTAACTTCTGAATCTCTAATTTCTCACCTGGAAAATAAAGTGAAGATTATATGTGGGAAGATTAAATCAAAGAATCTTGGTAAAGGGCATAGCACAATGCCTGACACATAGAAGGCTCTCAAAAACTACTGAAATAAATCAACCACCTCATAATAACAACAAAGCCACATATCAAAAAAGCACAATTCAGATATATGTACTTGGAGACATCAACTATTTAAAAATGTAGACATAGGAAAAGACTGGATGGGACTCCACTTAGGCTGGGGTTATAAATCCCTTTTTGGAGCCTGCCCTGCTTCAAACTCATGCCATTATAATAGGTAGAATATAATTTAAAAAACTGTAAAACACGAAGCTGTCTTCAAAAACAAGATTAGCATCACAATGATGAGTGATGAATTAAACACACAAAGGGGCAGTCAACTGCCACACACAAACACAAAATGCCAGAACTCCAGCGTCAGAAGCCCTGGAGTGCACCCTGCAAGGGTCATGGGGACTGAGACTATCCCCTAGGAGGCGAGGAGCCACTGTATGATCCAGGAGACCAGGGCTAATTTACAAAGGGTGTCTGGGAAAGAGTGTGACCACCACTGTCAGGTGAGTGGGTGCACTAGAGAGCTGACAAGTCTAGAATCTGAGATCAGTGGAGGAAGTCTCAGTGATAAGATCTGTAGAATCAGTTGGGTGCTGCTAAGTGTTATTGATGCATGGATGAGAAAAATGACAGACTCTGGTCAGCCTATTAATGACCAACTTAAGGTATGGCATGACAGACAGAAGGGCTCTGTGATAGTGCTGATCACCCCTTCTATACTCGGAGAGCAGACCAGGCTTAACAGGAGCCCTAAGATCAGACCACAAAAGCAACAAAACTTCAGAAGGACCAACACCTCCTATGCCCAAGTCAAGGCCTTAATAGAAAAGAACTGAAGAGAGTTGTGATGGCGACATCTGAGCACATGCTTGAGAACACTGAACCCCTAGACTTCCCAAACCCTTTCTGCCTTCAGAAATGGTTTCCTATCCCTTACTAGAAGACAGTAGATCTCCTTGCCTGAAATATATTCAGAAGCTCGCATGGTGACAAATTCCTTGCAAGATATCATCTTCCTTCCTCAAGCTCTGCCCCTACCTCCCCTCCTGGCCACTAGGATGATGGCCAGGGTCGAGCCTCAACAGGGCCCAATTAAGGAAATTCTGGTCTTTCTAAGAGAAGAGAAGGATTATTCACCAGGGGATTGGAAGGACCCAACAGATATGAACCCACAGGAACCTGGAAAGTTTGCCTAGAAGTGGATCTTGTGGGTGTCAAACCAAGGGTAGGTGGGAAAAGGGCACAGAATATAAGGCTGTAAAGAGATTTAACACTTTGTCAGGTTCTGGGAGCCAGTCCTAATAACTTCTGGAATGGCTCCTAGAACCTTGGAAAAATAATATATGAAAATATGAGATCAGCCTCATTAGAGTGTTAAATAAGGGATTCAGATCTCTTGATCTCAGTGTAGTTGGCACATTAGAATAGATCTATTATATAAGATCCAAGTTCTTAACATATGACTATGTTGCTAGAGGGAATCCACAAGAAGTGTCCTTAACTAAGGAGCAGGGAAGGAGCTGGGGAGGGGGTGGTGGGGTGGGTGTAGGCATCATCGAGAAGCTCAGGGGTTGCTATCTGCTATAAGCTGTGCAGACAGTAGATCTTGTTATAGCAGGCTCCCCAGAGTCACTAAAGACAGAGGATTCTAAAACAGCAGAGGCCATGTGGCAGCGTTCAATCTTCAGGAGCAAGGTAGAAAGCAAGTTCAGAATGGCCACCAGGGGACTTTGACCTACAGGGATGTGTGGTGATTCCCAGCATACACCATGGCATATCTAGAGCGAGATATAAGGGTAGCTGGCAAAGCTATTGATCGAGAAAGGATAAAAATGAGCAGAAACTGGAGATAAACCTCAGCAATGGGTAATCACAGTGTTGTGTCACTTCTCAGACCCAGAGCCCATCAATTGACGAAAGACCCTTAATGCTACTAGATGTATAAACAGCATCAATTTGATTCTGAGTATTCAGAATCTGAGTACTCTAGTTCTGAGTAATAGTGCATTGGAGAAAGGGGAAATCCTCTGTCTCTAGTATTGGACAGAGCATCTGACTTGACATCGATACATGAGGACTCAAAGCACAATAATTCCTCACCCCTCATTACAGTAAAAATGCATAGATGCAAAGAATTAATGGAATCCTTTCCCCAGTGTGTACAGTAGATCACAGACCCACGAGTCATTTCCTCTATTCCTGAATACATAATTCGGATGGACATACTTAGCAACTGGCATGGTAGGAAAGGCCAAATGGCAGGCCCTGAAATTGCCCCAACCTTCTGACCCAACCAATCAAAATCAATACAACAACCAAACAACAATCAGAAACAACAATTTCTGTAAAGGCAGAAATTAGTGCTATTTTCAAAGATTTAAAGAATGCAGTAGCAGGGACTCTGTTATGTTCCCCATTTCATTCACAAGTCTGGAATGTGCAAAATCCATAGTTAATCACAGTGGATAATGGTGAACTACCTCAAACTTAACAGAACTTTGCCCCAATCACAGCTCTTATGCCAGATATAGTAACTTACAATAGATCAAGAGCCTCTGCTACTTATAATGCAGCTATGGATCTAGTGATTTTTTAAAATCCTCATCAGGAAAAGAACCAGAAGCAGTCTTCACTCATACAGGATGGACAATAACACATACTTGTGGTCTTTCCCTAGAGCTATGTTAACTCTCCTGTTCTCTGTCACAAAGTAGCCCAAGGTGACCTTGAATATCTGGACATTTCACAGAACATCATGCTAGTCACAATTGTCCTACAGAAGTTAGAGGATAAACTGCAAAAATCTCAGGGACTTTTGGCTGGGTGGCTCAGTGGGTTCACGAACATTTGTGAACATTATACCTCCAACCACTAAGGAAAAGTAGGGCACTTGTGTTCTGAAGAAGTATGCATTACACTCAGAATACTTTTTTGACTCATCTAACAAGCAATTCTGAGTAGGGCCCAGAGTAAGAGAAAGCTCTGCCACTGGTCCAGAATACAGTACAAGCAGATCTAAGGCTTGGATCATATGATTCAGCAGACCCAGTGGTGCTGGCAATATCTGTGGTAAACAAAGGTGCAGTGTGGAGTCTCTCCAGTAGGAGGTTTATAGCACAAAATTCTAAGATTTTGGAGTAAGCCATGCTCCAAAATCTTTTTTATTCAAAAATCAGCTCTTGTAATGTGAATGTCATGTAGAGACTGGGCTTCTAACCATGGTGCATCAAGTGAGCTACAACCAGAGCTGTCCATATCAAGCTGAGTGCTCTCTGAAGTGACAAGTGATCATACTAAGTGTTAGCAATGCATCATTCTATGGCAGTTATACGTCCAAGATCAGGCACAAGCAGGTCCAGAAACACAAGGAAGCTATACAAATCAAAGACCCAGACCCTCATATCATCAATCTACGTTGTGTCAATTCACAGCTATGGTTTTATTGGGGGTAGGGAGTGATCTCTACAACAAGCTGACAAAGGAGGAGAAAGCCTGGATCTGGCTTATGGTTTGGGTGATGCAGATGAAGGTCAATTTCCACATACAACTGCACATAGGGATGGCTCTGTGAGCCCAAGCAGACCCTCTGGTCAGAAGTAAGGATATACATAGATTCCAGGGCAGCTGAATTATTTGACTGGTCAGGGTCAAGAAAGGGAAAGATTCAAAAACTGGGCACAAAGAGATCTTCTATCACATGTCAATGCCCACAGGAGCACCCACTGGAGGGAGGTCATTTAAAAACCAGGTGGACAGATGCTCTTAATTAGGAGGTGTCAACTAGCATCATCAACAACCACAATACCTTCACTACGATACACATTAGGCCACTCAGCAGAAGCCTCCCACACAGTGTCATCCTCAAGGACACCAGCAAAACACCAGTGGCAAATTAATTACATCCAACTTCTTCCTCCCTGGAAAGAACAGTGACTCATCCCATAAGGAATTAACACATACTTTCGGTAGGTTTGCCTTCAGTGCCCATAGCATCACTATCCAAAGCAAACAGTGCATGATGTATTGTCACTGAGTTCCACATCACATCACCTTGCATAAAGAGACCTACATGATGAGAAAGGAGGTCAGACACACACAAGGCTCATTGGTCTGCCACATATCATATCACCCCAAAGCTGCCAGCCTGAGGCAAACTAGCGAGCAGATGACACCCTGCAGTGTTGACATATAGTCCTCAAGATGCAGAATATACCTCAAATTAAAGGCCATTATATGGTGTTCTCTCTTCAATATATATATATTATATTGATTTAAGAAATAAGAGATTGAAGAGGGGATGGTTCTTCTATCCCTCACTCCCCATGACCTCCTCTGTTCCTCCTGGCCCCCGAAAGAGAGGTTTTGCCAAGAGATAAAGTAGTCTTAAAACTTAAAAGTAAAGCTGCCACCTAGTCATGTGGGGCTCCTCATACCAGTAGACCAGCAGGAAAAGAAAGGAATTGTCACACTGGCTGAATTACTAGAGAAGACAAGATTAATGATACATGATAAAAAAAGGAAAATCATGTTTGAGATAAAAGAGGACCTGATGGGCATCTTTTGGAGCTCATGTATGGTCATTATGAATGGAAATTATAGCAATTGTAGCCTAAGAGGACGAAGTTTAGACCTCTTAGGGAAGGAAGGTCAGGCCTAACCACTAGATAAGCCACCTAGACCATCAGAGAGGAATCCAAAATGGATGGTTGAGGAGGGACCCAGTGAGTATCAGTTATAGCCTCAGAACCAACTGGAGCAGTGAAGGTCATAGCTTATCCTACTTACCTTCTTTGTCTAAGTTATATTTCCCCAGAAATTGTAAGCCATCCCTCACCCAAAGAACTATGACTGGACAGAGTGAAACTATGAGACATAAAATGTGGGATAAAGCCAAATTCCTTTGGCTCTCTTTGGGGATCCTTCACCCATCTCTTGGACCCAAGTCTGGGCATCTCTGAAGTATAACTTCCACTCCAGAACTCCCTATATGACCAGGCTAAAGCCACTCTCCAAGCGCCTGAGCCTGAGCTCAGCCCTAGCTGGCTTCCTCCTTCTCTGCCCTCCCTCTCTCCCAGCCTCATAAATATTGCCTTCACAAATCATTCTCACATCGGTCCTCATCTCAGAGGCTGTTTCCACAGACCTGACCAAGAAGGTATCTTTATCTTTTCTTTTCCTCCTCTGAGAAAAGTGAAAATTGTTTCTGAGGAGAATTAGGGGATTGTTGGAGCAAACACCAGGACAGACACTCTGATGTGAGGGAAGGCTCTAGGACAACCCACTGGATGCAGAAGTGTCCCAAAGCCCTAAGATATCTCCCACAGGCATTTCAGTGTTCCCATGCAGATATAGAAAGCCCCAGAACATTTAACAACACCTCCAAAAGGGATGAAAAGCCCAGATCTCCCTATAAAACCTGCAACTACCCCGAGATATCTCATCCCCCCCAATATCATCACTTCAGCCAATGAACAGAAAACAGGTATGCAGCCACCACCTGCAGCTGAGAGAGAAAGACCCACGAGACTCAAGTACAGTGATCAGAGCAGAGAAGATGCCCAGGCAGATGCTACATGTGAACAAGATGAAGTCCCTCAGTGTGGAAGCCAAGCAAGTACAAAACAGAAAGAAGGGAGGTGGGAATACACACAACAGAGACAAGACAATCAGAAAACTAGACAAGCAAGACAAATGCATCACTCCAGCACCAGAAGATAAAAGCCCACTATTGCTTGAAAGTAGAGAAACATGTAATAGAAACATTAATTTAATAAAATTAAAATTCAAAGACGAGATGATAGAACTATAGAAATGAGCTAGAAAAAGAGATTAAAAACCTTGGAAAACAGAATTAGAGCCCAAAAGACATCATTATAGAGGAAAGGATGGACACTGTTGATCATCTAATTATAGACATACAGGAAAGACTTAGGATAATAAAAGTGAGTGTGAAATCAGGAAAGAAAGGAGGGAACAAAGGAAGGAAGGAGGAAGGAAGGAAGGAAGGAAAGAAGGAAGGAAGGAAGGAAGGAAGGAAGGAAGGGAGGAAGGAAGGGAGGAAACCCAAAGAAATCAAAACCATTACAGAGACAGACACTGACTACAAAAAAAAAAAAAAAAAAAAAAGACAGATTATTTTAGGAATAGTTATTGTTCCTGAAGAAGACCCCAAAAATGAAACAAATTATATATTCAAAGATATAATACAAGAAATTTTCCATGTATTGAAAAAAAATAACTGAACCTGCCAAAAACATAACAAACAAAAGAGCACGATGTATTTCAGGAAAATTTGATACAGAAATCTCACATAAAGATATATTCCACCCTAATTAAGTTAGTAAAATCCAAAATTAAAAGAGAAACCTCACACATCTGAGCAGAAAGAGCAAAATCATACACAATGGGAAAATCAGGCCAGAACCTGGCTTCTCTGTAGTAGCATTCAACCAGAAGGAAAAGTGTTCGGATCTCAGAGTTTAAAGAGAAAGAAAAAGTGAGCCAAAAATATGACACCTAAAGGGGGGGGGAGCTAGATGGCAGAGGAGTAGGTGACCTAAATATCAGGTCCCAGGACTTCAGCTAGATGATAATCAAACCATGATGAACACCTACAAACACAATAGGAGAGAGAAAAGAAGAAGAGCCACAATTCTAGGAACAGAAAAGCAACCACTTTCCAGAGGGTAAGACGTGAGGAGAAGTGAATCCAAGGCGACATAGGGGAAGACAGACTGTGGCCAGCTCCCAGAAAGCAGTAGAGCAGCAGAGCACAAAATTGGAACTTTTAGAAGTCTGCTCCACTGAGGGATATCGCTCCAGAGGCTAAGTGGGGGGTGGAACACTCACGGCGACAGTGTGGCCTCAGGACCTGTGGGGTCACAGAAAGACCAGGGGTGTCTGAGTGCAGCAGAGCTCCCAAATATCAGAGCAGAGAAGACAGCTGCAGAGACAGAGCTGAGCAGTGGGCTCTCATCTCGAGGTTACCTTAAACAATGATCCAAGGCACAGTTGGGACACTGCTCTTTGAGCAGGGAACCTACAAGCAGCAGATCCGGGGAGACTCACCTTCCTTCTGTGGGAGGAGCAGTGCAGGAGCACACTGCAGGAATCTGCTGGGTTTGGAGACTCCAAACGGGCCCTGCACCAGAGATAGAAACTCTCGGTCAAAGGCTGGGTGAGCACGGAGTGCAGCTAGAGCACAGGGAGATGGGAGAGACTGACTAATTTTCTCTGTGAGTGCACTGAGGAGGGGGGCCCTGAGCTCTCAAATCCTCTGGGGATGGAGATTGGGAGGCCACCACCTTCATTCCCATCCTCCAAGGCTGTATGGAAAGCAGTCAGGAAACAAAAGCTACTGAAAGTGAACCCAAGCAGATTACTTAGCCTGGTCCCTGGCAAGGGCGGTGCATTTCTGCCTCAGGCAAAGAAATTTGAGAATCACTGCAACAGGCCCCTCCCCCAGATCAGCAAGAACATCCAGCCAAGACCAAGTTCACCGATCAGTGAGAACTGCAGAACTCCAGAGCTAGGGGAAAGCAGCATATAGAATTCACGGCTTTTTCCCCGTGATTCTATAGTCTTTCAAAATGAAATTTTTTAATTTTATTTTTTCTTATTCTATTTTTAAAAAATTTTCCTCTTTCCTATTTCATGTTTTTTTAACTATTTTATCTTATCTATACCTTTTTAAAAATATTTTAAAATTTTCATTGTTATAGTCATATCATATCCCTTCATTGTATTTAACCTTATTTTTTGGTAACGTATAGATTTTTCTTTAAAATTTTGGGATACAGTTTCTTCTAATAGATCAAAATATATCCTAAATCTAGCATATGGCTTTGTTCTAGTCTCCAGCCTCTTTACATGCTTTCCTCTTTTTTTTTCCTTTTTCAACCAACTTTTTATCTTATCAATTCTCTTTTTAGAATCTTTTTTAATTTTCATCTTCACAGTCATATTCCATCCCTTCATAATGTTTACCCTTATTTTTGTATATATGTTTTTCTTTCTTTCTTTCTTTCTTTAAAAATTTTGGGAGGGAGTTTTTTCTAACAGCCCAAAATACACCCAAAATCAAGTGTGTGCCTCTGTCATATTCACCAGTCTAATAATAAATATATAATAATAATATATATGTAATATATATATTTATATAAATATATAAATATAATATGTATATTATATGAATATAAATATATAAATATATACATATATTCCTCTTTTCTTCTCTCCTTGATTTTGGGGGGTCTCTACTGATTTGGTTAGTGTTTATACTTCTGGGGTGTTGCTACCCTTTTAGTATTTTGTTCTATCATTCATCTATTCTTATCTGGATAAAACAACAAGGCAGAAAAACTCACCACAGGAAAAAAGAACAAGAGGTAGTATTGATGGCTAGGGACCTAATCAATATGGGCATTAGTAATATATCAGAACTAGAGTTTAGAATGATGATTATCAAGGTCTCAAATGAATGAGTCTCAAATGCTAGATGGTCTCAAAAAAAAAGTATGGAAGATACTAGAAAATCTATTACTGGAGAAATAAAATCCCTTTCTGGAGAAATAAAAGAAAAAAATCTAACCAAGTTGAAATTTAAAAAAGCTTTTTAAAAAAGCTATTAATGAGGTGCAATAAAAGCTATTAATGAGGTGAAATAAAAAAATGGAGGCTTTTACTGCTATGATAAGTGAGGCAGAGGAGAGAATTAGTGATATAGAAGAACAAATGATGCAGAATAAAGGAGCTGAGAAAGAGAGAGACAAAAAATTACTGGACCACGAGGGGAGAATTCAAGAGCAAATTGATACCATAAGACAAAACAATATTAGAATAATTGAGATGCCAGAAGAAGAAGAAAGAGAGAGAGGGAGGGGCAGAAGGTATACTGGAGCAAATTATAATGGAGAATTTCCCTAATTTGAAAAAGGGAACAGATATCAAAATCCAAGAGGCACAGAGAACCCTCCTCAAAATCAATAAAAATAGGTCCACACCCTATCATCTAATAGCAAAAGTTACAAATCTCAGTGACAAAGCGAAAATCCAGAAAGCAGCTCGGGGCAAGAGGTCTGTAACATACAATGGTAGGAATATTAGATTGGCAGCAGACCTATCCACAGAGAACTGGCAGGCCAGAAAGGACTGGCATGATATATTCAGAGCACTAAACAAGAAAATATGCAGCGAAGAATACTATAGCTAGGCTGTCATTGAAAATAGAAGGAGAGATAAAAAGCTTCCAGGACAGTCTCTCATGGTTCATCTCCCCCTCTGATTGAGACTGTGGACTCTGAGCAACAAACTGAGGGTTTTGGAGGGGCGGGGTGGGGGGTTAGGCAAGCCTGGTGGTGGGTATTGAGGAGGGCACATATTGCATGGAGCACTGGGTGTGGTGCATGAACAATTAATCTCGTAACACTGAAAAAATAAAATAAATATATTTGGGGGAAAAAAAAAGCTTCCAGGACAAACAAAAACTAAAAGAATTTGCAAACACCAAACCAGCCCTACAGGAAATATTGAAAGGGGTCCTCTAAGCAAAGAGAGAGCCTAAAAATAACAGACCAGAAGGGAACAGAGGCAATATATAGTAACAGTCACCTTACAGACAAAACAATTGCACTAAATTCATCTCTCTCAGTAGTTACCCTGAATGTAAATGGGCTAAATGCTCTAATCAAAAGAAACAGGGTATCAGAATGGATAAACAAGCAAGACCCATCATATGCTGTCTACAAGAAACTCATTTTAGGCCCAAAGACACCTCCAGATTTAAGATGAGGGGGTGGAAAACAATTTACCATGCTAATGGACATCAAAAGAAAGCAATCCTTATATCAGATAAATTAGATTTTAAACCAAAGACTATAATAAGAGATGAGGAAGAGCACTATATCATAGTCAAAGGGACTATCCAACAAGAAAGTCTAACAATTGTAAATATATATGCCCCTAACATGGGAGCAGCCAATTATATAAACCAATTAATAACAAAATCAAAGAAACACATCAACAATAATACAATAATAGTAGGGGACTTTAATACCCCTTCACTGAAATGGACAGATCATCTAAGCAAAGATCAACAAGGAAATAAAGGCTTTAAATGACCCACTGGACCAGATGGACATCACAGATATATTTAGCACATTCCATCGCAAAGCAACAGAATACACATTCTTCTCTAGTGCACATGGAGCATTCTCCAGAATAGATCATCTCCTGGGTCACAAATCAGGTTTCAATAGGTACCAAAAGATTGGGATTATTCCCTGCATATTTTCAGACTATAATGCTTTGAAACTAGAACTCAATCACAAGAAGAAAGTTGGAAAGAACTGAAATACATGGAGGTTAAAGAGCATTCTACTAAAGAATGAATAGGTCAACCAGGAAATTAAATAAGAATTTAAAAAATTCATGGAAATAAGTGAAAATGAAAACACAACTATTCAAAATCTTTGGGACACAGCAAAGATGGTCCTGAGAGGAATGCATATAGCAATACGAGCCTTTCTCGAGAAACAAGAAAGGTCTCAAGTACACAGTTGAACCCTACACCTAAAGAAGCTAGAAAAATAACATCAAAGAAAGCCTAAACCCAGCAGGAGAAGAGAAATAATAAAGATCAGAGCAGAAGTCGATGAAATAGAAACCAAAAGACAGGAGAACGAATCAATGAAACTAGGAGCTGGTTCTTTGAAAGAATTAATGAGATAGATAAATCCCTGGCCAGACTTATCAAAAAAAAAAAAAAAAAACTAGAAAGGACCCAAATTAATAAAATCATGAATGAAAGAGGAGAAATCACAACCAATGCCAAAAAAATACAAACAATTATAAGAACATATTATGAGCAACTATACACTAGCTAATTTGACAATCTGGAAGAAAAAGATGCATTCCTAGAGACATATAAACTACCAAAACTGAGCCAGGAAGAAATAGAAAACCTGAACAGACCCATAACCAGTAAGGAGACTGAAGCAGTCATCAAAAGTTTCCCAAACAACAAGAACCCAGGGCCAGACAGCTTCCCAGGGGAATTTTACCAAACATTTAAAGAAGAAATAATGCCTATTCTCCTAAAACTGTTCCAAAAAAATAGAAATGGAAGGGAAACTTCCAAACTCATTTTATGAGGCCAGCATTACCTGGATCCCAAAACCAGAGAAAGACCCCATCAAAAACGAGAATTAGAGACTAATATCCTTGATGAACACGGATGCAAAAATTCTCACCAAAATATTAGCCAATAGGATCCAACAGTACATTAAAAGGATTATTCACCATGACCAAGTGGGATTTATTCCTGGACTGCAAGGTTGGTTGAACATCTACAAATCAATCAATTTGATACAATACATTAATAAAAGAAAGAACAAGAACCATATGATACTCTCAATTGATGCTGAAAAAGCATTTGACAAAGTATAGCATCCTTTCTTGATCAAAACTCTTCACAGTGTAGGCATAGAGGGTACATACCTCAATATCATAAAAGCCATCTATGAAAAAAACACAGAAAATATCATTCTTAATAGGGAAAAACTGAGAGCTTTTCCCCTATGGTCAGGAATACAGCAGGGTGTCCACTATCACCACTGCTATCCAACATAGTACTGGAAGTCCTACCTTCAGCAATCAGACAACAAAAAGAAATAAAAGGCATCCAAATTGGCAAAGAAGAAGTCAAACTCTCACTCTTTATAGATGATATGATACTTTACGTGGAAAACCCAAAGACTCCACTCCAAAACTGCTAGAACTCATATAGGAATTCAGTAAAGTGTCAGGATATAAAATCAGCGCACAGGGGCGCCTGGGTGGCTCAGTCGTTAAGCGTCTGCCTTCGGCTCAGGTCATGATCCCAGCATCCTGGGATCGAGCCCCGCATCGGGCTCTCTGCTCGGCCAGAAGCCTGCTTCTCCCGCTTCCATTCCCTCTGCTTGTGTTCCCTCTCTTGCGGTGTTTCTCGCTGTCAAATAAATAAAAAATCTTTAAAAAAAAAAATCAGCGCACAGAAATCAGTTGCATATCTATCCACCAAAGGCAAGACAAAAGAAAGAGAAATAAGGAGTTGATCCCATTTAAAATTGCACCCAAAACCATAAGATACCTAGGAATAAACCTAATCAAAGAGGCAAAGAATCTGTACTCAGAAAACTATAAAGTACTCATGAAAGAAATTGAGGAAGACACAAAGAAATGGAAAAATGTTCCATGTTCATGGATTGGAAGAACAAATATTGTGAAAATGTCTATGCTACCTAAAGCAATCTACACATTTAAAGCAATCCCTATCAAAATACCATCAATTTTTTTCAAAGAAATGGAACGAATAATCCTAAAACTTATATGGAACCAGAAAAGACCCTGAATATCAGCCAGAGGAATGTTAAAAAAGAAAACCAAAGTTGGTGGCATCACAGTTCCAGACTTCAAGCTCTGTTACAAAGCTGTAATCATCAAGTTATGGTACTGGCACAAAAACAGACACATAGATCAATGGAACAGAATAGAGAGCCCAGAAATGGACTCTCAACTCTATGGTCAACTAATCTTTGACAAAGCAGGAAAGAATGTACAATGGAAAAAAGATAGTCTCTTCAACAAATGGTGTTTGGAAAATTGGACAGCCACATACCCAAGAATGAAACTGGACCATTCTCTTACACCATACACAGAGATAAACTCAAAATGGATGAAAGACTTCAATGTGAGACAGGAATCCATCAAAATCCTAGAGGAGAACACAGGCAGCACCGTCTGTGAACTTGCCCACAGAAATTTCTTGCTAGACACATCTCCAAAGCCAGGGAAGCAAAGGCAAAAGATAAACTATTGGGATTTCATCAAGATAAAAGGTTCTTGCACAGGCAAGAAGAAACCATTTCAAGACATTAAATACTTTAAAAATATAGAACACATGGACACTCTTTTTGAAAAAAGAAAAAGAAGAACTATCTACAATTAAATTCAACCCATTAACAGATCAATAATAATAACAGTAATAATAAAATAAAGATAAACTCAGGAATTTTGACACAAGGTAAAAACTAGGGATGAGCAGAGAATTTATCTAAATATAGAACAAATAAAAAACTAAGGGAATGAGGATTATAGAACACAGCACATTAAACTGGGTAAAGAAAAAGTCATAACATAACTAACTGGTAACGTTCAGCAGATGAGAGGGAAGCTGATAAAGGTCTCATCTTTTAAAAAAGAGAGTCCAGGGGCACCCTTGTGGTTCAGTTGTTTAAGCCTCTGCTTTAGCTCATGTCATGATCCTAGGGTCTTTTGGAGCCTGCTCCTCCCCCTCTCTCTCCCCTTCCACCTGCCCCTCCCCTGCTCTTGTGCTTACTTTCTCTCTCTAATAAATAAATAAAATCTTTATAAAGCTTAAAAAAAAAACAGAAGGGAGACTATTGAGTAAACTTAAAACTTTGAAACAAACTTATAATTTGAAACACACTTTTTAAAAAATAATGACTATGAACTCCTGATGCTTCTCAAAATCCATTTTTTTATTTGTAAGGGACCTTCTAGGAATTAATTTTGTTTACTTTAAAAAAATATTTAATGTTAACAATTTCCTTAATTTCACTTCAGTTACTTTTTTTCTAAGTTCTAGGGAAGTTAAATATAATACTTTACATTTTGAGAGAACATCTAGAGATGGTCATATTTTTATAAAAGTAAAAGTAAAAGTCACTGTATCTATGTTGCCTTCTTTCATATACTTGCAAAGATAAGTGTCTGAAATTATGTTTTGTCAGGGTAGCGGGATTTTTTTGTAACTATCATGATTTTTTTTTAACATTCTTCATTGTATATTTTTTTCTTATTTAAAATCTTTATAAGTACATTTCATTTTTATAAAAGTAATGGAATGATTTCTTGGAAGTACATATGCCAAGATAAGTGATTAATTTCTGGTGGTGGGAATACTGGTGATTTATTTATTTTGTAACTTTAACCAATTTGAACTTTAAAAATATGTTTAAGAAAAAAATAAGGATAATCGCTTAAAAAACAAATAAAATCTGTAATTTCCAAATTAACAATAAGAAAATGCTAAAAGCTTTAGTAATCAAATGTAAAACAGAAAGTGAGTTGCAGAGAAGCAAAGAATAACCATGGCAGAGAAAACATATAAAATAAGATAGTAAAAATAAGTTCAAATAGATCGTTTCAATAGTCATAATAAATATAAACAGATTTAAGTTACTTATTAGAAGACAGAGTCTAAATGACTACAATTTTCTTAATCTAGTGATATGGTGCTTCCTATAAAAGATACACTAATATAAATAACCCAGAAAAGCCAAAAATAGAGGAATGAAAAAGAATATTCCTGGCAAAACAACAAAACAAGAATACCAATATTAGTAGCAGATAAAATCAAACAAGACAAAAGCCCTTTGTAAAGATAAAAAACAATATGTAATTGTAAAAGGAAAGGACTCACTAAGCAGATATAGCAATCATGAATATTATGTACCTTACAGCATCGTAGCCCCAAAAACACATAAAGCAAAACTGACAGAATTACAAAAAGAAGCTGACAAATCTTTAAACAGAGTGGGAGATTATAACTTGCTCTATTAGAACCTGGTCCTGCAGACAAAAATTACTTTAGATACAGAAAATTTGTACAACACTGTATCAATCTTGATCTAATAGATATGTAAAGATCCATGTACTCAACAAATAGAAAATGCATTATTTTACAGAAAATCAGGAATATTTACAAGTAACCAAACTTTCAGTAGTACAAAGCAGAAGTCTCAACCAATTTCAGAGAATCAAATATCACAAATACCATTCTCAGACCCTAATACAATTAAATTAGAAATTGCCAATTAAGCTACCCTACGACCGACCCTGCCATCGCACTACTGGGTATTTACCCCAAAGAAGCAGATGCATTACAAAGAAGGGCCACATGTACCCCAATGTTCATAGCAGCAATGGCCACAATTGCCAAACTGTGGAAAGAACCAAGATGCCCTTCAACAGATGAATGGATAAAGAAGATATGGTACATATATACAATGGAATATTATGCCTCCATTAGAAAGGACGGATATCCAACTTTTGTATCAACATGGATGGGACTGGAAGAGATTATACGGAGTGAAATAAGTCAAGCACAGAGATCTAATTACCTTACGGTCTCACTTACGTACTGAGAATAAAGAAAAACATGGAGGGCACTGTGAGAAGGAAGGGAAAGGTGAATGGGAGGAAATGAGAGGGGGCGATGAACCAGGAGAGACTATGGACTCTGAGCAACAAACTGAAGGTTTAGGAGGGGTGGGGGGGTTTGGGCGAGCCAGGTGGTGGGTATTGACGAGGGCACATATTGCATGGAGCACTGGATGTGGTGCATAAACAATAAATCTTGTAACATTGAAAAAATAAAATAAACATATTTGGGGGAAAAAAAAGAAATTGCCAATTAAAAGAACTTTAAGACAAAACTATGTCATTAAAACTATGTCATTTTAACGACATTCCTAAACTACTTATGTGTTAAAAATGTAAATCCCAACCCCAAATTAAAATATTTAGAGTTAAGTGAAACACGGGTTCTACATATTATAAGTTGTGGAATAAATTCAATATAGTTCTTGATAAATTCATTACATAAAAATAAAGGGAGATGAAGATAAATGCGTTAGTCATACAACTTAAAGAAGAGTAAACTCAAAAAGTAAGTGGAAGAATATCATCTGAGGTAAGGATTGGAACATGAATAATCTTAAGGATGTATTCCCAGAAGAAACCAGTAAGTAAGGAAGTAAGGAAGTGGGAAAGCAGGATCAGAAAAGGAAAGATTTGTTTTGGTCTCGTGGCAAAGGAGTTGAGCCAGTTCTTGGCTAAAAGTTGCATGAAGGTGGGAGGCATGTAAACTGCAAGGACTTCCAGCTCTCCATGCCAACAGGTGGTTCCTGTGCTCGACAGCACTTCTTCGAAGATTTCAAGTACAAACATTTAACAGCAAAGCACACAGAAGCTGGGGGTTGGGCACAATGAGCTGGTAAATATGATGCAAAGGCATTTGGTAAGGGCACCAACAGAGCCTTCTACAGAATTTCACATAGGAGAAGAGCAAACAACTCTACTAAAAGAGAAGCTTAATACAACAACAACAACAACAACAACAACAACAACAACAACAGTTACTTTAAAAGAACAAGAGTTAAAATGTTAAATGTCTAGAAAAACAAATCAAGAAAAATAGCAAAACTGCACTTTTGAATGTTTAGCCAATATTGACTAAGCTCACTATAACCTTTCTCTTCTGTTGATTACAACTAAAACTCTAGACAAAATAGAGAAAATGACTATACTGAGAAGTTAAAAATTACAGAGCAGTCACTAAAGAACAAAAGAGCCAACAGATTAATAAAAATGAAGGGTAACCAAAAAATCCAAATAATCTAAAAGCAGACAGGAAATAAGAACAAAGAGTAGAAAGACACACAAGAAACAAACAATAAAACACTTGACATAATCTGAACATATAAATGATTACATTAAATATAAATGATTTAAACATACTAAATAAAAGACAGAGGTTGTTAGTTTGGATTTAGAAGGACAAATGTCTACTAAACACTGTGCAAACACTTAAGGGAGAAATAATAACAATTCTACCCAATTTATTTCAGAACATAGAAAATGAATTATTATTTCCCAACTCATTTTGTGAAGCCTGCAGTACCTTATTCCAAATCTGACAAAAGATATTATAAGAGAAATCAATCAATCAACAAACTACAAGTATCCAAAATATATAAAGACCTTATATAATTCAACACCAAAAAAACAAATAACCCAATTTAAAAATGGGCAAAAGATATGAACAGACATTTCTCCAGAGAAGACATACAGATGGGCAATAGATACATGAAAAGATTTGTTATGCCCAGTTTTGAAGATTCCCAAAGACCACCAGGGAGCCGACTCCAATGCAAAAGCAAAGACCCTTTATTCGAGCTACCTCGAGCTCAGTCTCCCACACTCACCGACGCAGTGGCGTGAAGTAGAGAAAGAGAGAGAGGTTCAAAAAGCGCAGCAGTTTTACAGGGGCCGGTGGCCAATGACATTGTAACACACAGAGAAAGTTGCATAGTCATATTAGGCCACACACAGGTGGCCAATTGAATTACAATTTACCCTATTGTATCTGTTTGAACAGCCTATCACTCTGGTCAGAATTGGCACCCAAGTTTGGCGGGCAAAAGGCGGGGTTTACATTCTTTGGTGGTTAGGGGTTCTGCATTCCTATTGGCTAACTCTAACTCAAGGACGGGCTGGGCAATATTCTAACATTCTGTGGTTTTTCTCAGGAGCCAGTCATGTGGGGGTTATACACAAGATAGTGGGTGTAGCACAAAATAGAGTTGGCCTTGCTCTGCTCTTTCAGATTCTCAACAGCATTAATCATCAGGGAAATGCAAATAAAAACTACAATGAGATATTGCCTCACACCTGTCAGAATGACTAAAATCAAAATCACAAGAAATGCAAGTGTTGGCAAGGATGTAGAGAGAAAGGAACCCTTGTGTACTGTTGGTGGGAATGCAAACTGGGGAAAATGGTACAGCCACTGTGGAAAACAGTATAAAGTTTCCTCAAAAAATTAAAAATAGAATTATCAGGGGCACCTGGGTGGCTCAGTGGGTTAAAGCCTCTGCTTTCAGCTCAGGTCATGATCTCGGGGTCCTGGGATCAAGCCCTGCATCAGGCTCTCTACTCAGCGGGGAGCCTGCTTCCCCCTCTCTCTCTGCCTGCCTCTCTGCCTACTTGTGATCTCTTTTGCTCTGTCAAATAAATAAATAAATAAAATCTTTAAAAAAAATAGAATTATCATATGATCCAGTAATTCCATTACTGTGTATTTACCCAAAGAAAATGAAAACACTAATTTGAAAAGATATATGTATCCTATGATTATAGCATTATCTACACTAGCCAAAGTATGGAAGCAGCGCAAGTGTCCATCCACTGATGAATGGATAAGGATGTAGCATATATATACAATGGAATATTACTCAGCCATAAAAAAGAAAGCTTGCCATTTGCAACAACATGGCTGGAGCTAGAAAGTATAATGCTAAGTGTAATAAGTCAGTCGGAGAAAGACAACTACCATATGATTTCATTCATATGGAGAATGCAAGAAACAAGAAACAAAGCAAATGAACAAAGAAAAAATAGAAAATAAAAAGACAGACTCTTAGCTATAAAGAACAAATTGATGGTTACCAGAGGTGAGGTAGGTGGGGGGATGGGTGAAATAAGTTGAGGGGATTAAGAGTACACTTATCTTGATGAGCACTGAGTAATGCATAGAATTGTTGAATCACTATTGTACACTTGAAACTAATATAACACTGTATGTTAACTATACTGGAATTAAGTAAATCAGTAAGTAAGTAAATAAATAAATAAACTACAGACCAGTAATCTTTCATAAGTTTAGAGGCAAAAATTCTGAAGAAAATGTCAGCAAATCAATTCTAATAATATTTTGAAAGAATAATACGTCAAAGGGGAGCCTGAGTGACTCCGTCAGTTAGGCATCTGACTTTTGATTTTGGCTCAGGTCGTGATGTCAGGGTTGTGAGATTGAGCCCCATATTGGGCTCCATGCTGGGTGTGGTGTTTGCTTAAGATTCTCTCTCTTCCTCTCCCTATGACCCTCCCTCCACTCTCTCTCTAAAAAAAAAAAAGAAGAAGAAGAAAGAATAATATATCATGATCTTGTGAGGGTTGATTCTGAGAACACAAGGTTAGTTTAACTTAACAATAAATGTAAATCACCTATTAGCAGAACAAAAAAGAAACAGCTTGTGATCATCTTCACAGGTGCAAAAGAAGCACTTGACAAAATTCAACCATTTGTAATTTTTTAAGATCTCAGCAACCTTGGAATTTAACAGAATTTCCTTAATCTAATAAAGGCCTTCTACCAAAAAAAATGTAGCTAACATCAAATTTGAGGATGAAAGAAGCAAAGCAAGTCTTCTATCCTCATGACTTTTATTCAACATTATACCAGAAGTCCCAACTAGTACAAAAAGACAAGAAAAGGAAATAAAAGATATACATATTGCAAAGAAAGAAATAAATATCCCTTCCCCCCCCACAGGCTAAATAAGGGCTAAGCAGAAAACCCAAAGGAATTAATAAAAATAACTCCTACCACTAATATGTGAGTTTAGCAAGGTCACGGGATATAAGACAAATATACAAAAATCAGTAGTATTTCTATATACTATATACAAAGAGAATTCAAAAATTTAAAACAGTACCATTTTGTGTTTATACCATTCACCAAAACATGAAACACTTAGGTATAAAATTTAAGAAACATGCGTAGAACCTATACACTGAAAAGTATAAAACTGCTGGTAAAATAAAAGATCTAGATAAATGGAGTGATAAATTTATGTTCAAGGATTGGTGTGTCAGTATTAAAATTATCTGTAGATTCAATGCAGTTCTAATCAAAATCCCAGGAAAGAATTTTATAGATATTGATAAATTGTCTCTAAAATTGAATTGGAAAGGCAAAGAAAATAAAGTAGTCAAAAAATTTGTGAAATGAACAACAAAGCCACTGGTCTTCTATGACTTGATTTTAGTATTTGTCATAAAGCTACAGTAATCAAGGCAGTGTGATTGTGTAAAGATAGTGTGGAAGTATAAAAAAACACATAGAGATCTATGGAACAGAATGGAGTCCAGAAGCAGACCCAGAGAAATGTAGTCAATGGATTTTTTTTTTTACAAAAGTGTAAAGGCAATTAAATAGAGAAAAAACAGTTTTCAACAAATAATCAAAAGAAAAAATTAAAAATTGAGAAGATATAAACAAGAGAGAGAAGGGAAGACAAAAAGGAAAAAAAATCACTTCCACTCATACCTCATACTTTATCCAAATATTAACTCAAAATGTATTGTAAACTAGAAAATGCATTTTAAAACTAGGAAAATAAAGGATAAAATATTTATGACCTTGGGCTGGGAAAAGACTTCTTAGATACGGCATCAATCATGCCCTACAATAAGAAACAAAAACAAATTGAACTGCACTGAAATAAAAACTTTGTGTGCTTTGTGAAAGACTCTTAATAGCCATGGAATGGGAGAAAATATTTACAAATCACATATCGGACCAAAAAAACCCCAAACAAGCAAGCAAACAAAAATAAACCAAAAAACCTTTATCCAGAATAAACAAAGAATTTCAAAACTTAACAATAGGAAAACAATACAAAGTGGGCAAAAGATTTTAAAAGGGACTTTGCCAAAGAAAATACAGATAGCAGATAAATACATTTAAAGGTTCTCAACATCATTAGTCATTAGGGAAATGCAAATTAATAATAGGGTAAGATAATATTACCTGTCTATTAAAATGGCTAATAAAAGGAAAAAACCTGTCAATACCAAATGCTGTCTAGGATACAAAGCAACAGGAACTTTCAAACATTGCTGGTTGGTATGAAAATTGGTAGAGCCACCATGGAAAGCAGTTTGTCAGTTTCTGCTAAAATTAAACATGCATTCACCATTTCACGCAGCAATTCCAGGCTTGGGTATTTAACCAAGAGTAATGAAAACTTATGTCTACATAAAATCCTGTACATAAATGTTTATAGTGACTCGATTCATATTCACCAAAAAAAAAAAAATCCTGGATAAAAATGCAAATGTCTTCAACTGGTGAATGGATACACAAACTGGTATGGGCATACAATGGAGTGCTTTTTTTTTTTAATAGAGCTTAGCAATCTGATATTAAAATACAAATTGAGGGGTGGAAAAAGGGAAAATAATACTATTTTAAAAAGAAAACGTAAAGAGGGAAATGTGCCAGGTAATAGATTTGTTATAGAGCTAACCTCATTGAACCAATGTGGTGTTATACAGGAAGAGATAAATAGACCTAGGCTAATCCAGAAATAGAAGTACCATTTAGAAGGGAAAGGTGGAGTGTTCCACCACTGTGCTGGGACAAAGGTCCATCTGTCTATACATACATGCATTATACACATGCCTATGTAAGTCTATATGACATCCACATATAATATAGAGGGAGCTCTAGAGATATTTATGGGGGTCTTTCTGTGTGTGTATACACATGTAAAAATATGTATATATGTATGTATGTACATACACATGTAAGAATATATAGTATATATTCTGTATATTTCTACATCTCACTATTTACAAAACCGCAATCTGGGAATTGTAAAGTTATAAATGTGAAAATGTAACAGGTTTAGAGGTGGATTTCCTAAACACAATACCTAGAGCACACACCAACAAAGAGAATACAATGATAAGTGTGATTACATTAAAAATTAAAATATCTGTGTGTCAAAGGCACCATTAACAAATTTGAAAGAGTAAGTCATAATCTAGGACTGTATATCCCAGCACATATAATCAACATCATAGTATCAAGAATTTATGAAGTACTCCTACAAGGCAATTAGAAACAAATAGTTTAATGGTCAAATTCATAAGAGAGAAAACCCTAATGGCCCATAAGCATATGAAGTGCTGCTTAATTTCACTAATATTCAGAAAGAATTCAAATCAAAACAATGAGATGCAATTTCTCCACATCAGAGCTTGCCACCAGATTGGCTGATATGTGAGGATCCAGCAATATCCAGTGGTGCTTGAGACTGAGGGGAAATAAAAACATTCACAAGTTGTTGGTGGGAATTAAAACTAATAAAACTACTTTCAAAAATAATTTGGCCAACTTGAATCCAGTGGACAGTGCACATACCCCGTGGCTCAGGATTTCCACCCTCGGTGTCTGCTGCAGAGAACGTTGGCTTGGCTGCTCATGAAGGTGCACTCGGGTTACGTCAGTGGCTACAGCAGAAAGTTGGCCAACAGAGAGTGGATAAATTATCGTGGTACATTCATACGATATATATAACCCTTCTATTAAAACGAATGAACTGAATGTGTGCATGTCCACAGGGAGAATCTCAAAAGCATAATGTGGAGGAGGAAAAACAAAGCGGCAGATATGTATGAATTTTATGACACCATTCCCATAAAATGTGGGATCATATACAATGATCGTTCATGGATGCACATGTATGAGGCAAAAGCGGGAGTCCTGATAAGGGAGGATGCACCCCACTTCAGGGGTTCATTTTGAGGAGATGTATACAAAAGGTCTTCAACCCATCTGTAACCATTTTCTTGAAGGAGAGAAGAGAAAGAGTGGAGAGGGAGGGAGAGAGAAAGATGAATGGATGATGCATTTATATGTGGATGGGCTATTGTCTGTTTTCCCCTGAATTTTGTTTCTTTCTGTTTGAATAATTCTATAACAAAAATAAGAATAAGAAGGAGGAGATGAAGGAGAAAGGAAGGGAGAGGCCAAATAGAAATTCATTGAAGTACTTAGGACAACCATCTCCTTAGAGCATTATGGGAGATTGCATTCTGTTCTTTACACTTCGTCATATTTTCTAAATTATCCCCAGTAAGCAGGGAAGACTTTCATAATCTGAACAAAAACAATAAATGCTGTTTTAAAAGCAGTTTGCTAGGCTGTTGTGATTTCAAAGTCTGGACTGTGGGAGAGACACTGGTATTTTGGACATCCAGGCCGGCTCCCAGAGCAACTTTTCCAAGTCAGCTTTCTGGGGGAACTGATAAGGGCACAACCGAATTTAAATTTCACTATCAGTGCCACCCCCTAGGCCTCAGGAGGTGAGGGCTCCAGGAGTCTCGATCCCTCTGCCAGCCTCCTCGGAGACCGAGGCTGCAACAAGAGATAAAAACCAGCTTTGTTGTTCTCTCTGAAAACCTGAAAATCATTCTTTAAAACCAAGGTCACTGTCCCCACAGCCAAGTCATTGGGAAGATCTGCTGGATGCCCTTGAAACGTGGCTGTGACCCCCTAAATCTCCCAGCCTGGGCATGATCCCATGTGCATTGTGTAGGCATTGTGCTCAGCAACTTTGATTTTATCCCCAGGAGCTTTTACATTTGTTTCTCAGAACAACTCTGGGAAAGCTTTGTCTTGTTTCCATTTCAAAGCAGAAAAACTGGGAGTCAGAGAAGTTAATTAACTCAGAAAGGGCCACCCAGCTAACAAGCACTGTAGAGTCAACACCCCAGGAGGCCACCCAGAGCTCTAATGGTGGAATATAAGGCACTAATAAAAAGCTAGGAAGTTAAAAAAGATTTTGGATAGGGGTGGAATATTCCCCCAAATCCTAACCCCACATCAAAAGCAGCCCCAAGTGTAGGGGCAGGGTGGGTCCAACTTGGAGATCAGACTCTGAGCATTCCCATCCCAACACCATCCCTGCCTTCCTACAGGGGTCCCTGTAAGTAAGAGCCCACCACCTCCTCCCACCTCCCACTACTCATGCTTAATTATCAGGCACTTAATGTTAATATAGAAGACATTTAAGTACCCTGGCAAGACCTAAAGGAACAGGAATGAGAAAATGCTCAATGATTTCTCCCATCAGTCCCTCTGATTGCTCTTAACCCAGTTTTCTGGACAGGATCTGTTGCAGCCAAGCTCCAAACTAGTCATTTTTAACTTCCTCTGTCAGGAAAAACACCCAGTACTCAGAGGCCCTCAGGGGCCCTCAAGAGATCTAGGCAGGCAGCAACCCGCAGGGTGGCTATTCCCCCAAATTGGGACTGGCTCTGGGAAATCCTATAGGTTTCTGCATACTAGCTTAACGACTAGGTTCTCAAGAGGGAGGGGAGGAGGACTGGAGCCTTCTGACTAGTCTCCTGACCTCCTCTCTGGGACCCTGGACCTGCCAACTCCAAGCTTACCGAGCATCCATATTGGGTGACTTCATCCCCTTGCCCCATGGGGCAAGCTCCCTCTGTATGCCAGCCTCTCCCGGGCCTGAGGATGTGCCCATGAAACTGGTCTTGCCCACCAGACAGATCATCTAAAAGCAATGGGAATAGTTACTCATCTGCCTGGGACTGAGAGCCCCTGGGGCAGCATGCATTACTGAAGGGGTCTGACATTGCTCTCCTGATGCCCTGGGCCATGAGCTGGACACGGTCCCCGTTTTCAGCAGAGGCTGATACCCCGAGGGCTGTCACATCATCTTGACCCAAATCCAGGCATCTGCCCCCGGCAGTCTTCACTCAGTCCTGCAGGGGCCAGGAGGTAACATAAGTGTGGTCTGAGGGAAACGGGGCAGGAGCCTGGAGAGCATGTGCTCCTCTGAAAGGATCACCTCATGGTGTATGTGGGGTAGAGGAAACCAACAGACAACTAACTACCTGTTACCAGCACCAAGAATCAAGCACCAGCAACAGGCCAAGAAGAGAAGCAATTTGGGGTAGGGGTCACTGAGGCTGGACACATGAATACTGGGCTCGATTATACCAGAGCTTTCAATTTTTTTCAAGAAAAACTGGAACTCTCAATTTTTATATTAAAAGCGCTCACATTTTTAACAGTAGTAACTATTTTTTAGAGGCTGTGTATCTCCCTGAACCAAATTTAAACAAGTGTACTAGTTGGATTTGATCTCCAGGCTACCATTTGGTCTACGGGCTGGCTAGTGGCAGGTCCAAGAAATATAATACAGCCATCGCCACCGTAACAATAATAGAAGGCAACTCTCTCACTACCACTGACAGAAGTTTACACTAAATCAGCCCGGTGAGGTAGGGGCACAGATGTTTTTTGTGTCTTCGTACCATGGCCCACCTGGGATGTCAGGGACACTGTGGTGGGCGGGTCCATACAGGTGGACATCCAAGGGCCCACTTAGTCCCTCCACTCTCTGCCACAAAGCTTCCTTCCAGGGGTAGAGGATGAAGTCTTCCAGCATGGGAGCTGGCCTAAGACTGAGGAGGGGGATGGTCGATGGCCCAGAAGTGAGGGCCCCTGGAGGCAACCCTACCCAATGGGGGTAGGACTCAGTGCACAAACATCTCAACCTGCTGTCTTTGGAGGGACAATTCTGAGGGGTGTTCTGTGAGTGACTTCAGAGGGTCCCCAGCAGGAGTGAGCCATCATTGCCCACAGCAGTAGCAGCTCACTCCCTTGTCTTCCTCCTGCTTCTTCTGCTCTCCACCCCCTCACTCCTGCTTCCTGGAATCACCTGCCAAAGAAATCATCTGCACCCAGTTCTTCAGTCAGCCCCTGCTTTCAGAGGTTCCTAAATTAAGACAGATGGCTGGAAGATAAGGACACTAGAGCTAGAAGAGGTTAAGCAACTTGCCCAGGGCCACTCAGCTCATAAAGGATAGAAGTGGAATTAATAAGGACTGGCTGGTTCTCTTGTCTGGCTCTTAACCACCTCCTTGCAAAAACGCAGGCTTTGGCCCCTTGACCATAAGGTCAGTTTTCACACTTTGAATCTGAGCCTCTCAGCATGCCCAGGGGAAGTGCCCAGAGTGTAGCACACCCACCAAAAAGTAGGACTGTCTACTCTAGAACTGGGCAAAACAGGTCCAGTGCACACCCCAGAGGGTCCTGGGAAGAGTGGGGTCAGGACACTGCCTGGACACAGGAAGTTTGCCTGCCCTGCTCCTCCTCAGCAAGAGCAGAGCAGAAGGGACCTTGAGCACCCCCTAGGGGCCAAAAAGATCCAGTGGTGCCTGGAATGTCAGAGCTGAGATGGGCTGGGAGGGCTGGGGAGGCTACCAGGAAGAAGGCTGGGGCGTGAAGAGGGGCCACTTTCCCAAGACCCCATTGGGGTCTGGGATGAATAGAAGGCACATAAAGAAGAGGAATGAGTCCAGGGCTCTGCCCTTCTCCACGCTGAGGTAAGACGGGCCTCCAGCCTCCCGGTAGCACTGCCCACTCTCTCCAGCAGGAAGGAGGAGGCCAGGTGCAGCCCCAGCTTGATCTCCTAAGGGACCAGTCAGAGAAGCCAGGCAAAGCTGGAGAGAAAGGGTCCCAGACACAAGGGATTTGGGTGTGTGAGGCTTGCCTCCCTGGCAGGCGGGCAGTGTGAGGGGTCAGGGCCTCCTTGTCACCCCTCCCGACAAAATGGGCCCCGGCTAGGATTCTAGCCGTGACTGCAGGGTCAGTTCTGTCACCTTCCATGGGATCCCAGGCCCATGGGCTCGCTTCCCACATCTGTTTCCTATGTACCTAACAACAACCACGATGTTGGTTAAACTCTCCCTCATATCCAACTTTTGCTGAATCACAGTAGCCCAGTGGCTCGGGTACTGACTGGCAATCCTGGTTTGGGAGTTGAGGAAACTCAGGCACAGCTGGGTTAGTAACTTGCCCAAAGTCACAGAGCCTATCCACAGCCTTATGGGCCTTCTGATTCCAAAGACCATGTGGACTCACTCTGCTGCCCTTCCTCTATTCCCTTTATTTTCAGAAAAAATCATTTTAGAAGGAGCCTTGACCCCAACATTTCCAGGAGCTTTACTCTGCTGGATGTGGAAGAAGAAAAACCCTAAAAGATCTATTTAAGAGCCTGTACATATGGAACAACCACCTCGGAGCAGAAGGAGCAGAAGGAGACCGAGGAGCAAGCGTGCAGGCGGAGCCGTGAGTGGCTGGTCTGGGGGCCAGGGGATGTCAGAGCTGCACTCCATGGGCATGAGCCCCAGATGTGCCTGCAGATCCCTCGCCAAAGTGCTCCCTGAGACCTGACTGGGAAAACCCCTGTGGGGCCTGAGCCAGAGCTGTAAAAACTCAGGGATACCACCTGAGAGCAGGAGAGGAGCCTGTCCAGCCCTACAGGGGATGGACACACAGCACCCAGAGTCCATGGAAAGGGAAAGGATGGGGGGAAACTGCTTGCACAAGCGTCCACATCCATCCTGACGAGGCCCCATGAGTGCTCAGGGCAGCTATGCTGTCCCCGTGCTCCTGGTGAGGACCCTGAGGCTCCACAGGACAACCAGCCAAGCAGGGCCTGGAGCCCATGCTGCTGATAACCACGCCCTCCATCTCTGTCCCTCGTGCTCCTCACAAGTGCCTCACTCCCTTACTCTTTACACGTTCATTCAACAAAGGCTTGCAGAGTACCAAGGCCAGACCCTACTGAGCACCATGGCTCAGTATGGGTTCTAGCTGGAGCTCTTGGGATCAGAGAGGACTGGTACTTCCTGGATCCCCCTCTTGGTGCCCAGAAATGCAGGCGTGCTGGCCTCCAGACTGGAGTTCTCTTCCATTGGGCCAGACTGTAGACTCAGGGGGCATATCTAAAAGCACTTATCGGACACATGTGATAAAATGACAAGGAACCACACACATTCATTGTCATTGTTACAGTGGGGTTGATACTGAGCTATTGTTATGTGGATATAACTAGGGGGGGCACTGGTTGGAGGCTGCACCAGATCTCCCCCCACCACTGCAACTTCTTGCCAATCAAGAACTATTTTAAAATAAAAAGTGTTTTCCAAAGTTCTTGCAAGAAGCCGAGTGTGACAGTGTTTCCCTGCCTCACCACCGTGTCTTCCCATGACACTGACTTGCCAGGAAGAGGTGCAGAGCCCCCATGAAGCCTTGGCACTCTCTCTCCAAACGGCTCCAGGTCAGAGTCAACCCTGGGCGTTCTCTCCTTGGCTTCCGGTTTGCAGAGATGAACCGAAGGAGGACATCAGCTCCTCCATAGAAAAAGGAGGAAGCCTGATTTATTTCCTGGGCAAGAAGGAGCTTGGAGCTGCTGCACAGACTTCCAGGGGGAAAGCAGGGGGAACGATTTCATGTCAGGGTGTTTCATTGACTGGGGCAGCCAGACTCAGATTTACTGTTCCAGGAAGGACTGGAACAAGGACCATGATAAACTGAGGGCCAGAGGTGACCAGGAGGGGTATATGGAGAGAGCTTGGTATCAGGAGAGATTTGTGGAAATAGCTTGAAAATGAAAAACAAAAAAAACAAAAACAAATAAACAAACAAAACAAACCCTTGTTAAAAATATACTAAAATAATTCCCACCAGCCTATTCCTTTCCCACTGTGCACCCCAGGAACATCCCCTCATGTTCTCACAAAACCTGGAGAGAGTGAGTCCCAAGGGCTGCCTGTCTACCCTGGGGCCCTCAGTACAGTGTGTGGGCTGGCCCACTATGGAAATGCTAAGGATGATTTCCCAGCAGAGCCTTTCTGCTGAGGGCTCCCCACACACTTGTCCTTGAAGGAGGCAATGCTATAACCCCCCATTTCCCAGGTGAGGGGACTGAGGCCGAGAAGCTAAAGAACTCACTTGAGGTCACAAGGCCGCGTCCATTTGATGACCACCCGGGAGTGGTCAGGTGCCAGGATGGATGCTGGAGTGAGGGTGCAGGCAGCTGGTAAGTACCCTCTCTGCCCCACAGAGCCTCTCAGTGTTGTGCCCAAAGTCTATTCTCAGCCACCAGTGCGTTGATCCTGAGGAAGGAGACAGAGTCTGTCCAGCCCCACTTTGCAGATCATGTAGTAAAGGCCCAGGGAGTGGAACAGTTGGCCAGGGCCTCCCAACAGGGCTGACACCACCCCAGGCCTCTGGTTCCAGGGCATGGGGTGGAGGGTAGGGGGATTAGTGTGAGACCTGGCCCCAGAGTGAGGGCAGGAGACCCAGACCAAAGGAAGTGGAGATGGGGGAGCCTGGGGTAAGCCTAGCCGATGTGGCCTCCAGGGGCTCCTAGCCTCTCTCCTGGCCTCATCTCTGCAGGCTACAGTCTGCCCAGTTTATTAGCTGTACCCCTGACCCTACTAGGTGCTGCTGACAGACTCTGATCTACCTGGTGTGGCCAGCTCCAGCTCTCAGATGCCCCAGGGAGAATTGGGGCAGTGGGGGAGGCCTCTCCTGGACCCAGCATCCATGGAGCAGTTCACATGAGCCCTCCCTGGTCCTCCTCCCTGGGTGCTCAAGGATGGCAATGATGCTGGGACAAGCAAGATATTCGGCCCGAGCCCCAAGGCCTGCAAACTGGAGTCCTGGGTTCCTGTCCTGGACTGCTATGCGGCTGCATCCTCTTCTCACATCCACATGCTCCCCATTAGTACAGAGGGTGCCAGGTCAGAAGTCCTGCCTGGCTCACACCTGCTGTGTGGGACTCCCAGGAGCAGACTGTTGGCCTTGGCCCAGTCAGGCTGGCCTGAGCAGGACCCCTAAGTTAGAGATCAAGGGAAACCCTCCTGCCTGGTGAAATTTGAGAGGCACTCCCATAAAAGCACCCCCACAACCACTCAAATATGCCTGAAATGCACCATCTCTGCCTCACTTCTTTGAGGTATGCCTTAGCCACACAGGCCCTCTTGGACACAATGGTTTCTTACCTAGAAGGACAGAAAGGGCAGCCCCCAGAGAGGCATGGGGAGAGGGGCCAGGCGGACATTCTCTCCTTACCCTTCTCTCCCTGATACTCCCCTCGGCCTTGCCAAGTTCATGCTTCCATTCCCACTCTACAAATGGCCACAATGGTGAGGAACAGCTGGAGCCAGAACTCCAATCCAGGTCGTCTGACTCCTGAGCTCTTTCTCTACAAAGGACTGCAAGGAAGAAAGGATGGACAGGCCCATACTGCCAGTCAGGCCATCAGCTCCCAGGACCCAGAGCTGCCACCAGCCCACCTGGTGTACCTTGGGCAGAGTAAGTTAGCAAAAAGCCAAATGAACAAAAATATAAAAAACCTGACCATAAATTATTAACTTTCATTTCTTATAAGAATACACATACTTTTCCAGCACCCGTGATAGCTTCACAAAAATAAATATTTTTGACAAGAAAACTCTAATTTCCAAAATTATATATGCCATAATCTTTTTTATCACAACACAATAAGACTAGAAGTGAATAATAAAGATGTAAACCTAATCCCTTGGAGCTTTCCAAACTTTTTAAATTTAAAACTGTTCCACAAAACTCTTGGATCAAATAGAATTTGGATCTCATTTAGAAACAAACAAAAATAAGGCACTCATATCATCACATCAAAGCTTAAGGGATTCATCCAAAAATACACACAGAGGAAAATTAATAGTCTTGGTTGATTTGGTTCAATATCAATATCAATATCAAATATTGATATTGATTTGGTTCAATATCAATATGGTTGATATTCTTGTTCATTATTGAACAAGAATAAAAGAAATAAATTGAGCATTCAACTCAATACTTTAGAAAAAAGCAGACAAAAGGTACCAGGGTGGCTTAGTCAGTTAAACCTCTGCCTTCAGCTCAGGTCATCATCCCAGGGTCCTGGGATTGAGCCCTGCAGTGGGGAGTCTGTTTCTCCCTGTCCCCCTGTTCTTCTCTCTTGCTCGTGCTCTCTCTCTCTCACACTCTCTTTCTCTCAAATAAATGCATAATCTTTAAAAGAAAAAAGCAGATAAAATGTAGCATGAGGAAGTAAGGGAAAAGAACAGCCTCTGTCCTAACCTAGTAAGGAGGAACATCCAAGGTTCCCACCTCCTTTACACGAGGACAGTTTGTATAAAATAATGCAACATGAATGCTTTGTAGACCATTTTAATATTAGAATCTTTTGAAATAAATATTGTGGGACCCTGCCTTAGGTAAAAATTGTTTTCTATGTAAAACATGAAATGGGCAAGCAGTTTAATGCCAGGACCAGACCAGAGCTTGTGAATGAACACCTTCGACCTACATTCAGAAAGACCCAGCAAGCAAATCCAACCAGTGAGACTCAGAAAAACCTGATCCAGTGCTTGCCCATCCTTGACCCCAGCATGTTAACTGCAGCTATCAGATTCAGAAACTGAAATGGCATATATGTGTATGTGTGTGTATATATATATATATACACACACATACACATATATGTATGCTAAATGAACTATATATGCAAATAAGTGTATAGCTGTTTATAACCAACACAGATTAACTGAAAAGGTAGATTGATGATGATGATGATAAGGTGAATTCATACTACAAATCAGTAATAATGAAATATTAAAGTTATACTTTTTCCAAAAATGCCTATGGGTGGAAAAGGCCATGATAAGGGCAGAAATTCTGAATCAGGTCATACAGAAAGTACAAAATGAGAGACTTTGGGAGAACACAATGTGTGGCACGCACGAGTTTGGCGATGAACCTCACCCTCAAGTGCTAGTCATGCCCTTGAGAATGCAGGACAGCCTGACTCCCTTACACCTGTGGCCACAGGTGGAATGATTGAAGAAGGAGAGTCTGCTCTTGGGGCTTCAGTGTTTATGACAGTGGCTTCTCTTCCAGCAGCCCATGAACCCCAGTGGGGCAGATGCCAGAAATCGGGGTTCACGTGACCCTCCAGAAAGCCTACTATCGTGCTGACCCTGGAGTAAGTGCATGTCAAAGAACAAACTCTATAAAACTTTTGGCACAACTGGAAAATTTCCATCTCTATCCATGAACAAGCCCCCAAAAAACTAAAATGTAATGAGGAGGGAGGGCAGGAGGGGTGGGAGAAGGGAAGGGAAGAAAAAACCTAGTCCATTAGAGACAAACGACTACCAGCATTTACTTTGGACACTATTGCTAATCAAATCTTACAGTCATTCGGTCTGCACCTCTAGACCTTCCCAGGTCATTACAGTCTCACAGGATCTGCTCTGGGCCCACAGCAATGATTACCTGTATGGTAGATACATTTCCATATTCGATTATAATTAACTTAGTAACCACTTTATTTTGTAACAACTTTATTGAGGTATAATTTACATATCATAAAATTCACCTGAAACTACCTTTAAAGAATGCATAATGAGCAATTAGGAGCCGAGCAAAGTTATTGGGAGCATAGAAACTTCTCAGAGATGCTTGGGGATCTATAACATGCACGGAATTGGACCATCCCTGGGGACTGGCTTCTGTGAACCACATCAAAGTGTGGTTCTGTGAACCTTTGTTCCTCTTCCTAAGAAAGCACAGGGTGTGTGGATTCCACAGGTGGATGGCACTGTGTCTGCCCAGGCATCTCAGACTTTCTTGCAGCCCGAGGAGCCCCATGTTTATTGCAAAAATTATTTCTCTGAAAGCTGCTGAAAGAGATTGTGGGCTATAATTAGAATAAGGCCCTGCAGGATTACATTCACAAATGTAATTACATAATCGTTTAGAGCTAAATAGCACCATGAGAGGACGCAGTTTCCTGAGGATTGCAGTGAGGGGAGGTGTGGGTGACTCCTGGGGACCAGGGGTTCTGAGACCCCTTTCTGTTGCCAGCTGAGCCCAGAAATGGAGGAAGGAGAACCTGAAGATCCCTATTTTCTCAGTGGGCTTGTCTTGGGCATCAGATCAGCCCAGACTTCATGGAGGGTGAGGATACGTCCAAATATGAGCCAAGCTGGAATTCTCATTAAACACACTAGAAAAGAGACAGGGGGTTGGGATTCATCCGTTGCTTTTTGTTTGGTTCATAGAAACCCTGTCTGTGGCACATATGCGGCTGCGAGTGTCAGGCACTCAGCCACACTAGAAAGTGCATAGAATCTGTTGTCTTACTCTCTGGGGGCCTGGGGAGCACTCAGCCTTCGGGACCTTCTCAAGCATCACTCTGCTGAAGACACCGGATCGTTCCTGTTCCACAGCGGACATCAACATGGCAACCATCCCCAACCCTGGGCTTCCAGAGACTGGATACCATTTCCTTCTATCAGACAGCAGTGATTTATTCAACGTGCTGTGCTTCTCATAACTTCGTAAGATATGTCATGTGGTTAAATGTACAAATGAGAAAAATCTGTTTCACTGGTCCAAGTGTCCTAAATTTTAGTCCAGAAAAAAAGGTAGCTCTACAAGTAGACCACAGCTTTTGAAAGCCATGATGATAAATCGCATTAATTTGGATGCCATTAATCTAGAGAATGTGCTAATCCCGTAGGCCGAGGAGGAAGCTTAGCTTTGAAGAAAGCGTTTGCTTTCTAAGCAAAGAAGGATGCAAACAAACCACAGTAAGTGTAACCTACTTAAAAGCAAATGTTGTTCTTAAAGAAAAAGGTGCACATTAAGTTATGGCTGCTCATGAGCCCTAATCTCTTCAGTTCCCCCTTTTCACTCTAGCCATCGCCCAAGCCACCTGCCGCCCAATACCAATTCCAGGACCTCACCTGGCCCCAGCAAGCAGGATACTCCCTCCCCCCAGTACTGAGTTAAGAAATGGAAGTGCCACCAGAGAGCCACTGGTCTCACAGACACCTTGGGGAAACTGAGGCCCAAAGAGGTGAAGGAACCTGCCCAAAATCCCACATCCAGCAAGTCCACCCAATGGTTAAGAGCCCCCAGCCTTGCCTCACACAGATCAGGGTCCTAATCTCAGTTCTGACTCCTTTAGTGAGACTTTGGACAAGGCAACTTGGCCCTGTCGAGTCTCCATCTATGTTAGACAGAGGAAGGCTCCAGACTTCTCTGAGGTCTAGATAAGAGTGATCCAAATTCCCACTCTCTGAGGACCTCTCCCTGAGGACCACTCTCCCTGAGGACCCCTCCCTAAGATCTCTGTAAACCCCTGCGGTCATCCCTGCCTGGGGAATCCCACTCTCGCACAGTATCTGTTCCTGCTGCACTGATGCCAGTCGGACAGCCAGCCCATCTTCAGTAGTACACCCGCCCTGGAAGTGGTAGGCTTGCTGAAGGGTTCATTTTGGGTTAGGCTCCCCAGCAGCACAGGAAGAGGGCTGGCCTTTTGTACCCTTGGGGTCACTCAGTCAGGTGTAGGCTGTGGGGACCAAGGGCTGTAATCAGCTCAGGGCAGTTCCCCAGAAAAGGGGCAGAAGCCCCATAACCATAACCAAGTCTGGCTGGGGCACCCGCAGCATCCATCACAGGGAGGAGGTGGAAATGGTGCCCTGAGACTTCCATCATGAAGGCGGAGTTCTGCATCAGCCTCAGGCACCCTGTGCCTGGCCCACACCAAAGAGCACCCCTCCCCCATGCAACCCTACCCTGGCATCCTCCTGCCTCTCTCCCACGTTCCCTGCTCCTCTTTGTCTTCTCTCCTCTCCTTCTCTAGAATGAAAAAAGTCTCATTTTCTTCTGCAGAACAGTTTCATCATTCTTTTTTTTTAAGATTTTTTTTTATTTATTTATTTGACAGACAGAGAGATCACAAGTAGGCAGAGAGGCAGGCAGAGAGAGAGGAGGAAGTAGACTCCTCGCTGAGCAGAGAGCCCAACGTGGGGCTCGATCCCAGGACCCTGAGATCATGACCTGAGCTGAAGGCAGAGGCTTTAAACCACTGAGCCACCCAGGTGCCCCCATCATTCTTTTATTTGTCTGTCACCCAAGCCACTGCCCACCATCCCCACGTTTGCCAGTTTTAGCCCCGAAGTCCAGTCCCGGGAAGACTTGCATCCCGGGCAAACTGGAACCCAGAGTACAGAGCCAGGTGCAATTGTCTAGACTTGAAATATCCTTAAATATGAATTGTTTTTACAGCCATTGTGACTTATAAAGGCTCCCTCTCAAATGGACAGCAAGTATGACATTTGCTAAGACGGCTAATCGTCTTTTCTTTTTAATCGGGAATGGGTACTGCATTACATCAAATGCTGCTTCAGCCTCTATTAAGAGACTCACATGATTTAATCTGCCAGTGGAGTAATTACATTAGTATATTTCCCAATGTTGAATCGTCCTTTGTTGCTGAAATAAGCCATATTTGAACACTCTGTATATTTCTTATGATCTCATGCTTGATTTGATGTACCAATATTTTATAGGAAACTTTTGTTTCTAAATGAGGTACATCCACAGTTTTCTTTGGTTGCCTTTGTCTGATGTTGGTGCCGGGCATAGGCTCACCTTGCAAAATGGGCTTGGGAACTTTTCCACTTTTTTCACTCATTTCCTGAATAACCCAAACATGAGAGCAAACAATGAAAGAAGATATTCAAAGATACAATACAGGAAATTTTCCAAAAGATGAAGAAATTCATTTTTACACCCAAAAGGCACAACATCTTCAGGAACAAATTATTTAAAATGATAGCTATCAAGAAATATAATGGTTAACTAAGAAAATAATTCTTCATGCACTCACAGGGGAAAAGGAAAGGGATTCTCAGGGTGGGAGAGGTTTGTGAAATCATGCTGTGTTTAGTCTTTTCCTCAACAATTTTCAAAGCAGTGGATGAAAGAAAAATGTCCACAAACTTGCAGTTAAAATGTAAACCTAAAATGTTATGACCATTCCATGTGTCATTTGAGCAAAAAAGCAACAGGAAAACATTGTCAAAGAACATGAAGGAACTCGGGGAACATAGCCTCCAGGAACTTCTCTTTAAAAACCTAATTGATAGTTAAACCCAGGCAAAGTATAACAAAAGGAAAAGGAAATTGGCAAAATGATAGCGTTAGGGGAAAAAATAGAGAGGTCACTATAAGGAATCCTCAGCCCTGGAAGTGTCCAAGGCAAACGCAGTTATAAAGGCAAAACTATGTATGTTTCCAGCTGTCCTTAAAATCTAAAAATCAGGAGACAACCATTGTCCAGCATGAAAAAATCAGGCAACACAGAACCCATGATTCTCAGAAAGAAAAATAGCTATTTCACAGTAAAACCAACCATCAAAATAGAAAAAAACAACTTTGAAATGGAGAAGCCATCAGGAAAAAAATGACAACCACTGAATACAATAAAACAGAGAGAAAAAAAAAAAAAGCCTGTAGAAGAGAATCCAAACATTATAAACTTAGACAAGGTAAAAGAATAATCTAGTGAACAAAAACAGACAAAGAATCATCTAGAAAAAAGAAGCAAACCCTGCTAATTTCCTCATCTTTCAGAGTAAGAAGCCAGTTGCAATTGTCTAGAATTGAAACATCCTAAAAATGACTCTCAGCTCATGTTGTTTTTCATAATCTTTTTTTTTTTTTTAATCTTAGGGACTCATTTAGGAGTGACGTTTTTCTGAGGTGAAGACACATAGCTCTAAAGTTCAAACACTTCCACTGTCACTTTAGGCTTCCCATTGCTGCTATTAAGTCCAAGAAAATTTGATGATTTTATTTGTGAATAGCTATGTGAAATAATCTCATTTTATCAAACTGCTTCTATTTATGTATCTGTATATATTCCTAGAGAGATATCTGGAATGACCACCACCTAAGTTTTTTTCTTTTTGCTTCTCTCTTTTGCCTGAATTGTTTATGATAACCCATTTTTTTTAGGATATTAAAACATATATATAATCTTTTCTTTATATGAACTGTGGAGGGACACTGGGATAATTTTGATAAATATAAGGGCTATATTTGTTACAGTTTTAGGAGGAACATAGTTGTGTATCACATGAATAAAGACACTGAAATGCTTTATTTAATCAAGGGAAGATCCTGATAAAATAGGCTATTTGCAGTGTCTCTATTTTTTTAACCCATTTTTTAATAAAGTCAATAAGTTCATTATCCTTAAAGGAAAAAAATAGAAAGAAAGGGAGGGAGGGAAGAAGGGAGGAAAGAAGCGTTCAGATACATGACTCAAGTTGCTAGAGAGCACTCACTCAGTAAGACTTTACCTAGAACCCCTAGGAATGCTAAGGGGCTCTCTTTTTGCCTGGGCTGTTTAACCTGTTCAGAAGATGACCTATAGACAGCAAGGGCACACATATGGAAGATCCTGCAAGGGCATTAATCTCAAAGAAAAACAAACGCATGGAAATAGAGAGGGTTTGAACCCCTGGATCAAGCCATGCCTGAAAGCTAAGCCTTTTAGTTACTGAGTCAATAAATTTCCCTCTTGCTTAATCCAGGTATATAATGGAATTTATCAACCACAACTACAAGCACCCCAACAAAACAGCCTCCAAAGGCCCTTCTAGTTGGAATTTGGGATTTCCTTTGTCCTATAAATGTTTCCCTGCTAAGCTCCGGCCCATAGTCCTAATTTGGTCTCAGTTGCACAACGTATTCCCAAGGCTAAATGTCAAGTAAAGTGGTCAGCAAGTGGCAGAACCCCCCTAAGCCAACCCGGAGGTAGAACCACATGCTGTACACAGCAGTTCCCTTGTGACCAAGATACGTGCTCATCCATTCGCCAGCCTCGTGCTGCAGAGGCTCCGCCTTGGTGCTCTCTCAGCCAGGACTACATCTGCTTCAAAGGACCCAAAAGGCCTGCAGCTCTCCCACTGATTTCCAGGAGAGTAGGAGAAGTTTAACCAAGCATCAGGTTTAAAAGGAGCTTTGATAAAAACCCAGGCTGACTTCCTCAAGGAAGGTAGTCCTGTGGGAGAGCTGTGTGTGGTCAGTCCCAGAGACTGCTATTGCTGAGGACAGTGAGTTTGGAGCTCAATGCTCCTAAGGGCCCCAGAAAATGAAGTGGGGTGCAGGTGAGAAGTACCAGCCTGCTCCTCCCCACAGGAGCCTGCAGGGGCCTACACCGGAATTCCTGGCTCACTCCCAGCTTCCCTGGGCTTGTCATGGGAGCCCACCTTTCCCTTGCTTAACTGTGAGCTAGCGTGAAGAGCTGAATGTGGCTCATCTATGACCATCCTCAGCCCAGATCACAGCCTGGCTCAGCTCAGTGTTCGGAACCAAATGAACAAATGGACGAATGATTGAATGAAGCATATTATGTGTGCCTGCCTCTATTCCCGGCTCTGGGTTCTAGGAACCCAAGGCCAGCAGGGTCCTCGCTGCATGGTGCTCACATTCTTTTGGATCATGCCTCTAAACAAGAGAAAGAAGAGGCCATCTGGCCCAGGGCTGGGCATTCAGGACATCAGACCACCGCATGCAATCTCTGTCAGTTAGAATTGCCTGACCTTGTAACTAGCGCTAAATGTCTCTGTCCAAGCCAATTTCCTCAAGTGTCTGCACTAAGCATGGCATTTGTCAGTTTCCCTGAGCAGAAGAACTGACACAGGGTAGCTCAGTAAAGAGTCTGGAGACAGGGGCTGAGGGGAAGAAGCGTCACTCTCCTCTCCTGAGTTCTGAGAGGACAGAATTCAACCTGGTCCCTAACTGTCCATTTCTGAAATGGGCTTTCCCATGGAGTCCTTGTGTGGAGATGAGTGTCACAATCCATTTTATTGGAATCTAGAACCCATTGCTATAGCTAAAACCTGGGTGTGACACTCCAGGTGACTGGGGACTGAGGGACTATGCAAATAAGCCCCATCTTCCCCAGCAGTCAGCCCTGGGACTCTGTGGGGACTGAGCAGGAGGTCTTGGGAGACCTCTTCTGCAAGGCCATGGGGCCCTCCTCATTATCTGTTTGCGTGATAAGGAGAGCCACTCAGATGCTCAAGTTCAATTAAATCCAGGGACTTTCTTTGTCCAGAGAGAGAGAGAGAGAGAGAGAGAACAGCAAGCAAACGAGCTGGCCAACTCTCCCCTTAAAAAAACATAAGTCACGTATGCAAGGCACTTGGGATGTCGGAAGAAAAGGGATTCTGCTCCACACGTCAGCAAAGGAGCAACTAAGGCCCAAAGTGTGGAAGTGACATGCACAAGGTCACGGAGAACCTCGTCTGCAGACTCCTGGCCGCCCAGAGCTCCTCCCTGTGCTGCTACACCGAAGCTGGTCAATCTTGGCCTCTCATACTGAAGTTACTACAACACAAGTTGTCAAAATATCAGCTACAAGAAAAGGCAAGAAGATTATATGCAAAAAAGAGCAACAATTTGGGTATTCTCCAAAATTCTCCAATTGCTTGAAAACTAGTGCCTTCTTTAAAACATCCCCCATGTCTAACATGTTATCCAATATTTTATGAAGTCACAGATCAAGTTGTTTCTGATATTTTTCAGGAGCTCCATGTCAAAAGCTGATGTTAATATTTTGTGAGAGACAGGCATGGTGGAACAAATGCAAAATCAATGCCATCTGTCTCCAGGAAACTCCTCGAGATTCCAGACATCAGAGAGGCCTGACGCAAGCAGATTTGGGAACCAGAACCCCTGCATAGGCAGAGAACGGTGGGAAGTAAAACGATTCCTTCTTGGTCAAAAGAAATACTTTGGTTGTTAAAAAACAAAGATAATGAGATGGAGCCATTTCTGGGTGATTCTTTCTTCTTTAAAAGTCTCAGCCCAAACACAAGTTTCTAACAGTCCTCACACTTTGCAGCATGGTGGTATGTGGCTGGACAGCACATTTATTTTTTTTAGCACATTTATTGTTTATTGAGGGACTTCCTCAATAAACAAGGTGGAACTTGAGAACAAGTCAGTGAGGCTGATCACTGGGAATGCCCGTTAGCCCAGAAGCATTCACCTGTCCAGAGGCGGGGGGGCGGCGATAACATGGCCTCCAAAGGCACTTTGAAGACAAAACTTCTGAGAAGGCTGGCTGAGCAGGCACACTACTTGGGCAGAGGGCATGGTTGGGAAGGAGGCTTCACAGACTTATGAGGCAGACACCCACGCAATGTAGGCTTGAAAAATGGGCCAAGGTGGCCCTGGAAGTCCAGACAGCAGGACACGCTGTGACTATGGAGTCAGCCATCCGTTGGCCACACGGTAAAGCCAAATGTCCAGCCAGGAGGACATTTATGATTCCTTGTGCAAGGGGCCACTCCAGCCCTGGGGTCCCTGGAGACTTCAGAGCCCTCTGAGCAGCTTCCCTTCCTACCTGGCTTCATGGCCACTTGTGTCCATCTTGCCTCCAAGATGGCCCATGGCCTCCACGTAAGGTTTGATGACAACATGTGTGTGAATGGGGAGAAACAGCAGTCTTGAAATCTGGAGAAGTCTGGCCCATGGGTTGTCCTTACCACTGCCTATCACTGCCGCGGACCACTGTTGCAGGCCACACCACACACAGCCCTGTGCTCTCCACTGCCCTGGGCATCAGTGAGGTTTGCTGGCCCAGCACCCAGAGCATTCCACCCACCGTCCCAGCTCCTCCCTCTTCTCCAATTGGGTCTCTTCTCCCAGAGGGCGCTGAGTGGGCGCCATGGAGAACCTGCTGACAGCTCGACACCACACCACTTCCTCTGACCCTGTGCCCCATGGCAACTGAAGGGGACATGGCTCTTGTCCCTAGCATTCTCTTTGTAGTCTGGTTTCCTGAGGACAACCTTGGTCTCTTGGCTGGATTGGGGACTGCTTTTAGTCAGAGACATTTGGTGGTAAGGGGCATTCACTGGACGGTTGAATCATGGCAGATCTGCCAGAGGACATTCTGCAGATCTGCGGTCAGTCATGACGTTTACAATGAGCAAGGGGCCTCCGTGGCTTGATAAATATGTCTTTGAGTGGGCATGGCAGTCAGAACACTTGGTGACAAGTGGCAGGAACCATCCAAGACAGATCAGGGGAGTTTATGGGCTCAGTAGCCAAACCCCAGGAAGGCTGGAGTCCAGCGGGGGCCAGGGGACAAGTGGGATTGTCAGAATTCTCTTTCCCTCTGTCCTCTCCAACTTTTCCCATGTGAGCAGCATGCTGTCACACATGCTTCTTCACTATGGCTGGACAGTGGCTGCCACTGTGTCAGGACTCAGTTCCCAGCTTCCTAGGGTTGGAAGTGGGCGTGGGAAGTGGGGCCATTCCCTTGGCTCCACTGATTTGCTGGCTTGGATCCCCCACCCCCACGGGCAGTAGCCTCACCTCCCACCAGGAACTGCATGCTTGAGTGAGGGGAAAAGATCCCCCAAAGAGGAAGGATGCTGATGTTACAGAAGGGGCAGACATGGCATTCCAGTGAAGTGAAGGATGCCCACGCCAGACACATGTAGAAACCCCTCTTCATCGGGGGATCCTATACTGGCAAGAGCTAACCCCATGTAGGTTATCTGAATCGGGGCTTTTCCTGGCTTCATCCCAAACCGCAGAGAAGCTGGCAGGCAGTGGAGAGGGGTGGTGAGGCAGAGACTCCCCTCTCCAGAGAGATGTGCTCTCAACAGGGCCCTCAGAGCTTCGGCCTCAGAGACACAGTCGCCTCAATGAGTGTGTGTCTTTGTCGGCTAAGGCTGCCATAACAAAATACCACAAATCAGGGTGGCTTCAACAACAGACATTTATCTTCTCACAGTTCTGGAGGCCAGATGTTCAAGATCAAGATGCCAGCAAGGTAGGTTTGGCTGAAGCCTCCTTTCTGGGCTTGCAGGTGGCTGCTGTCTCTATGTGCTCACAGGACATCCACTCTGTGTGCAGGTGTGGAAGGGTGGGGTGCATCGCTCCTCCTCTTCTTATAAGGACACCAGGGCCATCAGATTAAGACTCCACTCTTAGGACCTCAGTTAACCTCATTATCTCCTAAAGACCCTATCTCCAAAAACAATCTCATCAGACATTGGGGTTAGAGCGCCAACAGACGAGATGATGAAATGGGGGGACACAATCCAGCCCATAGCAGCGTACCAGGCACCCTGATGAGTGGGCGCAGCAGAAGAAGCCTGCAGGGAATGCGTCCCTTATGCCCTTCAAATCACCAGGCATTGCCCAGCCCTGGCACTGGGCTGAGGGTGGGCACACCCGCAAGCACACAGGCGTGCAGAGGCAGACCCTTGTCGGGTCTCCCGACCATGCCCTACAAGTTGTCCTCCATCCTGTCTGCTATTCTAATACCCCCTGCCCCCAGGAGCTGACCCTATGCTGGGAGCCGAGTCTATGAGAGGGCTGGGAAAGAACAGTGCAGGATGAGGCCACCAGCCAGGCACCCCTGGGAAACTGCAGACCACACCGCAGAGCTGCCCCACCCAAAAGGTGTGGAAGCTGGGGTCCTGTCATCACTGCTGAAAGCTGCTTCTGGGGGTGTCGGCTCCCACCTATGCACGCACATGCTCCATGGCTAGAGAGACATGGAGGCAGAGTTGCAGGTACAAAGGGCAAGATGCTGCTGGCGTGGGGACCGTCTATGAGTGACCTGGGGACATGCGCACCAGTGGTGGTGGCCACACTCCCCAAGCAGGCACTTCCATGGGGCTGAGGGCAGCCCCAAGTGACCAGAGATGGCGGACCCCCACCCGGGCTTAGTCCCAGTGGACAAGCCCGGGCCTCATTCAGAAATGACTGAAAGCCACCAAGGGTGCTGGGTGACCCTGCTGGGCTCCTGCCTGTCCGCTTGAGCATGTGAAGCTACATGCCCAAGAAGTAGCACTTGCCCCAGAGTAAAATCCCCCTCCCAGGTCTGTGTACACAGCAGGACGGGGACAGAGACTCAATCTACCATGTTAAATCGAGTCAGATAATTCTCCTGTCTGCATCATAATTAACTTTACTTTATTCAGAGGAATATATTACAGCAAAATATTAAGGAATTTTTTTAAAAAGAAAAGCCATTTCCTCACTAGTATTATTTTTAATGAGCTAAGTGATGTGAGTTTTGAAATTGCAATTGTAAGAGAAAGCACACACACACACACACACACAGAGTAATGGACAATTTTAATTTTCAACAATTGTGATTGTGAATAATGCTACTAATAGCTTCCACTGTGGTTTATATTCATTTGCCTAAAAGCCAAAGCCCAGATTTCTCTACCGAAGAGTAAAAAGATGACTGGGGCTGACCTGTGCACACCTGTTACATCCCGCCCCCTCCTCTGGAAGGTCGTTCTGTGCTGTACCCCTTTATCAGAACCGTGGGGTGTTCTGGGTCCTTACTAGGAAGTAGAACAGTTTGCGGAAGAGGTTAAATTTAAACCCTCTAGCTCATGACCTGAATGGAGCGTGGGAGGCGGGGGGAGGCTTGGTCATTCCCCACAAGTGACTCTCCCACTGCCACAATTATGAATTGCTCTAACACAAAACATTCAAATGGACAGCAGCAGCCCGCACGCTGTGGGCTCCTTTAAAAATAAGCCCCATTGTTCCCCAACTGCCTATTAATAGCTAGAAAAGACATCTGTTCCTAATTTGGTCTTCTCAAATCAAGAAATCTTCCCTTCACTTCCCTCTAGGGCCAGGATGAAATCAATCAAGTGACAAACTTTACCAAGCACCAGGCACATTCCAGCCCAGAGCTCAGAGCCAACTCTGCAATCTGACCCAGGCCACACAGAGGCCCGTGGCAGGAGGTAGTGTGCACCCTCTCCGGTATCGACATCCTCCCACACTCAGGCAGTACAGAGACCACGAAGAGAGACCCCCATGTGGGCTAGTCACACCCCCCTCAGTACTCAAGACCCCTGCTCCATCACCATAGGCTGGCTGTCCCATCAGATTCTGACTCCAAGCATAGCTCCCCTTGGATTCCGCCAGTAACAGGCAGCTCACCACCTACCAGGGGGACTCTTCTCACCCCTGAATATCTGTGACTGCTAAACACACTCAAAACTCATCTCCCACATTAGGACTGATTATGCACTAAGAGACTAAATAATGCACATCAATTCTTCCTATGTCAGCCCTTCAACTGCTTGAGTAGAGAGACCTGCCTGTTGCCAAGACTCATTTCCTGCTTTGATACCTGGATAGCAGGGATAAAGCCCAGAAAGGACAGTGGAGTCTAGTGACACGTGCCACAGGGTGGCTCTCCCTCATACCTGGGAGTGCTCCTATGCCTCTTCCATGCCAGTTCCAGACTCACAGCCCTCCACACCCTCCCATACCCCAGGGCCTCTGCCAGTTCTTCCCTCTGCCCAGCATGACTTTGTATGGCTTCTATATAGCTCGTCCCCTTCTCATCCTTCAGATCACAGGTCCTCTGAGCAGCCTTCACTGACTGGCCTGCTAAAGGCATTCCCATCGTTGGCGGGCATTACCCCTCTGGTTAGACGCTTTGTATAGCAGTGAGCACTATATGCTTTCTTTTCTCTTAGCCACACATTCATTCTCTGACCCCCTTTTTAGAATGTAAGACCGTGATACACACAGGGTGAGAACTCAATAAATAGCTGTCATCTGAAGAAAGAAGAGCTTTACAGGCAAAAGAAACAGCAGCCAGAGCCAAAGCACAGAGAAGCCATGGAGCCTACTGGTTCTAAGCATAGGCTCTGGGTTGAGGAAGATCTACATTGGCCAGCTGTGTGGCCTTGGGTAAGTTACCTGACCATCCTGAGTCTCAGCTTCTGCACCCATAAAATGAAGACAACAGCTCATGCCCCCCCCCCCCTTGACGGGAGTGAGGAGGTACTTATGGAGCACTTGGTCTAAGAGCAGGTTCAGAACAAACCTTCCATTGATGGGGCAATGGTGAGTCATAGGGAAACTGGTCAGAGCTGGGGCCACCCAGGGGGCCCTGCATCTCAGAAGGAGACAAAGCAGGCTGGGTGGCAGGGAACATGAGAGCTTCTGCCCCTGACAGCAATGCTATGACGCTATTGGAGTTCCAATGACACTAAGAACTCCATGGGAGGAACTGCCCGGTCCCTTGGAGCTGTAGGTGGAATAGTCCAAAATAAATCCCACCACTGAGACCCAGGCTGGGAACCTGCCCCGGGCCCAGCTGTTTCTCCCCATTTTTCTCCTTTCTGCCCTGTGGAAGAGCTTCCAGCCCACTGGGGGTCTTGAGCTCAGAGGAAGGGACCAACAGCGGAGCAAATCCGTAGCTGCTTTCATCTGCTGCTCACATCCCCTGAGAGCAAGGAGGCCAGTGAGAAAGGAACAGGCCTTCAGCATCCCTTCCAAGGAGACTCAGAGCCCCCTCCTCTGCCAATGTGAGTCCCACAGGCAGGGCTGTGGGATAAAGCAGATGCCCTGGAGAAATGGACTCGCTGGGGCCTGCCTCCAGCCCCATAGGCCCAATGCCCCCGATGGCTCCTGGGCCTGAGCCAAGGTGCTTCCGTAGGCCCCTGGTTCCCTAGGACACAGCCGGGATTGTGCGGCCCGCGGCAGGCGCTAAGCCACAGCTGAGGGGACAAGGCCCAGCTGTTCCTGGAGACAAGCGGGCAGCTTTCTTCCCACATGAAAAGGGGACCTGTGTCCTCTGGGGGAGGGGAAGGAGAGGAGGAGGAAAGGGGCTAGGGGAGGCCCAGACAGAGCTGTAAGCACCCCTCCTCTGGGTCCCCTCTGTGGCCTGGAGTGGGCCAGGTGGGACCAGGAAGGGAATGGCAGCACGGGCTCCTGCACAAACTTCCTAGGCTTGGCCCAGCAGGAGCCTGAGGCCTGGCCTCTGCTCCTGGACCCTGTGGATCCTGGGCCAGTCCCTTCCCACTCTGGCCCCATGTTCTCCACTGTAAAAGGGGAACTGGAGTGTTTTCCCTGTGATCCTGCAAGGAAAGGGGTGGACCATTCCCTTAGGAAGGCAGGTCTCCCTGCATGAAGAGGAAGCAGGACCCAGGACAGAGGACACAGGGCACATGAAGGTCTGAATGGCGCTGCAGCAGGACCCTGCCTCTGCTTGGCAGGTAGACCAGCATGCTCCAGGGAACATTGTGGGCAATCACGCACACGTGTGAACCCCAAGGCCCCGAAAAGGTCCCCAAGACGGTGCTGATAGCAGAGTTAAGACAGACTCTGCCCTGGGAGCCCCAGGGCATCTTCACAGAATATGAGGGCCTTCTGAGCCCTCCCGCTGAAAACTGACTAAAATTATCCAAGGCAGATATCTGTTTTTGTCTCCTCTTTCCTGGATCTTATCATTAATCATATACCTTATTCCTAAAAATAAGAATTCCACACATTTTGATACCAGACTCTCCTTACACACACACACACACACACTCCCCAGGGCGGCCCAGGGCAGGCTTATCCCCCTGGGGACTTCACTGCAGATTCTGGTCCGGGTGAAGACAGTTCGGATGACCTTCGTGAGTGCCTGACCCTTCCAGGCTCAGTGACAGAGCTCAGAGATCCACCCTCCCAGGAGGGCATAGTCTGTGGCACAGAAAAGGGACAGACAGTGTGACAATAAGGGTTGGAAGAGGAGACCATGAGCACCTCGAGGGGAGTTTCTAGAAGGGGGCTGGGCCTTATTAAAAACAGCTATGGACTGCTATTCAGGGAGTGAGCTTCAGTCGGGGAGAAAGACCTGGACAGATACTGCCCAGACTCTTTCAGCCGTAGGTGACAGAAAGCTGGGGTCCTGGAGCATCAAAACAGCAAAGGACATGAATAACATCCTAAGATCATCTTTCTATGTGTCAGCTCTGGCTTCTCCCCAAAGGGTACAGAGATGGCCCTGGCCACCTCACAGCCCACCACCACCATGGGGACAAGGGCGTGCTGTCTTCCTGGCAACTCTGGCCAGACCCCTCCTTACAACATGGGCGTTACACCCAGCCAGGGCCTTGTGCGTCCTTGGGCTTATTTCCACGGACGGGAAACCAATAGATTTGTTTCTTGTTTGTTTTAGATGGTGTGAATGGTTTTTCTGTCACTTGCCCCCAAAACGAACACATGTTTAAATCCCTGCCCTCCCACCTATGTGGTGAGCTCCAAATGATCAGAAATCAGACCTTCTCCATCTCTGGATCCCCAGCACCTAGCACAGGGTCTGGCATGGGTGGGAGATGCTTACTGAGGGCTTGTTGAATGAATGAAAAAGTATCAACAGGGATGCGGGGTTTCTCTGCGCACTGCCCTCTGCAAGCTCTCAGCATTTGTGGAGCCCACTGCTGCACTTCACTGCACCTGCACACAGGGCACCTTTCCCATCCTCCATGACGTCCTCAGACTCAGGTGGAATGGGGGGCTGGCTCCCATCCTACAAGAAGAATGAGGGTTGAGGATATCGTCAAGCAGCCTTCTTTCCTCAGGACTTGTCCTTTGTTCCATGTTGATTCAAATGTTTTTAAGAGACTCGTTTATGATATTAGGGAGCCACCTTTTGGACAGGTGGTGTCCACACCTCCTCAGAGGGTCCCCCTCTTCAGAGTCTCCCTACAAAGCTGTCCGTGTACCCAGGCACCCACAGGCAGAGGGCTTCTGCAAAGCAAGACAAGCAAAGCCTCGGACATGTTTTAAGAGTGAGATGGAAATTGTTAGCTCCCATTTTAATTTAACAAGCCCAATTTTATAAATAAGAGTGAATTTTCCCAGGCTATTATATCTAATTATGCATTTACATCAATTCACATTATGCGGTTGATGAAATGTTAATACCAAAGGCAATTTTCTGCTGACGGGTGGCATGGAGAAGAGCTTTCTTCACATTACAAGTCAATATTTTTGGAAATAATTACCCAGTTGCTCACTAGAGTCTGCACTGACTAACCCAGTAGCTGTGTCTACACAGCCCCCAACTTGAGATGCTACAAGGGGAAATCCCCTGACAGGCAAGGAAGATGGGAGAGACCACGGGCGCCTGAGTGAGAGGTCCTGGCGGCCTCTGCTGGCTGGCAGAGCAGGCTTTGCCCAGGCTCCACCTCATACCAGTACCAAGTCCTTTGATTATGTCATTACTAAATTGCACCAGAGCTCAGACTTTCATCCGCAAGACGACAATGACACTAGGAACTCTCTCCTAGGGCGTAAATGCATTTATGCCTTCACTCATTTGTTCAAGGAATGTTTACTGCAGGTTACTCTCTCTGAGAGCTCAGGAGACACACAGTACATGGTAATGATGATTATATGGAGGAGGGTGAAGCACACTGACATCCTGATGCTCTGGCCCTTGCTCTTGGTCCCCAGGGACGATGCATCTCAGTACTGATGGAGGCCAGCAGCCACAGATCCCCGAGGGAGAACCAGAAGGACCACCCTTCAGCAGAGCCCCGGCAACTCTTCACTAGGCTTCCTCCACGTGGGAGGTGAGCGCTAAGGCCAGGGGACAGGGGGCATCTCAGCATCAACCGGGAAGAGGTGGCAGGGGTCAGGATGGGATGGCCGCTGAGGAGGTAAAGAGAAACGGGTGATCTGAGAGACATCCCAAGGGCCATATCACAAGCTGCTCCCTCCCTGGGGGCAAAGGGAGAGAAAGGTGCTGTGATCTCTCCTGCCTGGCTGCAGAGAGGACAGGCCAGTTATTAAGCCAGAGATAACTCCCAGGTTCACAGTGGACCAGGGTTTGGAGAGGGCCAGGCTGCCAGGTCCTGTGGAACATCCGTGTGGAAGCACAAACACACAGAGGAACACCTCCGACTGGAGCTGGAGAAGAGGGCCCAGGCCCAAGTGGTGAGGACTCCAATGTTCAGCGGCTGGGCAAAGCCAGCCAGCCCACCAGGAGGCAGGTGGCACAGCCAGTGCAGGAGAAGGGACGTGCTTGAGGAAGAAGAGCGCGCCCAGCTGTGCTGAATGTATAGAAGGTCAAGTTGAGGACTACAGTGTCCCTTAAACTTGAGAACATTGACATCCTGAGGTATGTCACTCTCACCCAGAGCCACTGTGGTGAAGGAATGGGGTGCTAGGCAGGTGGAAGAGGACTGGACAAAGGGGACGCAGACAGACCTGCCCCAGAGGGAAGGGAGCAAAAAGCAGGTGGTGGTCTCCGTCAGCCTCTGCAGGAAAGCCCCAGGAAGGAGACCAGCCCTCCTCCCCCCAGCCTCGGGCTCTTGAGCCCAGGAATGAGGAATAAAGCAGGCACTGCAGGACCCATGGCCCAGCTCCTTCTTCCCATGTGTGAGCCCAGCCTCCTCACCTCTAAAAGGGAGAGGACTTCGACACAGGGTTGCTGTGAGGGTGACAGGACGAGGAGTCTGGCTGGTATCAGCACCAGGCCCCATCCCTCCAAGGCAACGAATGCTCCAGAGCCAGCTCTGGTGAGACACCTATGACTGAAAAAAAAAGCCAGATTCAAGAACAACATCCTCACCCAAACTTGAAATGGACAGAAAATTCAGGTGAGTCTAAAAACTGCACAAGGCTGTGTCTCACAGGAATCTCTCTTCTCACAAGTATCCCCAGAGGGTGCACAAGGGTGCTGCCCAGCTCCCTGTCCACATCTCTATGGGTTTTCAGATAAGGCTTGGGGGGAGATTGGGCGAGTCTTGCCAGAGTCTGGCTGGGCGGGGGCCACAGCTGGGGCTGGTGAGGGACGAGGCATGCTAACTGACATGGCAAACTGGACCCTGTAGGCCAGGGTGTAGCTAGCAGACCCCAGAGGTTTATTTCTGTAGTGGAACCAACATTGAAAAATTAGATCCTGCATAGAAACCTGGATCTCCCAGCTTTACCTGAAACACTGGAGCATCGGGCCACACAGATGGCCGGGGCGGGGAGGGGGGGGGTTGCGGCAGGAGCAAGGGCGGCCCCGGTCCTGGCTCCTCCCCAGCACCTCCCCCACTGGCCCCTTCTCACTTTGCCTGTCTGCCTGGGCCCTGAAGGCTTCAGGCCTTGCACCTAGAAGAGAGATATGGGAGCATGACAACATGAGGGACAGGAAGTACTCCTGCAGCAGGGACAGCTTGGCTCTCTTCTGCAGCTAGAGAAGGGCCTGCCCAGAGTCCCCATCCACTCGCCCCCCAAGAGCAGCCAGAGGAAAAGGGGTACTAGCTAAGGGGAACAAGTCAGGGAGGAGAGTCAGTTCAGGTTTGCAGTACCAGGGGGTGTGTGCCATTAAAAGGAGAGAAGGAGGGGAGAAAGGAGCAGGAGTAGAGGGAAGGGTGGGGGAGAAGGAGGAGGAGGCAGGAGGAAGAAGGAAGCAGGAGGAGAGAGGAGAAGGAATTGAAGGTGGTGTGGGAGAGCGCAGTCTCCAGCTTCCGGTTTGATGCCCATAGGAGGCACGCAGGAGGGCCAGCCAGACACCTGACTGCAACTTGTCACTGTGCCTTTATGCATGGCACACAAGCCTGCACACACACTCCATATGCATGCACACCACCTGTGTACACACTGCCTGGGCATATGCACACCATTACACACGTCTGTGCTGTCATGACAGTTGTCCATGCATACACACACACACACACACACATGCACACGCGCGCCAGGCTCTCTGCACACCAGTGCCCCATCTGCACACATATGAGAGGCACATCATCTGCACGCAGGTGTACTTGTGCATGCGCACACACACACACACACACACACACACACATCCTCCCTGAATCCTTGCTGCCAGTGTACATAAACACAGCACGTGCCCACCTCCCGTGTCCTGAGAGCACACCCCTGGGACCCCAGGCCCTGGATAAAAGGGTTGGGGTAGAAGGCCAGGGCCCACGTGGTCTTTGCATCAGATAGTCTTTGAGGGGACAGGCTGTAGGGTGTGTGCTAGAACAGTACAGTGACAGAGGTCGGCAATGCCTGGAGACAGGACCCAGGGGTAGCCATCCTCCTAGTTCCCGCCCTTCCCAGAGATGGGGTGCAGGTGTGGGGAGAGCTGTGCCCCTTTGTCAAGCCTCCAGCTTTACTCAAGGTGCACTCCGCCACTCTCTTACCACCAAGCACCCCTCCATTCTGTCACCCCAGGCTCTGTCATCTTGCACAAATGTGCCCCCCCAACCTCCTTCCCCTCAACTTGGCCACCGTGGTCTGGCCCCAGCCATCCCTGGCTGGGGGTTCCAGAAGCCATGTCTCCTTCCTGCCTCAGCACAGGCAGCACTGCGAAGACCCCGTGGGGTCGGTGGCCTCCAGGACCTCCACCAGAGCACCCACCAGAGCCTGCTCCTCTTTGTTCTGGCTTGCCTTTCCCTACCCACCAGCAGAGCCCTCTCCGAGCTGCACACCCACCAGGGTTTCTCAAAAGGCTTGCCAGGGCTGAAATTCTGAATACCATCTCTCTAAAGTGCATGGAGCAAGATCACAACTGGACAAAAATTCTCACACCCGTTCTCTATCCTTGCCAGCTCTCTGACCTGAAATGAGCAGGACAGGGTGTTCTATTTGTGGGGACAACTGGGAGGAAAGGGGACAACTGGGGACAGAGAGAGGAGGAAAGGGGCATAGGCCAGTGTGGACAGGGGCCTGATCTCTTCCCAGCCTCACACTACTTCCTAGGGAACCTTACTCAACAGCTTTTATTTTCTTGGGATGGGAAAAATGACATTTTGAAACATTACTGTGAAAAATTAATTTAAGTCTGAAGCATCAAAGACATTTTGCAAACAAAACCAGGGCATTTTGTGGCTGGCAACTGCCCGAGTTTAAACCACCAGATGCCCCAGACCAGTCAAGAAGCCCCAGGGGACATAGGGACCTCACCCACCTGCAACTGCTCTCCTGGGGGAAAGTGTGGCCTGGCTCCAGAGCCCAGGGGGACGGGAGAGTAATCACATGCGTGCAAAGCCAAGGCAGCCCACGGCTCCCCAGGCAGGGTGACCTTTTGTCAACTTCGGACGGGAACACAAATCTACCGTCACTCTGGATCGGCCTTGATTGGATCAAAATCCCATTGGAAAATGGGGGGGAGAAGGCAATAAAACCTCTAGAATTGATATTAAACCACTGACATTTCACAAACCGAGCAGCTCTGGCAGCTGCCAGTCTACCGGCAAGAGGAACTCTAAAGGGGCAAGTCAGGCGTGAAGGTCACGGCAGTGCCGAGGAGCCTCTCCCAGGCCCGGGCATCAGCACAGAGGGGCCAGGCGCCTGGCTGGCCATGGCCCAGCATGCTCAGGCCAGGGCGGAAGCTGCTCTCTGGGGGTCCTGTCCCTTCTGGACCCATGTATTTGCGCAGGTGCACTCCAGCAAGAGAGATGAGCTGACCTCCGAGGCCATCCAGACCAGACACTCTGGGGCTCTGAAGCCCAAGATAATGTCAAACCCGGAGCTTCTGCCTGTTCCCTTGACCCCATCGCTATACCTACTATCACCCAACAGTGGAGAGGAGCCCCATCCAGGAGGAAGCCAGGACCAACAGACATTCCTTTGGGAAACACACTGGGAACTGTATAATTGCCTCAGCTTCCTGCCGTCCGGCACACACTGAGCCCCTGCCACAGACCAGGCCAAGTGTCCGGGAAGGTCCAGGCCAGCGTTCCTTCCCTGCAGGTAACCCAACTTGGGCAGGAGCAGGGAGGCAGGCTGAAATCAGGCCCTGCCAGAACCAGGTACCTGTGCCTGCCACTGTATGTGGACAAGGAGGGGACCAGAGAGCCCTCCTGTTTACTCCCAAAGGCTGCCAACTCCAGGCACAGACCTACAGGTGCTGGACTCAAGGGCAACGTGGGAGAAAGAAGCCCTGTCCAGAGCTCAGGGAATCCAAGAAGCCACTCTAGAGATGGAAGATCCCACCACGTCCCTCCTGCCCACACCCATGGCAATGGCAGGTGTCACTTAACCATGACAGCATGCTTCCCTGCAGAGCCCAGACGTGGCCTCCAAGTACTCCTCAACACAGAGCCCCAGTAGCGGCCAGCGCCTTGCCGAGTCGGCCTATGGGATGACAGCAGGTCTGAGCCTTCCCTAAGGGAGAGCTTCCCTGGGCAATGAGGGGTGTTCTGAGCACGGGCAGGAGGAGGAGATAATGAGGAAAGCTTCCTGGAGGAAGAGTCTGGAGGCAGGAGTCAGTCAGAAGAGCCAGTGGGTAGGCAGGTGGGCAGACCCTGGGCTGGAGCAGGGATGGTGTGGCAGGACCACGGGGCTGGGCCTGCAATAAGGACTGCAGGAAGCATCCACAGCCCAGCCCTGGGCTCCTTGGTGGAGCCGGAGGGGAGCCTTTCCGAGACCTGCAGTTTCCACATCAGCTCCGGACTGAGGCAAGGGATGCAGAACCCATTCTGCTCCCTCACTCTCAGGAGCCAACCACAAGAAGTAGCACCAAATGCAGCACTGCTTGGCCTTGGGGGTAACTGTCCATGGCCCCAGGTCCCCCATGGGGCTGCTCTGGTCCGAAGCCTCTAGGTGGTAGTCCAGAAATATGTGGAAAGATGCCAAAACCTTAGGGTGCTGGAAATAGAGCCATCCAACACCCAGACGGGCATTTCCTGAGCTGCTCTGGGGGCCCAGAAATGCAGGGGACATAGGACCATAATGATGAGCCTTCCCAGTGACAATTCACAAAGCTACTTCGTGGACATCAGCTCTTTTGAGCCCCACAACAGCCCTGGGAGGTATGGATCGCAGCATCCTCTGAGTGGCTCAGCTCAGCATGGGGGAGAGACTCGGCCCTGCCCCACCAGGCTTCCACCACCCCATCGCTGCCCCCTTAGCACCGTGCCCAGGGCTGTGGTTCTCTAACCACGTGAGGCTAAGTCCTCAGAAGGCGGCCCAATCCCAGATACAGGGAGGCCACCACAGACACCTCCGGCCCCCAGACGCATCTCCCCTGTTATCATCAAACAACATCTCGCCACGGGGGAGACCTCGTTCTGGGTCCAGAGAAAGCACTGGAGCCAGAGCCCTGACCCTCAGGCTCACCCCTGGCTGTTATCAGCCAGCTCTGTGCTTCTAATCACCATCCTCACCATTAAGGTGAAGAAAGCACATAGGGAAATAACAGGGTTTTATCTCAAACCGATCGATCTGCTCAGATTCGTCTGGCCCCGGACTCTTAATTCTCCATAATGTCAAAGCAATTTTTGGTTAAGTATACAGTCTGTCCTCTACTAAATTAAACTAATAGATCTAGTGGGAAATAAAACCCCAACTATCTTGAGAATATTAAAAATTAAAAAAAATAAACTCTTTGTGGGTTGTGAGATTTACTTTGGCAAATGATTAAATAAATAACACATGGACAGGCTATAATAAGATCCATTAGGGGACACTCAGCTCTACCGGTCACCTCCCCCAGGCCGCACCCCCAGCCCAGGCACCCAGGCTTGAGGATGGCCAGGCTGTACCCTGAAGTCCCCCACCCACATCCTCACCACTCAGAAGCCAGCAGGACACACACTTGAGAATGTGGACTGTGGCTGCTGGTCTCGAGTCTCACGGGCCCTTTATCTCAAAACTCAATGCTCCCATTCCCCCTGCACTTAGCACAGCTGGGACACCCTCTTTACAGATGAGAAAAGTGAGGTTCCAAGAGGCCAAGACAAGACAAGGATTGTATTCCACAACCCTGGACACCATCTTGCTCTGTTTTGTCTTGTTCAGTTTGGTTTTGACTTAACTTTTCATTGAGCCATCAATAGCCTAGGCTGCGAGGCAGGGTCTTGGTCTGATAAAACTCATCAGAGACAGTGTCTGAAGCCCCCAGAGCCTGCCCCCCTGCTATTCCTGCCAACCCTGGCCCAGCACCTTTGGGCATGTTCATGGGAGATGCAGGAGAGAGAGAGGAGCTAGGGCAGGAATTAAAATCCCATTTTGCAGTTAGGGAAACTGAGGCCCAGAGGCTTTCCCAACCGCACCTCAAGGTCCTTCCACAGGTGGCTAGAAAGCTATGCGTGCCCTCCCCTGCCTGCCCTGCCCCCCCAGCCCCATTGTGCACCCCTCTCTTAGGAGGCTCTGCCACCTTCTTCCCTCCAACTGCCCACCCTGCCCTACGCTTGGCCTTCACACTTGCTGCGTCATCTGCCTGAAGGATTCTGCCTCCCCCAGGGCTCTGCTTAGCTGAGTACTTCAGGCCTTCCTTCCCCTGCCCACAAGGCTCCCACTAGGTACATCCATGTGTGTGCACGCCTGTGTGGGCTGCAGGTCTCAGGATACACACCCTAAGATCATCTGGCTTAGGTTTTGTTTCTCCTCTGCAGGTGTATCTCTGCCCCCTTCTGGGCTGAAATGCAGGTTCCTTGCAGCCAGGAAGCTACGGATTCCCCGCAGCCCGCACCCTATAAAGTCCATGCTTACACGTATGTGCCGGGTAAATGAATACTGGGCTCTCAGGACACGTTGGCTGGATAAATGTTTGAGGTGAAGCAGACTCTGCCTGGAGTTTCTCCCCTCATTCCATCTCTCCAGGCAATCCACAAGCCTAATCAATCCCGTCTCTGACAAGCAAACAAAGAACCCCAGGCACAGGGGACCCAGAGCAGTGACAGCAATGCAACAAGACTGGCCAGACCTGGGACTGTGCACCAGGCCTGCTTCTCAGAGTGGACCCGGGCAGGGGTGGGAGCAAGGGCAAGCCCACCTCCCTGACCGCCTGGGGTTACAGTGCAAGCCGAGGACCCTTTCTTGTCTCACTGTAATGCAGGGGCCAGAGCCCTGTTGTCATCCTCCTGCAAGGGGTGGGAGCAGAAGAGAACAATCAAAACCCAGGACCCAGACTGAGCTTTCCCACTTGCCTTCCCCCATGTCTTAGGGGCAGCCAGGGCGCAGGGAGGGCCACCCTCCACCACCTCCATCTGGACATGCTGACCTGATGTTTGCCCTTGGAGGGGAGTAGTCCTGGTCTTTATGCCCTGACAATGATGGTCACTGAATGACTAAAGTGGCCAAAAATAAAAGCCCCCATAAATCTGGTATTTTCCTTTAAGCTGTCAGGTACACAGAGTGTGCCGGGATTATTGATAGAAAAGTTTATGGATGGGCTGCATCTTAAAATCAAAATACATTACCCAAAATCAATGTTGCTGTACGCGGTACAGAGAGGACAGGAAAGGTTAGCTGAGACAAGAATATCAAAACCAAAACTCCAAGAGGACCTGAGCATTAAAATAAATAAATTTTGAAAGTGAGTTCCAGGAAACACGTTCACTTAGGGCTGTAATTTAAGGGTACTTTCAAGAAAGGCTGGGCACTCTTTGTAAATGGAGCTTTTTGAAGTGCCTTTGAGAGTCTAGTGAATCCATCCACAAAATGGTATTGACAAGTGCCGCATACCCCAACTGGCAGCCTGACCACAGAAGTGCAGATGACGACCGGCAGGACGGAGCGAGGGTGACCACAGGCGAGTACCCAGCGTGGGTAGGTCCGGTACATGGAAGACCTAGTGGTCACACCACGGGGCGGCCCCCCTCCAGGTCCCTGTACACTGTGATCCTGCAGGCATTTTGGAGCCTGTGAATGGAGAGAGGGAAAGAAAAACCTTGGGGTCCAAAGGGTGTCTTTCACTACCCACTGATGAACGTTCAGGATAAGAGACACAATGGTTCTGAAATGCTCTCAAAAATCCATCAGTGAAGAAACCAGCCTCACATCACATGATCAACATTTTCTCTAAACAGTGCATCTTTGTGGGAACCCAAGGGACACTGTAGTTGCTAGGGGTGAATGGGGTGAGTGACCGTGTCCCCAGAGAGAAGTCTCCTTTGGAGAAGGGAACCAGAGAAACCACACACATGCTCCATCACAGATGTCTTCTTTAGAGCTTCCAATTGAGACCTTGTCCCATATCACCACACAAGGAGAAGGAACCAGCTCCCCTGCAGAAAGGGAGGAAGAGGTAAAGCATCCCTGCCTGCCACAACTAACAGCATTCCTAGTTGCAACTTTTACTGAACTTAAACAAGGGCTGGCCTAGCTAGGAGTTAGAGACACAGAGAGGGAAGGCACAGCGGCTGCCCTCACAAGTCTGTGAGAGGGGACAGAATAACAAACAGACCGAATTAACAGACCCTCTGGACATGGAACCCCTGTGCACCTTTCAACAAGCAAGGAAGAAGCTGCAAGGCAGGTTCAGGCTCCCACCAACCAAGCGCAGAGGGGCCCTGCCCTCCATACCAACTGCAGGTACAGAGATCAAAGTGTCACCTGGAGGAGGGAAAAGTTGAATGTTTTGGTTAAGAATTAGGACTAAGACTAAGTCAGACCGGGGCCAAAGCTTTACTCTGCCACTTACTGGCTGTGTTACCTGGGCTAGTTCCTTAAGCTCTCTGAGCTTCAGCCACAACATCTCTAAAATACAGTGTAATCACAGTGTCTACCCCACAGGGTTGTTATAGAGGTTAAATGAACTCTTTCATTCACTCCACAAATATTTATTGAGTTTACTCTACACCAGACCCCGTCTAGGTACCAGAGATGTGTCAGTGAACAAAGCAGTGAAAGAGCCCCATCCTAGTAGAGACTACAGGCCACAAACAAGAAATACAATAAATAAGGATATTGTACCATATGTTAAAGGTGGTTAGTACCAAGGGAAGGGGGAAAAAAAAGGAGAGCAGGGTGAAGGGAGCGCTGGGGAAGAGAAAGTGCAGACTGCACTACAAAAACGGTGGTCCAAGGATCCTCGTTGAGAAGGTGAATTCTTAACTAAAGCCAGAAGAACATGACAGAGTTTGTGAACCAGATATGGAGAAGGAGCATCCCAGTCAAATGATATAGCTGGTGCAAAGGCCCTGGGGTGGGACCACAGTGTGTTGCCTTGTAGTAAAGAAGCCACAGTGGTTAGAAAGAGTTATCAGGGAAAGGACACAAAATAAGATGAAGACAGAGCGATGGAATGGAAGACAAAGGCAGATTCTTTGACCTTGTTGGACATTACAAGGCCTCTGGTGTTTACTCTGAATGGAAAAGGAGCCACTGTAGAGCTTTGAGCAGAGAAAGGGTGATCTGATTTCTGTTTGAGAAGGGGGGCTTAATTGTCTTGGTGAGAACTAATGCATGGGAAATGTATATCCAGTGCCTGATACATGGAAAGCATGTGAAAGAATACGACGATTATTCTCGTTAATAATAACACTAGCTCACGAAGCGGGCAAGATACAGCTTACCCCACAAGGTGGTTCAGGTTTAGAAAACTCATAGATCTTATGGGTAATCAAGGTGCAGTAATTCTCCCCTTGCATAGTCTTGATCATTGGCCATTCATCTCGGCTTGGATCTGGTATCAGGACAGAAGATTGCTGCCTCTCCAGGCAGACCCCCTGCCCAGGGGGCTAGCTCTTGCCATCAGAACCCTGCCTGGAATCAATCCCCAAGTGAATCTGCTTTCCTAGAATCCCGTCAAGGTCCTAAATCTCCGTAGCACAGTGCAAGTCTGCCCCCTCCGTTCAGAAACTGAGGACAGCAGTGGGGCCTGCAGGTCTTCCATTCAGAAACCCAAGATAGTTTGTAAAGGGAGGTGGGATTTCTAACCAAAAGCTCCTGGCCCTAGAAGGGTTGAAATGACAGAAGGCAGCTGGTAACTGCCTCCTTGGGTTGGAGTCCCTGCAGATCAACTATAGAAAGAAGAGGAAGACCCTAGACATGTCTCCCTTCCCAGCCACAGACCTTGGAAAACAAGGGCTCCTTAGCTGAGCAGCAGTGACCTGAGGGGGTGGGAATGACTTCTTGGTCACAGATGAGAATACTGAAAGCCAGGCCCAGGAAGGGCAAAGGGCACACTATCCAGGGGCATTCTATTAGTAAGAATAAAGCTTAGGAAGGGACTGAAGCTCCTTTCCCATGGAGGGTGTGCCCTGGGCAGCATGCACCAGGTCTGCTGCCGGGAAGTATCTGCCCTCTGGGTTTTCTTCTCTCTGGCTCTTGGGGAACACTTTAGTGGTGCCTCCAGGAAGCTGGTATGCCAAGCTTGGAAAACAGACACAATCAACCATCCACCGGAGGGGGCTTCTCACTCTCTCCTGGAGGACTGAGTTGAGAGGTTAGGGCCAGGAAGATAGGGACAGATAAACTGAAATCCGGCATTCAGATCTCCCATGGGGAGGGAAGCAAGAGAGACCCAAGCCCAGCTGCGGGACTTGCTCCTACAACTGTGTGCCCATTGGAACCACAAGCCGGCCCCAGTTACCCTTTTGGGGCCAGACTGCACTCCCGCAGAGAGCTGGGGAGGGGTAAGCTCCTGGTAAAAGCTGGGAGAGGTACAGGGATGTGGGGGGATGCAGGGGCTGAGGATGGGCTCCAGAAAGCGGCCTTGGACCCGACATCTCGCCACCTGGGGTTCCCCCACGCCTTGCACCCGGTAAAGAGAGGGCCGCGACCGGCGAGGAAGGAGTGGCGACGCAGGGGCCAACAACTGAGGTGCAGGAACCCCACCCCCGCTCGAAAACCTCCGGAGCCCTGAGTCGTGCTGGGCGATCCCCACCCTACCCCACCCCACCCTCCCCCACCCCCGCCGCCTCTGCCGTCACTCACGGCCGCTGCTCGCTGGCTCGCTCGTGCGCTCTCCGCGCCACAGGCACCTGCTCGCCCAGCGCTCTGCGCTCACTTCTCGCTCGCACACTGCAGACTCCCGGCGTCGCCTCCGTCACCCGGCCTCGTCCCCAGCCCAGCGCTCCGCCCTTCTCCCCGACCCCTTGTGCCCACCCACCAGCCATGGCCTGGGCCTGGGACAAAGAGCGGTGCAGCTCTTTGCCCAAACTGGGGTAAGGAGTTGAGGGCGGGGGTCTGCGGAGAGGGCCTCGGGGCACGCGGGGTGCAGGGATAAGCGGCCGTCTCGGGCGAGGAAGATTGGGAAGAAGCCAGGGAGAGTTAGGGTGGGAGGACCCCCAGCCCAAGCGGGTGCGGGCGGGGCTGCGCTCCAACCACAGAGACAGTAGTCCCTCCAAGCGACCCCCGCGGTGTGGGGGGGGGCGCGCTCTGGGGGGGGCGGTGCCGGCTGTGGAAGGAAAGGGGAAGGGAGGGCGGGGGTGATGCAGCGGTGGAGGCGGCTCCGCGCCCAGCCACTGACCGCCCCCTCCCTTTCCCCTTCCCCTCCCCCTCTCCCCGCCTCTCTCCGGCTCTGGGTCCGCCACGCCGGACCCGCTCTCCCCGCGCTGCACTGGGTCGGACGCCAGGTCTGTGCGCCGAGCCTGAGCGCCCACTCGCCTTGCGGAAAGAGCCGCGGAGGGACCAGCGGGGGCGGCGGCGGAGAGCTTGGTGGGAGCCGGAGGAGGTGGCATTCGGGAGCCAAATCAGAAGGAGACCGGGAGGCAGAAGCTCTCGGCCCTGAGGCGCACACTCCCTTGGCCAGGGATGGGTCCCGGGGCGACCCAGCTTCTGCCCGGCCCGCCGGGCAGAGACTGAATTGAGGTACCCCATCGTCCTGTGGACGGCCGGAGAGAGGGAAGCACAGACTGACCAGCAGTAGCCTCCCGGCGGGACCTCGCGTCCTGCGCCCTCAGCGCAGCGCCCCCCGCCTGAGCCGCGCTGGGCAAGTCGGCTAGGGAGCCGGGCTGATTGGCGGCCGCCGGCGGCCGGGGAGGGGGCGCCGCGCGGGGCCATGGCAGGCTCGGAGGCGTCCTAGCCGGAGCCCCGAGCCGGATCCGAGCCCACGCTGCCGCCACCGCTGCCTCTCCGCGCCCGGGCTCCCGCCGCCGCCGCCGCGCCCCCCGCGGGAGATGGAACAGCGGAACCGGCTCGGCGCCCTCGGATACCTGCCGCCGCTGCTGTTGCACGCCCTGCTGCTCTTCGTGGCCGACGGTGAGCGCGGGAACTTTGCCGCCTCGGGGGTTGGGGGAGGGGGTCCTTTCCGGGGCCGCCAGAACCAGTCTGTCCCGGACGCCAAAGAGTCGGAGGAGGAAGAGAAGGGGAAGGCTTCACGGTCTTCAGCAATCCCAGTGTGCTGCCCAGGCCCAGAGGGATAAGGGGAGGAGAGCAGCGAAGGGTCGCCGCAGCCGCGGAGCCCGCGCCGGGGTCATTTGAAGCCGGACAGGTGCTCCAGCGGAGAGGTGGCTTTCGGGGCGCCGGAGTTGGCGTGCCCCAGGTTGGCTCTGACAGTGTGGCTGGGCGCGGGGTAGAAGCATAAGCCGCCCGTGCCGCCCCGCCCGATCCGGAGGAAAGCAGCCTGCCGCGGTAGCCGGTCTCTGCTGGGGCCAGGCAGCTGTTCGACCGAACTTTGCTAGAGCCTAGGCCACGCTTGTGGCTACGGGGTGGCAAGCACAAGGCCAGCGAGCCTGGGACGCATCCGTCTCGCCTAGGGTTGCCCCAGGCCCCCGCCCCACAGTTGGTCACGCCTCTCTCTTCCCCGCCCCCAGCTACATTTACCGAAGTCCCCAAAGATGTGACAGTACGGGAGGGAGACGACATCGAAATGCCCTGCGCGTTCCGGGCTAGCGGAGCCACCTCGTATTCGCTGGAGATTCAGTGGTGGTACCTCAAGGAGCCGCCCCGGGAGCTGCTGCACGAGCTGGCGCTCAGCGTGCCCGGCGCCCGGAGCAAGGTAACCCGCCGCCCACGCGGCGCCGGCGCTCACCCGGCTCAGGCCCGGGCGGCTGGGGTAACCCGGACAAGGAAGGCAGGGCGCCGCCCTGTGGAGCAGCCCGTCCCGCAATCCCCATTCCCACAGCATCTTGAACAGCAGCACAATCCTGATAATTCCTTCCCTTCTCCTTTCCCTTAAAATTCCCTTAAAAGCAAGCCCTCATCCAGTTCGCCTGCTCTTGCTTGCTGGAGGCCGGCCCCAGAGTCAGATGGGTGCTGGGTGATGAAGGAAGACCACTTAATAAGGCCAGGCTTTCCCTGTTCTCTGCTACTCCGAGGTCCCCAGGGCACAGGGCCAAGGAGTTAAGCTCCTCTGGGCTGGATTCCAGACACCGGCAGTGCGCCTCCAACCCCCACAGGATCAGAGGGAAGGCCCCTACTGACTGCCTCTGAAGCTGGCCTCTCACATACACTCTAACACACACACATACACACCTACTCTCTACGCAGAGTCCCACCCAGAGTTACTGCTCACGTCTCCCTCTGCGTCCTGTCCAGATACACCGGCCCCTCCATCCAGCTTTCCACAGGATTTAGAGAAATGCGGCAGAGAATGACGATCCTCCGGGGGAGGGAGATGAGCCTTTCTTCCCACCCTGGTGGCAATCGATCCTTTTCTCTCTGGCGGGCAGGTGTGCTAGGGCAGCCCCTCCTTGGCCAGGGACCATGCTAGCAAGCCCTGCTTCCTTCTGTGTAAAACTCCAGGAAATCCTCATGTCTTTGGTGACTTCAGCCCCACCACATCCCAAGCGGTTTCGAGTCCTAGCCCGCCTGTGGAGAGTCCCCTTGCCAGAGGCACATCTGAGTTCCTGGAGCCTGAAGGCCGAGAGCCTAATGTGTCTCTCTCCCTCTTTGCATTTTAGGTAACAAATAAGGATGCAACTAAAATCAGCGTAAGTGTGGAGCCCAGCGCGGGCCGCGGGAGACCCCTTCCGGCCGCTTCGCGCCCCACATTTTCCTCCCTTTTAGAAAGGCTCAGTGACTGCGCGTTGTAGGGCTGTGCTAGCAGCCTTACGTTGTCGGTTGCTTGGCATGTCAGGGCGCCATCTCTCGCCGCTAGTGGAATCGGGTTCGCTTTTGTGTAAATCAAGGGTCTCAGGCCTGAATCTCCTTTCTCTGGGCAGCGCTCACCTGTAAACCTCTCCTTCGTCGGTCTGGCGGGTCCAGGCGCCGGCGCCTCGGCTTGCCCCTCCTCTGCTGGCTTGTCTCCCAGCAACTGGAGCGAGCTGCTCCTCTCGCTGGCCGTGACCCTTTCTCCAAATGGTGGGCCTCCCCGCCCCGCCCCCCTCCCACATACACCCCGGGCCCAAGTGGTGCCCTTCACCGCATTCTTCTCCGCCTGGGTTTCGGGTCCGGTGCCGGGTGCCGTGGGCTAGTCCTAGGGGGAGGTGTGGGCGGGGATTGGCGGAGCTGAGAGAGGCCTGGGTCTTGAGATCTGTAACTCAAGGAGGAGATGCGCCCAAGCTCTCCTAGCTGGAGCGTGGAAACATCAGGGCTTGGAGACCACTAGGGCCTCATCTTGCGCTTGGTTCTGAGGTGAGGGCTCCAAAGCGGTTGCTTGCCAGGGTATCCTCTAGGCCGCGGGGGAGGCGCGCTTGTAGCGAGCTTCGGGCTGCGGCTCTGAAAGGCAGACTCAGAAGTAGCAGAGCCCAGGGAGCCCAGCAGCAGCCTCTGCGTCGCCTTCAGCAGCCTTTGCCTGGCCTGCACCCTCGGGAGGGTGGAGGGTTAGCTGTGAAGGGGGCGGGGGCTGGGGGTGGGGGAAGGCAGATATTTATGTGTACTCTTGAGAGCAGAGTGACAGTCCTCAGGCACTAACCCAGGCCCTCCGGATTCCAGAGTAAAGGAACGTTGGTGGGAGTGGATGTGGAGGGCTAAGCTTGAGGCCCTGCAGTGGATTAGCTACAGAAGGCCAAGCCTGAATTTTCCAAGGTGAAGAGAGGAGGAAGGAGGGATGATTCTGCAGCTTTGATGGACAGAAGCATAGTTTGGCGAGGGGATGTAACCTGATGCATTCGCTTAAGATGATGGGGACACCGCAATGGGTAGGCTCATCCAGGGTCCAATCAGGGTTGGGAGCCCCATGCCACTGTGGAGACACGGAATGAAAGAAAAACTGAGTCACCGGGGGCAAATCTGAGTCCGAGAGGTGTTGGGGTGCTGCGGCATGAGGGCGCAAAGGCAGAGGTGGGGGCGCGGCGGCACCGCGCTGGCAGAAAGCGGTCGTGGGCCTGCGCATCCCGGCCTCTGACCCCAGCCCCTACTCTTTTTGCAGACCGTGCGCGTCCAGGGCAATGACATCTCGCACCGGCTGCGGCTGTCGGCCGTGCGGCTGCAGGACGAGGGCGTCTACGAATGCCGCGTGTCCGACTACAGCGACGATGACACGCAAGAGCACAAGGCCCAGGCGCTGCTGCGCGTGCTCTCGCGCTTTGCGCCGCCCAACATGCAGGCCGCTGAGGCCGTGTCCCACATTCAGAGCAGCGGTCCGCGTCGCCACGGGCCCAACAGCGCCGCCAACGCCAACAACGTGGGTGCCACCGGCGCCGCGGGCCGCGCCACCTCCGACCCCAGCCGCGGCGACAAAAGTCCGCCTCCGGGGAGTCCTCCTGCCGCCCCAGGTCCCGCAGTCCCGGAGGCGGCAGCCGCCTCCGCGGCCCACGCAGCCACCACGACCGTCGCGGCCGCGGCCGCTGCTTCCTCAGCGTCGCCGCCACTGGGCCAGGCGGTCCTTCTGCGCCAGAGGCACGGCTCAGGTAAGGGAGGGTGCCGAGAGGGGGCGCGCTTGCGCGAGGGCTGCGGGTAGGAGTCGGAAGTGGGAGTAGGGGAGGGGGGCTCTGGCCGAAGGAGCGGCCCGCTCTGGCATTTGAGTTTGCCTGGTGATCCGTAGTGCATTTGGGCAAGTTTTCCGCAGCTTCATTTGGGCTCGCCCGTTTATTGCTGGTCGCTCAGAAGCACTCAAGATGTGTATTTATGAAGGGGGTGGGGGCTGGCCTCCTCCATCTCCCGGTGCACCCACGGTTGCAGTGTGGGGAGCCCTCTCTTTAGTTTGGGGAACTGGACCCTTTTCTCTTGGAGGACTTAGGGCCTAGAGGGTAGGGCACTAGCACCCAGAGTGGGAGGAGGTGGTTAGGACTCAGACGGTGAGCCTCTCTGGATGCTGATTGGTAGAATAGACAGATTGTCCCAAGGCTGCAGGGATAGGCCTGGCTGTGTAGCCTCTGCTTTCTTTGCCTAAGTCCAGATTGGTCCTAGGCACAGGCTCTGCTATAGATAGTCCCCTTTGAGCCCTCCTGGGGAATGGGGGAGTGAAGATAAAGCCTTGTCATTGCTAGCAGGCCACCCAGAGGTTAAGACCTGTTTCCTAGGGAGCTGAAAGGGCTGGGGGAGATGGTGGGGGCGGGCAGGAGAGAGAGGAGTCAGAGAGCAGAAGGGAAAACAGACTGCCCCAGGCAGGCAGCTCTGGGGCAGGAGGGGTGTTTGGCAGTAGTGGGGGTTTAGGAAGGGTAGAAAGGCCTACTGCAGGAGTGTCGCTCCCCAAGCATTCCCCACTCCCTCTGCCCACTCAAAGGTAGGCATCCGAGATGGGCCCAACTCCAGCCATCACTTCCTGTGGCTGATTTTAAGCCAGTAACTCCCTCTCTGAACCCCACCCCTAGACTTATTTGAGGCATAGTCCCAGAGACAGCATCTCTACTGGCTTTGCAGCACTAGACATCTGGGTTCTTTGACAGTGGCCTATAAACATCCCTGTGGGATGGAGCACACTATGCCTTATGTTCGTGCTTCTCAAAGTGCAAGCCACTTACCACCAGCATAGAGCTTGTTAAGGACGCAGACCCCTGGGCTCTCCTGTGGAATCTGAGGTGACAGGCATCCCAGCCTCTCTCTCTGGCTGGTTCTGAAGCTTCCAACAGTTGAGACCCCACCCGTCTGTCTTCCTGTTGGTTCAATTGTTTCTCATTCAGTTCCACCGCCCTTTGTGGGCCTCTCCGTGCAGCTCAGGCTTTTGGCTGGCTCTTAGTCTCCACACAGCCCCCCACAAGACTTTCCCCCAGGCTGTGGGAGAAGGTGAGCGAGCTGAGATCTGTGGAGGGCCTCTCCCCAAATAGCCCCGGCCTTCCCCACCTGACTTGGAATTTTCTATCCCCTGTAGAAGTGTAAGATAACACTAGCTGCTATGACAAATAAACCCTGAAATGCCAGTGGTTAACACAATTCAAAGGTATTATTTGTGGTTCACATCTCATGCTGCTCTGGAGTTGGGGGTGTTGGGGGACAGAGGTTCTATCTTGTGAATTCATTCAGGGACCAGGCGGACATACACTATCCCATCGTCAACAAGTGGCTTCCAGGGCCACTCTGGGCATTAACTTACAGCCAACAGATGGGAGTGAACTAAAGCAACCTTCTCAATCCAGTTCCCCCAGAAAACCAAGCCCTAATGCTCTGAGGCATACATTGTGGATAATGAATTGACTTCTTCCTTGTACATTTAGAATTATTCTAAGTTTGTATCATTCTTGGAAGACTGAGAATGGCCACTGAAATCATTTTGGTAAGGGTGAATTCTCTTGGAGCAAAGCTGGTGTAGAGAATGGCAAGGCAAGTGTTTAAAAGCCAGGCCTACAAGTAGTAAAGATTATTTCCACCCTCACCTTTTGGCCAGAGCTCAGTCACGTGGTGCAACAAAGACGCAAGGCAGACTGGAAAACATTCTGACCTCATGTCCTGTCTCTTCTCAGTGGAAGGGGAGCATAAATCTTGGGGAGTGTTAGCCATTTCTGTCTCGCACAGAGACTTTTCTACTGGAAAAGTGTTCATTGACTTGTAGAGTGTTGGTTTAATTGCGTTGATGAAAACGCCTCTGCTCCATGCCCTTGGGCCCCAGCAAGTAAACACACGTGTCTCAGGCCAGAACATGCCTCTGGGATGTTCCATAGACCATGAGTAGAGTGGCAGAGCAGAGGATTCAGAAGGCAGGGCCAGATTTGAGTTGTGCTCCCACACTTATTGTCTGAATGACTTAAGCAAGTGGCCTAACAGCTCTGAATGTATGTCCTCATCTGTAAAATAAAGTGGGAATCCCTGACGACAGAGGGAGTGCATGTGGAAATTTCTATGTAAATGTTCATTATCATCACCGCGACCCTTACCAGCTCTTGCCAGAGAGGAGGGGATAGAGGTGATGAAGCTGAGTGGTTGGCAGTTCGAGATCTCACTGCTGAGGGCCTTGAATGCCAAGTGGAGCCAAAGGGGACCATTAAAGGCTTTGGTCAGGGAAGCATCATATGAAAGAGATCTTTGGGAATGAACTTGGTAGTGTTCACAAAAGGTGTTAATGAAACCAAGGCCGCAAGCTCATGCCTGCTTGAATCTCCTCCACTCAGCCAGAACCTTGACACCCTGAACCCAACCAAGGCTGATCTGAGTGTGCCTGGCATGGCTGGTCAGACATCCAGGCCATCCATGGCTGGCCACAAGGGGCTCCAGGGTAGCTCCTCCCCACAACAGGGACCCCTCTGTGGAGGGTGGCACAGACTATGACCTTTCTGGAAGATCTAAAGGGCCTCACGTCCGTTCAGTTCTGACGGCATAGTGCCCAGGACCCCCAGCAGTTGGGGCCTTGGGCCCTTGCCAGCCACAGGGCAGGATTTTAATGGGGGCTCCTCTGCCCTCCCATGGAGTGGCTTGTACTGTGCATTTCCCTCCAAAAAGCATACCAAGTGGGCTCCCATCAGGGCTGATAAGGCAGTGCCACCAGGATGGGGGTGTGGTGGCCCCTAAGGTCTCTGTCACCCCAAACAGTTGCCAGCTCCTGGACAGGCCTGCAACTGTGTAGATACATCTCAGAAAGAACCCTAAGTTTTTTTCTAGCTTCCATTCAGAAGGCCAGAAGGCCAGAAGGTGGGCCTTCTGCCAAAAGACTAGAAAGCCTGTATCTTCCCATCTTCAGGTGAAGGTCTTGGGAGAGTTATAGTGCTGTGGGTACCTCTTTGCCCCACTGTGGGCATGGAGAAGTGTATGAGCTGATTTCTAACTCATAAACATACCCAAATGGCCTTGATCCCAAGGAGGGGGCCCATTCAGTCCTATGTGTCCCATCCTGCCCACTACCCAAGGCCACCCAGGTTTGGGGCTATTGTTGGGACAAAGCCTGAAGATGGTGTTTTGGGTGGCAGGCATTGATCACCATTCTGCAGGGCTGTGTCACTGAGCCGTGCATGGTCCTGCTGAGCCTCCCTGGGAGGCAACAGGCCAGCCCATCACCCAGAGCCATCAACAGCATGAGCAGGACAGGGAGCTTGAGACCGTGACCTCGGGCTCAACCTCCCCTGGTCACAGTTCTCAGCAGCCTTGAGGACAGGGCACCAGCAAGGACTGCTGCCACCTGGTTAACAAGCACAGAGTGTTGACAGGTGTTATCAGTCAAGTGCTGGCAAAGCAAATGGCACATTCAAACAGAGTCACTGGGGAGAGGCAACGTGAGTAGTCTTTGAAGGTGTGGACAGGGTTAGGGCAGCCAACAAAGGATGCGTGCCAGTCCCCAGGGCTGGGGACAGTGGAAGCCAGCTGCAGTCCAATAGCACCCCTGGACTGAAGGGGCAAAGGGGGAGCAATTAGTATAACCCAGAGGGGCTAGCCAGGTGGAGCGGCCTGCCTGACGGGAGCTGTGGCCTTGGTCAAATGGCCCTGCAAGGACCTTACTTTTCTGCTGCTCTCCAGTTCCTGTCCGGGCCTCCCACTGGCCACACCCCCCTGAGAGCCTCAGGCAAGGACGTGGACTGATGAAGCTGGGAGGGACCAGGGCCCAGGGGCTTGGAGCAGATTGGAGAAAGGTAGATGGTGGATTCAGGGGGTACGCAGGGAATAACCCAACTCTCAGAGGGAGGAAAAGGGATTCCACCCCACCCCAACTCCAAGACAAACCCAAAGTTGAGTTTCTAGTTCAAAAGGCCATTCCAGGCCTGGGTCCTTAGTGGGTCAAGTGGACACTCCGGCTATTTAAGAATGGCAGCTTCAGGAATGGTCCCAGCCCACCTCCCCAGACGGTCACTGCAGTTGCTCCTGGAAGAAAGTCAGAAGTCCCAGACAACACTGTGTTCCTCCAGTTTTCAAGCAAGCTTCTTCGGAAATGCCAGGAAAGGGGCGGGTGTGTGTGTGTGTGTGTGTGTGTGTGTGTGTGTGTGTGTGTGTGTGTTGGAGGGGTGGAGTACCCACTTGAATCTCTATCCTTTAGCTACTGCCCAGCCAGGCCAGAAAACCCTTCCTATGCCCCAGCAGGTGCCCAACACAGCCAAATACATATTTGCACTAACAGTTTATGTACAAAAACTCATTCATTTCACGTCTCATTTGTCAAGAGACATTTTGATATTTGTGCTTAAAAATAACATGGGCTGGATTAGCACAGCGGAGTTGGCACAGGAGACCAGGCCCTTCTTAGCCACGTTCTCGTAAATCTGGCTTCTAATTAATCTGAACGCTGACCTATTTTTTATGAACACTTTGTTGCTGATTGCCATTTCTAGAAAAAATAAAGAGAGAGAAAACAAAACAGAATATCTTTCAGACAAACCCTTCTAATCGGGAAAGGCGCCGATGCCGCAGTGAAGCCGAGTGCAGCCTCAGAAGAATACAGTTTGCAACTGAATGGCTTGTGTGCTGGCAAGAGGTTCCCCTCTGCAGGGACCTGGGGATCAGATCTGTGGCATGTGAACCTCTAATTAGCCTCAAGGCTCCGGCTCTGAGGAGAGGCGCCCAGGCCCCTACAGAGAGCCAGCTGATGTGGCAAACTGTAGCCTGGAGCCCACACGGGGAACTGGCTCTCAGTATTTCAATTACTAATGAGAGAGAGACAGTCAAGGCCATGGGTGTGCCGGCTTTCAAGAGCCTCTTACTGCTGGGAGCCATTGAGGGAAGCATCTTTTGGTGTTGCCGTGGCAACTGTAAACCATGCCAGAAGGGGACTATGGACGAGGTGAAGGCACTCACTCTCAACCCCTGCCCCCGTGGATGATCAACCTGGGAGAGTATCCATGGAGCTGGGAAAGTCTCCACTTAGTTCAGCAGGGCCAGGCGACAGTCACCTGGTGTTCGCAATCTTCCCAGATCCATGAGGACCCCCAAAACAATTGCCTTTAATAAACAATCTACTCTTCCCTCAAGCTCTGATGTGACACGATGATTATAATTAAAGACAAAATAAATCTGGCAAAATTTGTCCCAGAGAAGAGGGCAAGGGTCCCTGAGCATCCTGAAAAAGAAAAGTTAAAAAATTTCGTAAAGAAAACGGCTGAGCCTCGCAGCTGGTGAGAAGGACTTGCATGATCCCCAACAGCAAATGTGTGTGATTATTGGCTGCCTGGAGCCCTCTGCCCCATCAACCAGTCACGTGACTGTCATGAGCGGGAACCATCGATGGCAGCCATGAACCCAGCCCAAGAGTGTCAAAGGTGCCCATGGACTCCGCCACAAAGAAGTCTGTGTCAGTGGGAGTCCCAAGAGGGGATAGCCCTCATCCACCAAAGGCAATCAGAGGCAGCATGCGTTTATAGGCAGTGTGCAATTTCTGACATGAAGAAGCACCTGGGGCTTTGTCCCCCTGCTTAGGTCAGCCCTAGGAAAGCTGCTGGAGGCTTTGCCTCCCTCCCCATCCTGTGCCACATGAATTGAGAAAGTCACACCAGATGGAATGACCTTCATCCACCACTGAGTGGTTAGCCAGCTCATTGCATGGCCATTCTCTCCACATAAGGGACACCCCAAATTAAGAACAAAACAGCTATCCTCTGGATTGCAATGATGATAAATAGTACTTGCCTTTTACTGAGCACTGATTATGAGCCACACACACAGATCACAAGTTTCCCTCCTATTTGCCATTCTGCATAACTCTTCCTGCCTCCCTTCATCACACAGTCCCTTCCCCAGGGCAAAGACCCCTTCCTCAGCTGGGGTGGCAACCCCCATGAGAAAAGTGGAGAGCTGGCCTTTCTAAAAGTCACTGGGAGCCAAACCCACCAAGGAGATTCTCATTAAATAAGCCAGGCGCACATTTTCAAAGCTCTGAATATTAAGGATTCCCGAAGCATCTGTGGGGATAAATGAGGTCAAGTGCTTTTGCAGTATGATATTGATTAGTTCTGCCCCATGTGGACAGAGGCAAGGGCTTGGCTGTGGTCTAAACCCCTGAGCTTTATGGGAGATGCTGGTTTAGTTGAACACATCTTCGAAACACAGGAGAAAAAGAATTATCTTTTCTATTCCCCCATGCTTTGCTGACTGTTATCAGGCATCTCAGAAACTCCTATCCAAAGTGTGAGAAGCTTCCCTTTGTTTTATGTAAGGGCTGCAGGAAAGTTTAGGATTACCAGTACACAGGAAAGTTTAGGATTACCAGTACACAGGCTCTGCCCCTGTAACTGCTGATCCCCACCTATTCCTTGAAGGGTGACAAACCTTCCCTGTGGTAGGGCTTCTGGGGAAATTAACCTGCTTGTCAGTGGCTTTGCCGCTCTAGGGGAAAGTGTGCTATAAATACCAAGATGACTTAACCAATTCAGCCTCCTCTGGGCTATGGTTTAGCTGCTACTGAGCAGCTAGCCATGCAAGTGGCTACAGGAGGGGCCCTTCAGCGGCGGGCGAGAGCATGAGATCTGTGCCCTCCATGAGATGGCCCTGGAGAGGCAGGCCACCTGGCAGTCTCAGGGAAGCTGCTTCTGGAAATTACTGGTTGTTGTTGTGTTCCACATTACCACTCCCTGGACTGAAACGTCAGCGCTACTCTCGACTGGTTACTGGTGTTTCTGGTTCAAGGGGAAGGTTTGGGGGACCTCTGTCTGTACAAAATAGAGCCAAAGTAGACATTTCAAAAGCTTTCTCCCCATCTCTCATCCACCCCCTTGGCCACCCCTGGGCATTCTGCTCTGTCCAGCTCAGAAGCGACCACCTGGCCAGAAGGGCTGCCGTGGGGAACAGACCCTTCATGTCTGTGGAAGCCAACTACAAACAGGGCATGACCTGAGTGCTCCCAGCTGGACACCCGGCGCCCATGAAGGGCGAACCCCAGGGAAGTGGCCTGGTCAGTTCTCTCAGGAGCTGCCCATTATGGTGGAAGAGACAAAGCACAAACCTGAAAGAGGCGAAGAACAATTCAGAAGGAAATTTTCCTTGCCACCTTAGACATTTCATTCTTCCTCCTGACATTTCAAATGTTTCTTACTATTCAGCGAGATGGCTCATAAGCAAGCCAGGGTTGGGTGCCACAACACTCGCCCCATTTTTGGGCCTTACATCACAGTATGTGCCTCATCCTTCTTAACCTTTGTAAGTACCTGCTTCCCATTTTCCACATGAGTCCAACTGCTTGGATTCGAATCCTGATCCCTGTGCCCCATGTGTGATTTCCATATCTGTTCTTGTCTGGATGGTCCCCATACCCATGCCAGCATCAGAGTAGATAATCCATAGAAAGAGCTGAGCTTAGCGTGGGGCCTGGCACCTAGAAAACCCTCAGTAGATGCTGACTCCTGTTATCTGCATTATTTGGGCGAACGGGCATTGACTGTCCCGGATCCTTTCACAGTGTTCCGATCTGATCCTTCACTCTAAGACTCCCTCTGCACATGCTGTGAGCATCATGGAGCTAAAGGTGTTGGGAGGAAGCTGAGGACTTCAGAACAGAAAGTGCCTTCAGAATGCAAATGGCTCAGCGGGTTGCTATTTTTGTCCTTTCTCTCTCAGTGCCTTTTCAAGGGGAGGGTAGGAAATGGGGAGGACTCTACTCCCACCCTCTTCCTGGCCTGGCCATGGCTGTTTTAGATGAGTGAGGAGCTCCTAGGTGAGGAAGGACAAGCTCATCATGGCTTCTCCCTTTCCGCCTTGAAACCACACCACGTGTGCACACCTGCCTGCAGGCCGCTCTGGGCACTTGCATTATGCCTGGTCTTGCTTCACTGCTGTGTAGGCTGCTGTCCGGAGACCACTGTGATGGGAAGAGGCAGGCCCTTTGGTGGCTGGAAAGCCAAGTTCTGAGGAGAGCCTGGTGTTTGCAGCACCAGACAAGGGCTCCTCCACAGGAGAAGGGAGCAGAAGGAACAACCCCTTCGCTGACAGTCAAGTAGCCAAAGAGCCTCCAGAGCTGGCCTGCACTGGGGAGGGGTTGTCCCACGCCTCCCTTACTGGGACGCTTACCACTCAAGGTAGAACAACTTTTGTGGGAAAGCCTGGTGTCCCACAGAAAGGCGCCTGTGGAGTGATGGGGCGTGGGCCACTGTCACAGGCTTGGGCCTGCACTGGCTCTTCCCCACGAGCACCTGGGGTTGCTTTTCATGTTCACACTCTACCCAAATGCCCTTGCTATGGCTCACTGTGCCTGACGACTACCAATCAAGGTGTTGCTTAGCCCCAAGGACCAGTGGGGAGAAGGTAGGACAAAGACCACCATGGGGAGGTGCTGGGAGCCTGAGTGGGCTGTTTGCAGAGCTGAAAGGCCAGGGCCCCTTCTGCCCAGTCACACCTCTCCCTGCTCCATGGGAGCCTTCCTTCCACCCAGCACAGAGAGCCCATGCAAACTCACCCAAAAGGTGGCCCACCCACTCTTAAAGTCTGTTGCCAAAGACAGAAAGCCCCTCGCTCTGCTTATCCCTGGCCCCAGGCCCATCAGCCTTCCTCAGGAGGAAATCTTTTTTCTTTAACCAGGAAAGCCCAGCTGCAATGTAAGTCACCTTATAGCAACTTTTATTACACTTGATTCTCACAGAAATGCCATTTGGCCCAGATGAAGGATCTTTAATAAACCGGAAGGAGGGAGAGCTGACATCATGTCATGCCTCATTCTGAGCTAGGGCTCTTGGCCAACTATATCTGGTCTGGCCAGAGTAAAGGGGCAGGGGCTCCCCAGAACGTCAGGGAGACCCAGCCCTTACCTCAGGGAGGAACTCACAGTCTTACAATGGTGGTCAGAGCAAGCAAGAAGTAGGCTGAGAATGAATTCAGGGCTCAGCTGGGGCACAAGAAGGGCTCAAAAAAGGTGGGACTGGTAGAGATCACTTCACAGAAGGGAGGAAAGCTTTGTTGACCCTGTAGTCAAAGGAGTCTCATCCACCATGAGCACCCAGAGGGGCCCCACTGCTGTCTCGGGGCTCTCAACATTTCCTTCCAAGTCATGGAGTCAGTGCCTGGTGGAGTACCATCAACCATCCAGGCTGGTGCCCCAGGGAGGCAGGCCCAGTTCTTTCTCAGGTATTTATCCTCCCTAACTCCATGTTCATTGGGTGTGGCACTAGTTCATTCATTCACTTGTTCATTCAAATTTCCATTTAACATCTTTTATGTGCAGTAACTGTGCTAGGCATTGAGGATACATACAAGGTCCTCAGAGTCTGACATAGGGAGAAATAAACATTGATCAAATAGTCACATGGCAAGTGGAAATTTACAGCCATGGCTGGTTACTCTAAATGAGAGACCCATGGGCTATAGGATCTAAAAATAGGGGGACTTGACTCAGTCAGGAAAGGGACCTTGAGGGAGTCACACTTGAGTCATAATCTATAAGATGGCTAAGAGTAAAGAGAGAGGATAAAGAGAGTAGGTAGGGTTTCTAAGAAGAGGGGACAACGTGTGCAAAGATCCTGTAGCAGGAGGGAAACGGAGAGTACAAAGACCTGACAAAAAAAATCACTGTGGTTGGGGCAACAAAGAAAGAAAAGAAACAGAGGGAAATTTAAGTAAAGAGTAGTTCAGAGCTCATACTCCATAAAGCCTTAGAATAGAGATTGGAGTTTGGGCTTTGTCCTATGGGCAACAGCATGGGGAGCAAATGAGGGCATGGTGTTTTTGGAACTGGTACTCTGGCTGCAGTGTGGAGGTTGGAGAGGTGGGAACAGAGTGGATGTAGAAAAGCCACTTTAGAGGCAGTGATCCAGCTAAGAGATGATGGGCCTTAGACTACCTGTTTGGATGGATAGGTGGTGGGATCGGTGGATGGGTGGAAAAACAAGCTGGTGGCTGAGTGAAGGGTGTGAATGTATGGATGAGAGGGTAGGGGATGAGTGAAAGGAAAGTTAAGTGGATGTGTGGTTGGATGGACGGATGAGTGGAAGTGAGAATGGATAGAAGGATGAGTGGAAGTATAGGTGGATGGAAGGATGAGCGGAGGAGAGGATAGTTGGGAGGAAGAATGTGAATGGGTGAATAGGGGATAGAAGGAAGGATGAGCGGATACATGGATGAAACAGGAATGGGAAGACGGGTAAACGTGGGGTACACATTGAGTCTTACAGAATGAATGGGGTTGGGGCTGCAGACATGCCCAGGGTTGGCACTGCCTAAACCTGACACTGCATGCTCAGTCCATATTCCAGGAGAAAGTTCCTCGGGGGTGACAAGGCACAAACTGGCTCAGCTCAGAATTCCATGTGAGCCCTTGCTTCTGTCTGTAGTCCCCAGGCCACAGAACAGATGGGGCAAGTGGACACAGCTGTCCCCAGCCTGCTCCAGCTCCAGCTCCCCTAACCCCTCAGCCTTTGGAAGGTACCACCATCACTCCATGCTGAAGGACAGGAGTGGGGGACCTTTCTATCTGCTGGACATTGGGCACTCTGGTGAATGTAACCTGGCCAAGACTGATTGGATGATTATTGTCCATGCAAAAGTTAATGTGGATACATTTTTTCAAACATCTAAAAAGTCAAATCTCCAGGTGGGCAGATGAATAACTGTATTTGCATTAAAGACTAATGTAACAAAAAATACACAAGGCAATAATTCATAATGCATTCTAGTCTATAGAGTCATATTTTAATGCTTGACATATCCTGGGCAGCTCCTCTGTGCTAATTTTATTTAATGAGCACATGTTACAGAATTTTCAGAGCACTATCCCTGGGCAATTAAAATGTATTAACCTTCTCAGTTAAATTGTATTTGCAAAGACAAGTCCTCAGTATGAAACAGAAAGAAATACCTGGGTATGGTCAAGGCAGAACATAGAGGAAAGGTTTGCAGCTGTGTTCTGGCAGTGCTGGGCTAGGGGACCTCCAGCCCTCCTTTCCTGATCCTCTGGTCTCTCTTCATGGCCAAGCCCCACTCCACTGAGCACAGCGAGGAGGCTGAGTCCTGGACCCACACACTGAGCAGCCTTCATTGAGCGGGCATTGAGTGCCTGATGTTTGCCTAACTGTGGTGTCTGGGGCACACTCTGTGCCAAGGGACAGGAAGGCTGTGGAGGGGACATGTGGGATTTGGATGGGGCTAGAATGCCTTGAAGAGGGGCAGGGTCCACTCATTTGAAGCTCTGGCAGGTCCTCCATTCCCTATCTGTGTAATAGGCACTCTAGTGCCCCAGCATCCACAGGTCTGTGTGTTTCAGATCTGGAACAAGTCCTGGTGAATGGTTCCCAAGCTGGGTTCCTTGGAACCCTGAGTGAGCCCCAGCCCTACTCCCACCTTTAACCACAGCTGTTGGGTTTTTCTAGTGGCTTGAAATATCAGGGTTCCATGCAGCAATTAGCTTAAAAAGGGGGTTCTACTGCTTTAGAAGATTTAAAAAGCAACGAATATAGTCCAGATATTTATATAAATATATAATATAAAAATATATAGATTACATAGGGTGTACAAATATATATATATGTGCCAACTTCTAAGGGAAGAATTTAAAGTGGCTTACAAAGCTGCATGTAACAAAATAGAACAAAAAATTTTTAATGAAGAACTTAGAATAAAGGGAAAATGAATGTGAAATAGTGAAATTCATTTGAGGAAAAGTTGGACAAAGAGACATGCACACACACTCTCGGGCAGTTGAAAGGTCAGATCAGTGTGGTAGCGACCAGCCTCCAGCACCAGCTTGTGTTTGGATATGAAAAATGAGATTCTAAATGTGAAGCATCTGGTGGATGTCTGGTGCATCCTGGATGCTTAGACGAAGAAAGATTTCCATTCATTCATTCAACCAATATTTTATGAGCATTGCATGGTGCGGGTAGGGTGCTGGGAGACAGGAGTCAAAAGGTAAACCTCCCACAGCTGCCCAAAGGCAGCTGGGAAGAATCGGAACTTGGTTCTCAAGTCCATAGGGGGCAGGATGGAATCCGGGTGGATGCAGTGTCTGAGGGAGACCTTGGGGGTGCAGAGGAGCCTGTTAGAGGAGCCTGTAGGGGAAAAGGCAGGCACTGGGGTGAGCAGTGCAGAAGATGATGGGGCTGGAAGGCAGGTGTGAAGATGTAAAGTGGGCTGGGCTGGGGCCAAGTAAGGAGTCAGATCTTCAACCCCCCCTACTGGGGGCCAGAGGTGTGATGTGTGCTTTGCATTTGAAAAGGGCTCTGTGTCCTCGGGCTGAAAGGATTCCTGGCTGTTTGGGGTTAGTGGATGTGGGGAGTCAGGAACATCTCTGCCCTGCCAGGAGATAGCTGATATGGTGAGAGGGAGGGTCCAGGGACCAGGCAAGGGTGGGCAGGGACAGTGCTGCACCGGGTGATAAGTGACAATGAGAACTGTCTTGGAGGTCACAATTGTACGGGCCTCTGGGCTGGGCTTGGCTGGGGAAGGGGAGAGGGCTATGGGCAGCCAGAGACAGGGCAGGGCCGTCTAGTGAAGGGGACAGCGTGAGTGGCCTCCATGCAGCACCACAGTCTGCTGGAGCTGGGTACACCTGAAGCATTATGGGAGCAGTTGAGGCAGAGGGATCCCTGAGTGGGGTTAGGAAGAGCCTCCATCAGGCTAGGGAGCTGAGATTCGATTCACAGCTACCAGGGAGTCACCAGAGATTAACTCCTATACCTGTACCGCCTACTAGCTGTGCAACTTTAACAAGCCACTTAACCTCTCTGGGTCTCACCTGGGAGAGGGGAAAGTGGCTTCTACCTCCTAAGGCCACCGAGAGGGTAAAAGGAGAGAATTCTCTTGGCAGTGAGAATCCGAATCATGTGCCTTTTAGCACTCTGCAGCCTCAGAGCTCAGAGAATCTGGATGGGCAGCGGGGGATCCCCCATGAGGCCTGGGCCTAGCACTGAGGGAGAGGCCCCCCACCCCTGCCCAGGGTGCACCCTGACACTCACCGTGGACAAGGCTGTCCCTGACCCTGCCAACACCGGCCTCCTGACCACACAGAAAGACTAGTTACCATTTTCATTAAGTGGCACCATTAAGGGATCATTTGGAGAAAGATCTCATTTCAAAAGAAATAGGAAGCTGGAAAGGAGTTCACAACAATGTTGTGGCCACATTAAGAAGCCATTATGAAGGTTAAAATACAGAAAAACACCTTCTCCCACACCAACTCCCTCAGAAGCAGCCTGGGGCTGGGATCCAGCCGGGGCATCAGCGGAAGGAGTGCTCCTGATCTTTGGTCCTGAGAGGTAGTCTAGGCAGTGGGTAGGTGTGTGGACAGCAGCCAGACTGTCTGGGTGTAAGTCTGGGCACTGCCATTTATCTTAGCATGGCCTTGGTAGGGCCAGATCTAGCAAATGAAAATATAGGACACCCAGTTAATTGAATTTCAGAAAGCAAACAATAGCCTTTTAGTATAAGTAGGTCCCATGCAGTATTTGGGATATACATGCACTTTAAATTATTCATCGTTTACCTGAAATTCAAACTGAGCTGGTGGCCTGTATTTTCTCTGGCAAAGTCTTGAGTACTTACTTCACTCCCCAGCTCTGAATCTCAGTTTCCTCCCTGCAATTTAGGGATAAAATAGCAACTCCTGCAGTTAGGAGGATTGTATTATATTAATGTATTAATGTACTGAACCTGCGACGGGGTCTGCCCTAACAAGGGCTAGCCAGCTTTGCTGTTGTCTTTCTGAAGGTGCTTGCCTCTATCTGCTTGGGCCTGGCTGGGTCTGCTCCCAGCCATCCACTCCCCAGTGTTGGACATCCCCTCCCACATCAGAGAGCCATTCCCCACTGGAGGCGGGGCTGCTTGCTGGAGGCAGAGGAGAGGAGGAGGTCTGAGGCCAGCTCGCTGCTCCATGGGCTTTCACCGAAGCAGGACATGTTGTAAGAAAGGCATTTATGGGAGTGGGGCGAGAAGAGGGGGAGACAAAGGGCCACAAGAACAGCACAGACATTTGTCCCAAGCCCTCTGTGCCGGGATGCTCAGGGAGGGCTTCCTGGAGGAGGTAGCACTGGTTGCAGGCTTGAGGCACAGGTCAGAACTAGACAAAGAAAACGGGGATGCCACAGGGTAAGCCCAGAGTCCACTGCAGGTGGTCACAGGGAACGGTGGACTGGAGAGCAGGTGGGCTGGCAGGGGGGAAGCAAAGGTGAGGTTGCTAGGAATGGTCACAGAGAAGCTGAGCTGTGGCCCCGAGACGGTGGCTCTTTCTCCTACAGTGGAGGGGACCTATCAAGACTCTGCACCTCAGAGAGCTCTCCAGGCATGTCTGAAGGAGGGAGGTGAGCAACGGGTGGTGATGGAGACGGGAAGGTGCTTTGGGCGGTCACGGGGCCGTGCATGGAAGAGAAGACACAGCAAGCAAGGGCTAAAATAAGTGTCCTACCCCCGCCTCTGCCCTGGTTTGCCGCAGGGCTCCTCCCATTGGCTCACACTGAGGCTGCTGCAGGGCAGCTTGTCTTCCCACCCAGGCCCGGCAGGCCCGGCAGCAGATCAACAGGGGACCAAGGGACCCTCATCCTGTCTGCTCTCCTGCACCTCTTCATCCCACACCCAGCTTTCCTTCCCAATGTCTCTGTTTCCTTTAAAGCCCAGCTGCACTAGTTGCATCTAGTTTTTGCCCTACTTACCAGCACACATTAATTTTATGGCAGAAATTAATTCTGTCCAATTCTGTTGGTGCCCGGTTCTTCCTTGCTGACTCCCTTTGAGTAAATATCCATGAAGAGGCTTTAATTAAAACGCCAACAAGGGGGGCGCCTGGGTGGCTCAGTCGTTAAGTGTCTGCCTTCGGCCCAGGTCATGATCCCAGGGTTCTGAGCCCAAGCCCCATCGGGCTCTCTGCTCAGCAGGGAGCCTGCTTCTCCCGCTACCACTCCCTCTGCTTGTGTTCCCTCTCTCGCTGTGTTTCTCTGTCAAATAAATAAAAAATCTTTAAAAAAACAAACAAACAAAAAAAACGCCAACAAGGGAAGCAGCCTCCTTGCGAGGATGGCCTCTTCCCACTCAGCTGTGGCCGGGTTGCCTGGCCTGCTCGGCATGGCGTTTCGGGGTTGGCGGAGAGCCACAGCAGCAGCATGGGTGCCGGTGGCCATGGGCAAGCCAGCAGTTACAGAGTGGGGAGGGCCCGTGTCTGTCTTCACACAACAGTGTACGAACTGAGGCAGGGCCTCCTGGATGCTGCCACAGGGCTGGCTCAGGGGCTGCAAAGTCAGGGGCCACTGAAGGCCAGGCTGGGTGGTGGAGGCGAGTGAGGCTAGCTGAGCGAAGGGAGCCCCAAGTGCTCGAGGGCCGGGGCGGTGGTAACTGGCAGCCACCCTGAGTCCAGCTGGGGATCAGGAAGGAGCAATGAGCAGCAGATTTCTGCTGAGAAGAGCAGCCAACTGCGGACCCTGTAGGGAGGAAAACGTACCAAGGGTGGCTGGGACTCAGGCCTCGCCTTTAGACACCCGAATCTCTGCTTTCGTGTAAAGGCCTCCTCCCCAGTTTTGTATGCTGGATTATAATTTATAATTCTTAAAAACGTGTGCTCCAAGCCAGACCCATCTGCAGACCAGATTGAGCCTCCGTGGCCTCTTCCCTCTCCTTCTCCTTCTCCTGCTGGGCTCTGTGGGAGCTGGTGATTCCTGGCCAGGGAGGCAAGGCTGGAGAAGGGGGTGGGGTGGTGCGGAAGAGGGAGAGGCCAGCCACCAAGAGTGCCCCAGACCCTGCCTGCAGCTCTGGCCTGGTGCTTCTGGGTCACAGGCATCTCCACCATGGCCAGGGTGGACTAGTTCTATGGCTACCTGTACTCAGCATGGAATATTCTAGGGCAACGCTGGGGAGGGAAGGGCCCAGCATTGTGCTGTCAGCCCTCAGAGTGAACGTCCAACTGAGCCCAGGCCATGGGAGCCAGAATCAACCAGTTATCTGTTTTTGTAGGTAGAGCCAGGCCTCAAATGTATCTGAATTGTATTTACTCTTTGCAAACCTGAACCAAATTTGAGGTTTTAATCTACAGCAAAAACAAAAACAAAAACAGCCTCTGAGCAGCAGTGGACTCTGAGGCTGACCCAGGCCAGCCTCTCCATGACAGCAGCTGAGCCACCCGAAGGCCTGCAGCCATCTTCTGTCCGTGGCTGGCGTGGCAGGTGCTACAGACCACATCCGGGAAGAGGTTACCCCCGAGGCCAAGGAACCCGGGAAGGGCAAGCAGGGCACGCAGAGGGAGGATGGTGGCTGCCCTGGCTAGCCGGCCCCACTGCTCAGCCAGGGAACAGCTCGCCATGCTCCTGATGCCCACAGAGCGGGGGCGGTCCCCCCAGGGGGGACCTGCGTCTGGGACAGAGTAGAGGTGTCCTGCTACTTCCCCTGCCGGCCTGCCCCCACCAGGAACCTGACTCATGGGCTCAGCCTCTGGACAGTGTGGAGGGGCAAGGGTCCCAGGGGATGAGCCAAACCAAACCTCCTCCTTCATTTTTATCACGAGGCCTTGGATGGTCTCAGAGAGCCCACACTGTTTTCTGACAGGGCGTTTGGCATTCTACCATTGTCGTGTCAATGGAAAAGTGGGACTTCCCGGGCAGAAGCCGCTTGGCTGGCGCCTTTGCTGTGCCCATGGGGGCTCAGGGCCCCCACTGGGTTCTTTGGGAGCCTCTTAAATGGCTCCAGCAGGCGTCTTATCCTGCTCACCATCTCAAGGATAAAAGTTAATATTCACAGAGCAAAAGCAGTTTTGATTTAAGAATGATTAGCAAAACGGTGCTACTTGTTAAATTAAAGAATGAATCAGCCACTATTCCAACAGAGGGCTTCCCTCACCTCTGATTTTCCAGCCTGATTGGAAGCAGCCTGATTTTCCATCTTAATCATGACAAATAAACTTCTGCATGTTCCAGTGCTATTCCTGGTACTCCCCAGGAAGGGAGGAAATAGATACAGAGACTGTCAGCATCCAGTCAACACAGCAGCCCCATGCCCCCTGGAACACAGCCGCCTCCATGCGGCATAATAAAAGAGTCCAGTACAGGAGATTCTACCACAGCTGAGCCAAAGGCACGTGCCTGGCCTTGTCCTGGAGGGTGAAGGTGGGCCCCAGACAACAGTAGGTAGTCCTGGCTCACTCCAGGAGGGTGAAGACAGGGACGGGGACAGCAGCCGCTGAGGGGGCCCAGCAGCCTCATGCTAACTGTCCGTGTCCCTCCGAGGAGCTGGCACCTGGGGAAGGGGACGCTGGGCTGCCAGAATCCTGAATTGCCCCTTCTGGTGTAGAGCCTTCTTCCTCCAGGGCCGGTCTGGAAGTCAGTCTTGCTCCGTGGGCCCTGATTCATTTGGGAAGCCAGGAGTGTGTTTGGATATCCAGTGAGAGATTGGCAAGGTGTTCAAAAACCTAGGTCCTTCTCCCACCAAAGATCCAGGGACGTCCATCTGTCTTGCTTAGGGCCGGGGAGACCATTTGCCCTGCTTCTTCTCTCTGAAAATTTTCCTCTTGAGAGAATAGCAACCTCCCACATTCTTTTTTTCGCCAACGCTTTTCAGAAAAGTGATTGTTACCCTTTTCGATGAAATTTATTTGCAAAGCGACCGACTGTGTTTGAGGCACTGATGTTTACATGATTGTGTGACAGGGCACTCAAAAATTCAGAGGCTTTGGTATAATGTGAGAACCATTCATTAGCTCATGATCCCACAGGTCCATTGGGCCAACCCCTCTGCTGGTCTCATCGGGGCTCACTCATGCTTCGGTGGACAGCTGCTCTTTCAGCTGGGGGCTGATTGGACTAGATGGGCCGAGTGGGGACATCCCATGACTTTTGTCCTGCAGTATGCTGGCCCAGGCTTGGTCACAGGCTACCAGAGGCACAGAGGAAGGGCAAGCCTTGGCTTGCCTCACACTTGATAAACTTCACTGGCCAAAGTAAGTCATGTGACCAAGCCCGGAGTCAGCACCGGGGACACCACCACAGGGTACAGCTGCGGGGATCGCAGAGATGAGGGAAGGAGAGTGTGGCCATTCCTGCAGTGTACCACTGTGACCTTGCTTGATCTGGACCCCAACCTGGTACGTCATGCCAAGTGCCTATTAACTGTATGGAGCCATGAGTATGCACATCTCCACTTTATGAAGTATGGCACAAGACCCGGAAAGGTACAGGGTCACACAGAGGTACAGGGTTACACCCAGGTCACACAGCAGGCTAGCTTGGAAGCTGCTCTCCCGGGTGCCTGCTCACTGCCCCCCACAACCACCCTTGGCTCCCTCTGTGGTGACACTAGGCCAGAGAGTCGATGATGTATCACCAGGAGCCCAAACTTGGCTGTCCCCCCACAGACATCCACCAGCAGAGATCCCGGAGACCCTGGCATCTGCCTGCCCTAGGCACTGGCCAGGAGCCACTATCTCAGCCCCCCAGCACAGAGTGGCAGGCTGATTGTTTCAATGCAGGTCTTTAGAAAGTCTTGCGCAATTCTAAAACTCTGCAGTGGGAGGAGCCGATAGTGTGACACTGGGAAAGGCCAGTCAGCAGTATTTGAAGGAAAATTAAAATTTCTCCTCGCATCTCCTATGCACATGGTTCCACAGACCACATTTACCTTGCCTGGCTCACAAGCCCAACTGCCATTTCTCCTGCCCCTGCGTGCCTCGAGGGTCTGTGTTCTGCTGCGCACACCCATCTGCTTTCCGATGCCTCATGGGGCTTTTTGGTTCCGCCTGCCTCTGCCTGAGTGTCAGGGTTTGCAGGAGCACAAAGATCTGAGCCAGGAGACCCAGAGACCAATGTGCCTGGTCCGGCCATGTGAGTCCCAGGTGCCCAAGAGGCAGCGCTCTGCCAACTGCATCCTTGGTTTCCATGCACCTGAGCCCAGGCACCTGGACATCCATCAACACATCCGTCCCCACACCGACCCTCATGCTTTCTAGTGATGTGTGACAGTGAAAATCAACAATGGGGGACCCGAGTCTTTGGAGTGACCACCATATCCTAGACCTCCTCACAGATGGATGGGGAGATGCACAGGACCCCTCCGACCATAAATGGACAGTAATGACACCTGTGTGGAAAATCGGTGTCTGAAGAGGAAGGTCAACGCACTTGGACTTTTCCTGTCTTTGTGCTTCTCCGTGGGGTTTCAGACTGTGCTTGGAAACAATTCATGGTGGGCAAGTTGCACACTGCAGAAGACCTCCACCTCCTTTCCATTAAGATGTTTGAACACAGCCTGTTTCCCAAAATGGGCAGACAGAATCCTGGAGTCTGTAGCAGGAATGGCCTTTGGATCATTGATCCATCCTCCTCCCTCTGAAAAGGGAAACTGGGTCCCAGGACACAGTGATTGCCAGGGCAAGATGGATTCGTGATTGGGGGAAACACCTTGGATAGAAGATTCCTGGCTCTTTCAGCTAGAGAGAGGGGTAGGTCATGGGTTCAGGCACAGCCTAGTCAGGGAAGCCAAACCTGGCCTGCCTGGCTGCAGCTCCTGCAGGTGGCTAAGTAGAGGTGGCCCCAGCCTGTGTACCATCTGCTTGGCACTGGGAAGGGCCTCCTGCCTCTTTCCATCCAGGTGGAGAGCTCCAGCCCAGTTGGCTGGCTGGAGTGAAGGGAGGAGAAAGGCCTCCAGAGGGTGCAAGTGAGCAGGGTGGGGCTATAGACTGTCTACATTCATGAAGCCGGACCCTAAGCAAGTTGGCAGTGCTGTCCCCAGGGTTTGGGCAGCACTTCTACACCAGAGGCCTCCAGTAGACGTAGACTCCGATGACAGATGGGCAGGAAGCCAAGGCAGGCCACCCAGGGAAGGCAGAATGAAGACACATGTCACCATTCCAGTGGTGGGCCAGGGGCCCAAGTTAATGGCAGCACTGGAGACTCAGATGGAAGTGATCTCCTACTAGAACAGTGCAAGCATCACTCTTCCAGGAACCTAGCCCACTTATCTCCACCAACCAGTGATTTCCGAGCTCCCCACTTTGACCCCAAGAGCTCCACTGACTGTATGTGGAAAGAAGACTCAGAAACATCAGGGTGCCTAAGACAGCATTTGTAAATACTAAACTGTGCAATTCAGGCAGAAGTTGGAAGAGTTGGAGTCATGGGCAATCGTGGAGTCTCCTTGGAGGAGTGGGGAAGCTGGGGCTTACATGCAGAGGGTACTTTGCAATTAAGGGGTGTGGTGGGGGGAAGTATATTGTCTTTTTATTTAGCTAAACTAGCAATGTGGACTTGAGAACTGCAATCTAACGTGCCCAGCTTCAGGCCAGAGTACCTTTTGTCTGAACACAGTAGGCTCCTAAAACACGCATCTGCAAATAACAAACAGCAAAATGCCTCATTGTTGTATGGAACCACCCCTGAGCATCAGCCAAGTGCCGAGCTTCTTCCTGGTCTGCTCATGGCCACTAGGTTCTCGTGAATCAGGCGTTCACTGTGTCCATTTTCTTGTCCCCTGCAGGCACTGGCCCTAGCTCGGCCACAGACCCACTCCTGTCCCTGCTCCTGCTAGGTCTGCATAAGTTCCTTCGTCTGCTGGTGGGACACTGACAGACATGGCCATCCTGCACACCTCAGCCCCACATGACCTGCCTGGACCCAGTGTGAGGCCCGCAGCTACAGATGGACACAGAGAGACTGAGAGAAGCATGACAGAGTCCATATGGAAAATGAATAAATCATATTTTTGGGGAGGTTACACAAACGTAGAACACCTAAAATAATGCATCTAGTTTCCAAATAAGATGGAATTTGGACCATGCAGTATGCATGGGATCAGTAATTTCTCTACTTCAATGTATTTTTCTTTTCTAAACTTTTCCTCCAAGTCTTCATTTTGCACGAACTGTTGAGCAGTTATCTTTAGGATACTATGTAAAAATGTTGGATCAAAGCCTTTCTGACAAAGCAAAATATTTTTAGTAGATTATTGTGTTTAGGAATTTTTATTTACTTTTCTTTGGGGGCTTTCCTTTTTTTATTAAAGTAAATTATTTCTTTTGAGACATTTTGATTAAAAAAGATACATCTTATCATAATTAAAATTCACTGTCAATAATATTTATTTTTAAATAAAGATTGGAAACAAGGTCAGACACTTGTTTATAAACTGTATTGTATATTGCTGATAACAGTTGAATAAAAAACAACTTTGAAATAACCTTTCTGCAGGCATGTATGTATGAATGTTAAGCCCAGGAACCTAAAACAACCCGAATGCCATGACCTCCTGTTCTTTGAAGCCAGCTGCACACTTGACGGGATGCAGCCCAGCATGGAGGACAGCCCAGGGAACCTGGCCAAGGCTGCACAGAGCCGACAGAGTGTTTTTCAGCCTCCACGAGGCACAGGGGACCTCACAGAGCCAGGATCTAGAGGAGCCCCCAGACTGGGTTCAGAAGGAAAGAAGGTCGCTGCAAAGAGTGTAATTTAAATCAAGAGCCACTTTTCCCCTTTCGGTTTAAAGTAATTATGTAATGCATTTGTCCACTTGGACATGACTATTTCACATTGGATTCACTGCTAGTTTGAGAAGGGAATTCTGGGAGAACATGGGCAGCTCATACTTTTTCTATATGCATAGAGAGATAGCTTTGAGCCTCTGAAATACAGGTGTCTGGGTAGGTGCCACTTGTCTTAAAGAAATAGACATGACTTGGGGCTGTTATTCATTCCATGATAGGATCGCATTAAATAGCCAGAACCTTTTGGATTTGTTAATCTAGCCAGTATTTAAACAAGTGTTTTTGTGCTTGATGATACTCATCTTCCTGCATTCTGTGGCAGGTGGGGCTGTGTAACCAGCTCTGGCCAGGGAGTGGTGAATAAAGGGGTATACATGACTTCCAGTCCCAGGCATTTGACTGCTAGTGCAAGACCTCCAAAGCCCCTTTACCTCTGATAAGACCGGCAGTTTTCAAGACTACATACTCAGCCAGCCCTGATCCTGAGTTTCTATGGTGCACGCAGCCCCCCTCTGCTGGCCAGTTCTGGAAATGCAACACCAGGCTACTCAGCCTGATGTTTCAAGCCACTGAACTTTGGAGCTGTTCATTATGCAGCACAGTCCAGCCTATCTTCATTGATTCGGCAAGGGTTTGCTGTATTCACTTGAGGGGTGAGAGGAAAAGAAGATGCATTTGCATGACCCCACAAGAGCAGAGACCCCCAATGTGGAGTTGATGCACTGGGATGCCAATGGGGGAGACCACATCTAGTTGCTGTTTCTGGCGGAAACATTAAGTTGTTCACATTTCATTTCTATTGAGCAGCACCATTCAAGCTGTAAGTTTAATCATTTGTCTGGTAGATAGTGATTCTGTCTAGAGGATCATCTCTTTTATAGTTAACTCAGTACTGCAGTGGGCTAATGTCGTGTTAAATACAGGTCCTCTGTGCCTGAAAAGAAAAAGGCACCTCCTAGGCAGACGCCAGGTTGAATGGAAATGATGTGTCAGTGGTGGGCTAACACTGTGCCAGATCACTCCAGGCACCCAGAATTGGGGAGCTATTTCCTATCCCTAAAACCAGACCATCTGCACATGCAGTCAGCCAGGTTTCTGCCGCTATGATGCGCAGGGTAAAGAACAGGCAGATGTGCTTTCAGAAGGTGCTCTCCTGGGCTGCCCTTGTTCTGCTCAGACGGGCAGCACCTCACACTCAGAGGAATAAGCTCTGTCTTCTCCTCGAGAGGAGGGATTTCTAGGAAGGAAGTCATGGGTGAGGCGGGGCTTAACTCCCCAACAGTGACCAATGGAAATCAGACCAAGACCTAGGTGGAACTGGGGTCCAAGAGAGCCAAAAACAAATCCTGCTGACCGTGGACCCCCCTGGACCACGCCATCTTCACACATGCTCCCTTAGGTCCCTCATGAAGCACTCCAAGATGACGACAAAGAATGGGCAGGCTGCATTGAATTTTATGTCATATATACAAACCAAGAGGACCAAGCACCCACCCAAAATGGAAGCCATGGGACTGGACTCACCACACAAACCACCTTTTCCTTTGGATTTTGGTTCAAATCCATGGCAGACAGGGGCTCAGGTATGAGGAAAGACATGAATATTTTGATTTGAGAAGAAGGGACTGCAGGTGATTCAGGAACTCTGGACCCAGGCTGTGAAGACCACCCAGTTGGCTAAAAGGGATTGTGGAAGTGTGGGTCATCATTGCAAATAACACCAAAATAAGGGTGAGGAGGCAGGAGGGGAGAGGAGGGAAGTGATGGTAAGGCTAAGTCCACCACAGCAGGAGACTGAGTGTGGGGG
>CM053620.1:31167942-31181237 GCA_028646535.1 Procyon lotor
ACATGACCAGAGGGAGTGGTATTCTGAGTTTCAGTTCTGTGTCAACCCCACATTCTTAGCTACAGCTCAGAGCTCCGTCTGATTGATCAAGGCTAGCCTTGTTTGGAATATAACCAAGTAAGCCATTTGTTAGCTGAGCTTGTGGCTAAGGGGCTCTTGACACTGTCGGGGCCGGGGTTTGATTCCTGCTACTCTCTGCACTGCTTTCCCAGACAGGCTCGTCCCTGTATTGGATGGCATGAGGCATCCACATTGCAAGCATTTCAGAGGGTGCACCCCCTGCTGTTTCCGGATAACAAGTGGCAAGAAGCTCAGTGCGTTTGTTACCTCATGTGCCAGCACACGTCTGTTGAGCGGCCTACTGCTTCAGAACACATTTGCTTTCTTTACAGTGAGTGATGCAGCAGTGGGAGTGGCCCAGCACTTGTGGGAACTTCAGCCAGCCTGCCACATGGTGGGGCTGCTTCCCCTCAGGCCTCCCTGCCTGCTTTTGCCTGGAAGAACCTTAGCCAGATGCCACAAATGCATGGAAAACCTGTAGGAAGGACCCACCTCCTCTTGTATCTGCAGATACAAGGAGAGGCAAAGTCTGAACACAACATCAGCAGAGACCCCCTTTTAAATGACAAAGAGCTGCAGAGCACTAAAAATACATATCAAGTCAGAGAACAGGACTCCAAACCAAGTCTAATGTGCCACCAACTAGCAGAAATCCAATGAAAATCAGATCTGTTCCCTGCACTTGATTTTTTAAAGGGGCATGTGATAAGTAATACTCATCAATAAGTGATAATCTTAGAAAATATGGATGATATCTTTCAGATTTTGAAGTGAGGGAAGATTTCTTAAATACCCCCAAAAGTGGTAAGTATCAGAGAAGAGATGGATGATGATGACCAAGTATAATGAAGAGCATTTGTTTATCCAAAGCTACCATAAGGAAAGTGAAAAAAGACTTACAAAATGCAACCAATAAAGGATTAATACCAAGCATGTACAAAGAACTCCCAGAAATCAGTAAGAAAAGCATAGATGATACAATGGGAAAATGGACAGAAAACACAAACCACAAAAAATATGGCCAGTAAACATAAAAAAGGTGTTCAGCCTCACCTCACTAGTGACAACAGAAGTGCAGATCAAATCCATAATTACAGCCACTCAGTTACCAACAGTGGGAAAGTCTGACAATATGAGGTCTTAGGATGTGGATCACAAGACCTCTCAGGCATTGACTGTGGGAGCATAATTGGTGCAACCTCAGTGGATGCGCTTTACCACTGACTCTCAAGATTGAACATTCCTGTACCCTGTGGCCCAGCAACTCCACTTCTAAGTGGAAAAAGTCTTGCTCGTGGGCACCAGGGAATGTGTACACAAAAGCTAATGGCAGCCATTTGCATAACCGGAAACAGACAAGTTCCCACAGACAAGAGATTGGATGAATATGCTATAGAATATTCTCAGAAGTGAATATTACACAAGAGCCAAAAATGAACTATTATCTTATTATCTATTAGTTGAAAATAATAAGTCTCAAAAGATTACATACAGTATAATATTCTTTTTATAAAGTTAAAACCCAACAAAAGCCAATAGATAGAGGAAGGAAGGAAGGATGGATGGATGGATGGATGGATGGATGGACGGAAGGAGGGACTCTCTAAAGAATTTATAGATGAGGTAAAACTATCTAAAAAGGAAAGCAAGAGAGTGATGAATATGGATATGGAATCATGGTTACCTTGGTTAGAGGAGGCCGAGAGATGGGGTGAAGGGGGAGCCCACAGGTGGATGTAGGGCATTATCCAGACCTTGTACTGACTAACTGCATTAGTTTGAATGAATGAGTGAATGAGACCACCAATGATAAGAGCTTATCATGAATGAGGACCATGATCAATCAATTCAGCACAGGTGAGGTTAAAAACAAAAGAAGAAAAGACCGAGTCCCATTAGGGATTTCCATTAAATTATTAAATCAGAAAAGTAACATTCAACTTTCCCTTTCTACAGGCTCCAAGACAAACTCACATCTACCTCAGTCTCCCACTCAGAGGTTGCAAACTGAAGGTTCATGAACTACCTCTGGCTCACAGACATATTTTGCTTGGCCTGCATGAGAATGTTGATTATTATTTTAAAACAGCAGGAAAAGTCATGTAAAAATCCAAGTTTCTGGTTTCACTTGAAAAAATTGTAATATGTGGCCACACGGGGCCCACATTCTTATGTGGTGACAATTGATGGGGTGCCAAGCAGCTGTCCCCTGAGAAAGAGCACTGTCTCCCCACTTGCTGACAAGCCCTATCACTCCCTTGCCCCACTCAGCCTGCTTCATGCAGGTGCCAAATCTGTGAGCACCTGGGGCCAGTGAGCACCGCCCCCAGGAGGCCCCTTGCCAGTCTCCATTTTGCCTCTGCAGCTTCCAACAGCCAATCAGAATGCTTCCCAAAGGGGGCTGAAGCAAAAGAAGTTTTAGGGTTAACCACTTTCCATTCCCAAAGCAGGTAATTGATGTTTCTGTAGAACATGTATCCAGTTTTCGATTTAAGAACACAGTGAAGTTAAATTGGATTGCAGATAACTTGAGTTTTCTTTTCCTTGCAAATGTTGATTTTTTTGGTGCTTTATTTTTCCAGTAAATTATAGTATACAAAATTTTCCATTTTGCTTTGGAAGGTCTGCAGTATGTCTACAGCACAATCTACCAACACAGTCTTATCTATATAACCCACTAATACCCTGTTTGCAGCCAAACTTTGTCCTGCTCCCTAAATCCCCAAAAACTTAGTATTGTCAAGCTCCTCTCCAGTGACCCAGCTCTAAGACCCTTGATAGTAAAAATTCGATCCCACCAACCACCACCTCCCACAGCTTCTCCAAACAGGGTCCTAATGAATCAGTGCTTTTAACTCTAACTTTCAGAACGTTAATCCTATAAAATGGAATGTCAGTTTTACAGGGAAGGCTCTCCTTTATCAGCAAAAGCTGATTCCATTTGACTGATTAATTGTCCTTAGAACTGTCAAAGACTTCCAGACTAGCAGTGACGGCTGAGGAGGGGGTGGCCATGCAGTGTTGCAATCTGGAGCACTCCTGGGCTGGGGAAGCCAGATTACAGATGCACAAATAATTAATTCAAATCAATACAGCGAGGGGTTCAGGCTGAGAGACATTCAATTATGTTGTTCAAAGAGAAGATGCTGATCTTCAGCTAGTCTGCTCCACGCTGCAAATAATAGAGTATTTTTAATTTGTGCAGCAGGAATGTTAATCTTTCCTGGTGTAATCCAGTCCTTGGGGAATGTCATAAATACATGGCACTGAGTGTGTGAGGCTCCCTGCGGAGGGCACTCAATCAACATAGCCCTGGCTTCGCTGCCTGTCTCTTTATGTCAATCTCTCAACACTCAATTAAAAAATATATGGTAGGTTAATAGGTGATGGATGGATGGATGGATGGATGGATGGATGGATGGATATGGAGGCAGAGACAGAAATAGAAATTTTCAAAGACTGTCAGATCTACACATCCCCAACCATAAACAGTTTATGACTTCTAGATTTTACCTGAGCCAGTAGCACCAATAAATCCCAGAGGAATCATTCATGTCCCAAAAGGAATTACTTTAGAGTTCCCTTAAATGGCAAGCTCCTGCAGCCTGTTCAAAATAAGGTTTGAATCTTAATTTTATTTTACAGAGAATATAAGCACATGTGTGCGTGTGCACACAGACACGTGCATGTGTACACACACACACACATATGTGGAAGGTTACACATCAGGGTGTTAAGGATTGAGATCTCCATGGTGGGTGGAATTGATTGTGTGCACTTTAGTGGCTGACTGTAAGGCTCAACTTTTCTGTGATGAACACAACTTCTGTAATAAAATAAAAGCAGTAAAATATTTTTAATTAAAACAATTCTCACACACAAAAAGGATGACTCATGTATACAAATGTAACTTCCCAGTGGTTTTCAGAAGGAAGACATCTACTCTAGGAAGGGGCTCTCTGGGAATGTGGTGCTTTTCACCCCTGGCCCCCTGGTGCCTGGGCATGCTGCAGGTCACTTAGGTGGGAGCTTGGGGTTCATCTGGGGTGGGTGATCTACCACACCCCACCACTGAAAAAAGAAATCTGGCCCAAACACAGGATTGGTGGCAAGCCAGACTCAGAGGAAGAGGAGGCTAGGGATACGGAGTGTCTCAGGGGCCATGTACCCATGAGGTCTGCAGAGACTGACACTAGCTACTATTATCCAAATTCAAACTCAAACATATATTGGCTATTATTCTACACACAGCTCTGCACAGGAGAAAGGGCTGACTATGGAAGGATCCCCCCTCCACAATTCATTGACGGAGCTGGTGGCCCAGCAGGAGGGATGAACACATCCACAGTTAACTGGAATTCCAGTAGAACCAAGATAAGGACAGCAATGGTGTGGAAGGAGACCCAGGGGGAGAAATAATTGTGATGAGGTGTAGGGGAGGGAAGCAGGGGCTCATTAAACATTCATCGAATTGAATTGAAGTGGCATTTAAGTTGAGCCTTAAGAGCTCTCCCTCCCTCTTCCTGATGCTCATAGAGCCCTATTAGACACAGACACAGCGGGCCTTCCCCTACAACGACCAGAGCTGCTTGTCATCTGGGCAAAACTCGGAACTTTCTCACAGCAGCTGTCACCAGAAGTCCTCACTACATCTCTTTCCAAGATGTGTTGAGATGTTGGAGCAAGAACTGTAGGCCTCAGGGCAGTGGAGCCCAAGGCAGCCCATGTGGGAGTCTCAGAGCCCACTCAGGAACACGGATAGATCTCTGGACAGGGCTGAGACACGCAGCAGTACTGAAAGTTGACTCAGCCACAGGGAGTGGCATGTTCTGAGCCATTCCGTGCAGGCGGTGCCCGGGAAAAGGTGCTATGCTTCATGAATCAGAGGGCACCTGCCATGGATGGTGACAGATGTGGGGGAAGCCAGGCACACCACAAGTCAAAAATGACAAGGAAACCTTCAGTCAAAGAAAACTCAAGCAATGCCAGCTCTTCTGCTTCTGCGTTTTCTAGAGCCTCGCCTTCTCTGCACACAGACTCCCCACACAACAGAAATGGGCCCAACGGAGATTTTGCCAATGAATAGGTAGATCCGGGTCAAAGAGATGTGTTTGTTGACCATATTAAAAACTAAAATCAGTCAAATAAATGAGAAATTTGTCATTTCCCCCTAAATTGCATGAGGCAGGGACTAAGAAAATGATCTATCAAGCCAGAAATATTTCAGCAATTAGTTTTTATTTATTTATTATTATCATGCCAAGAGATGCATGGCATTTGGATTGCTACTATATATATTTTCTATAAAACAGAAATTGTAGAAAGAAGTCCATGATATCAGAAAGATCAGCGATTTTGTCTTTGCTTGTTACTATGAATAAAGCTCCCAACCTCCCAATTTATGCCATTGGTCAAGATTGAAAAGGAAATTTTCACTACATTGTTTACAAACGATTTTTGAGATAATTTTCCATCATTCCAATTTGGGAACATCTACTATGTTTCCACATCTAAGTTACTTAGGTTATTTAAACACAGCCTGTTGGTGTGTCATGACTGCGACAGACATTTTGCACCATGCAGACGTTCCCTCATTCTTCCTGGGCTTTACTCAGCTGTGGTGGACGCTTCCAGATGCTGGCCAAGGGCCCTTCTCAGAGGCTTGGCCTGTGTCCTCTGCTCTTCCACCCAGGACTTCCACTAAGCCACAGCTTAGTCTGGAGCAGGCACAGTGGAAACACAGTAGGGTTGGGTGGCTACTGAAGGATCCCGTGGGTCCCATGGGAATTCCCTCTTCCCCATTCTCTGGTAGATTGTTCTCAAAGGCATTCTGCCTGCTTTTTTTTTTTTTTCTTATTAACATATAATGTATTATTTGCCCCAACGGTACAGGTCTGTGAATCATCAGGCTTACACATTTCACAGCACTCGCCATGTACAGCCGAGTCTCGTTGCCTACAGGAGTGACCTAGATAGAACATCCTTTATTGTCTTTTCCACCTTCCAGGCCTGCTTTCTGCTCCCTGCTGTCCACTTTCTAGACTCTCCTCCAAATAAATTGCCTCTACTCAAGTCCTTGCCCCATGCTCTGATTAGGACCCAGAGCTTTGCAATTTTGGGCTGTCCAGCAGCCATTCTTCCTTTATAACCAAATTTTCTTGGGAAATTACCATGCACTGGGTGTGTGCTGATCTGTGGAGATGGATCCGTGAGGGACCCACAAGAGAATCAAAGCAGCTAAATCTGCCCCTTCCCCACACCCTCAGGGCCACTGGGCCTCCTGGAGGGAGAGACAGAGGATAAGAACAGCCTGGGACCACTTCCAGATGACAGCAGTTTATGTTTACTGGACCGTCCTTGCTGCATAGCTCTGACTGTCTCTTCTGCTGCCCACCCACCCAGTTCCTTTGGTACACCTGCCTCCCACGAGACCCTGACAGCCTTCACCAACCAAGAGATTCTTTCCAATGGAAGATAGTCAGACTTAGGGCTTCATTGATGCCATCACAAATCCCAGGTGACATAGCCAACTCAAGCCAGCCTAGGCTGACAAGGGGAATTTATCAGGAAGCCAGGTAGCCTCATGGTATGCAAGGGTGGAATTTGAGCTTGTGCTTCAGCACGGGGCTAGAACAAGACCATAAAAGCCAACACTATCCATTGCCTAACACATTCCCTTGCTCAGGCCCCTGCAGCTGGTAAAAGACATCCAATTCTTAAGTATGTAAGTTATACATCTGGCTGCCCAAGGAGAAGGTGTGTACCTCTCTCTCTGTCTCAATTTCTCTCAGTCTCTGTCTCTCTGTCTATGTCTCTCTCTCACACATGCACATGCTCGCTCTCTCGCTCTCTTTCTCTCTCTCTCTCTCTCTCTCTCTCTCTCTCTCTCACACACACACACACACACACACACACACACACACGCATACACACAAATTCCCAGAGAAAGGTTGTGATTGGCCCAGGTTGGGCCAGATGATTAGCCCTAATCCAATCAAATGTGACAGGGAGCTGGAGTTATATTATCCAATGTGACTTCTAGCCCTACTCCCTCTGCTGTCGAGGGAATGGAGTGCTGTGACTGGGAAGATACTAGAGTGGATGTGCTGCTGACACTTCTTTGTGCTCACAAATCACTGGAGGGTCTTGTTAAAATGCAGGACCGGGGGGAGCCTGGGTGGCTCAGTTGTTAAGCACCTGCCTTCAGCTCAGGGCATGATCCAGGGTCCTGGGATCGAGTCTCTCATCGGGTTCCCAGCTCCGCAGAAGCTTGCTTCTCCATCTCTCACTCCCCCTGCTTGTGTTCCCTCTCTCACTGTGTATTTCTCTGTCAAATAAATAAATAAATTCTTAAAAAAAAACAAAAACCAAAAACAAAATAAAATGCAGGACCAGGGTAAGGCCTGAGAGTCTGCACTTCCAACAAGGTGGTGCTGATGTTGCTGTACACACTCCATACCTGGAGTAGCAGCACTAATGTATCAGTCAAGGAGACCCTCTTCAACCTCACTAAGTAAGCACCCATCCCTCCCCACAACCAACAAGAAAAACCACTTTGCTACACAGCAAAGACAACAAGGAGGTCTTTTTGCTGGTTGAGATTTAATAAAGAGTAAGTTGTCAGTGACATTTTCATGAGGTTTTTTTTACACAGGGATATTTAACACAACCTACAAACCAAGCCATAAACTTTCAGCCAAGTAATTACTTTCACCAAAGTAATGATCAAATCAGATCAAATTAGGCCCCAGCCCTGAACCTCACCCTCCCCTCATCTCCCAGGGATTGTCATAGGAATGCCACGGATTAATTAAAAACAGTGATTTTATATTTCATCACAGCATTTTTGGGACAGTGGCTTCAATGGGCCAAGTCAAAGTGGTCTGCTTCTTTTGCCCACTTTACCCCATCCCTGGAGTGTCCTCACCTGTCCTTCCTCTTGTAAATCTCATTTCTCTACAGCTCTGGTGTCTTCTGCCCTCACCAGTGAGGGCTCCTAGCCTGCAGAGTACCACACTTGTACCTTGCACACCCCTACCACATCTGTGCTTTGCATTCCTCCTCCCAAGCCCTAGTCTCCATCTGTGTCTATCCTTTCCTGTCCATGGCCTCAGAAGCTACTAGTAGCAGGCACTCCTATTTCAACTGCTCTTCATGGCTGTGGTCATATTGCCCTTCACAGCCCCATCTTCTTACCAGCCAGTCAAGAGATGACAAAGGTCTCAGGCTGAAACACCTATGGGGTTTGGAGAAGTGCACAACTAGAGGAACAACTCAATCTTGGTGGAGACCCAAACTGGATGCTGCAGAGTCTGTATGTGAGGCTTCAGAGGGACCAGGGAGAGCCATGTAGCACTGTTGTCCAGGGATGGCACTGCAAGAACAGTGCAACCTGGACACCTGTTGCTTAGTATTTCGTATCACCATGGTGCCCAACCCTTCTGTTCAAAACCTGCACACCTCTTCTGGAAAGGGCCACCCAGGGTAGGTTTCCCAACACATCCAGACCCAGAATTGAGATTTGCAGTGATCTTGCAGACCTGATGGAGTTTACCCCTACTCATGGGCCTGTCACAGGAGCCAGGAGTTCTCTTCTCGGTACCCACACTCTAGAAAACTCCACAGCCCCCATTAGGAAAACAGTTTCTGGGAAGGGAACTCTGTACTCCTCCAGAGAAATCTCCTGTCCAGTTCAGTAGCATGGTCATGACAATAACAAGTAATGGGAAAAAAGAGCTCATATAAGGAAAGTGCCAGCATGGCTGGATCAAGGATGCAAACATCATTACTGGGCCCAATTCTCCTTCCATCTCCTCGCTCTGCTTTCCTCAGGGCTGACTTGGGTCCTGGGCAGGTCCCTGTCTGTGGGGTGTCTCCCAAGGCTCTGGTTTATATCCTCTGATTTAGCAACCAGTGGAAAGAGGATGTCTCTCTCCCTAATGCTCCTGGGATTGCCTCTCAGTGACCTGCCTTGAGTTGCATGAAACTGAGAGCCAGTCAAAGCAGCCAAGGAGGTGTGGCATCCTCATTGGCCAGGAATGAGTCATAAACTCTCACTAGAGGTAATAACTGAGGGCGGGACAACTGTACTCCCCAAGAGATCATTGAAGGCTGCTAACAGAAGAAACAAATTGCAATTTGTCTAAAACAACTAAATTCTGGAGACAAAACATAAGTTCATATAATTTCAGTTATTAAAAATAATATCACACTAAGGGTGCCTGGGTGGCTCAGTTGGTTAAGCAATTGCCTTTGGCTCATGTCATGATCCTGGAGTCCTGGGATCGAGTCCTGCATTGGGCTCCCAGCTCCACAGGGAGTCTGCTTCTCCCTCTGACCTTCTCCCCTCTCATGCTCACTCTCTCTCACTCTCTCTCACTCTCTGTCTCTCTCAAATAAATAAATAAATAAAATCTTTAAAAAAATAATATCACACTAACCAGTTACCCAATGTGCCCAAGGATAAACCTATCTTTCAGAATGAAATGATGGGATCACACAAAGACCATACCCAGATCACTGAAGGTCATGTGTTGCCCAAGATGCAGATTCTGAGATGAAGGTTAGAGCAAAAGTAGTCTATTTGGGAAGTCATGAGATATCTAGGGGAGGTGAAAAGTGAGACAGCCAATAAAGGGTGTGTAATTAGGCTCATTAACATCATTGGGGAACTGAAACCAATCCCACCGGGGAACTCTGGGAGATGGCAAGTCACACTTGAGTTAACCCAAGCAGGGGTGAAGGAGCTGAGGTATATATATACCAACTCCTGCCTGCTGATTTCCAGGAGCTTCTGGCTTGCTGTACCCAGTGACAAAGGGGCCCTGAGGCAGGAAGATGCAGGTGCTGGCTGTTGGAAGTGGGGCTGGCATACACTAATGTGGGAAAGGTGACTGAAAATGGACAGGCAATCAACAACATTCACAACCTCCAAAGACAGACTAGACTGAATAGACTGAACTACAGTCTTAGAGTCATTTGAGAATCTGGTGATCCCTGAGCTCTATAATAGGAATATCATTTACCACTATATCAACCCCTGTACAAAAATATAGTAGAGATTTTTCGTAGGTAGAATACTAAGTAAAGTCACTTTATGAGGTTTAAAAGTTAGAAATGTCTTCTTGAAGAATGATCCTTTTTTCCTCTTTGATATTACTCTTACTCAAAATTTCAAAACATTTTATAAATAACATGGTCTCTAAGCCACCTTGAGAAAAGAAAACTGAATTTCAAGATTTTTTTCTTAAAGTCAATTTCTTTTTTTAAAAGATCCAAACTGGTTGCATAACCTCCTGGATACAAAATAACTGATGGATTGATTTTTGCACTTTTAACCCAATTGTTCTGACTGTTGATGAGATGCCGCAATGGCACATAGGGAATTTAGCATCCCAAATCTACCTTGTCCAGTCCCCAGAGCTGGTCCCCAGAAGAAACACTTTGTTCCCAGAGGGCCCAGGCCAAAGGTTTGATCATTACATATAGGAATCTTTCCAACTGCAGGCCATTAACCCCACATTCATTGGGCTCTTTACCCCTTTAAGAGGTAATTTAATGTCCGTCATCTCATGTGACCCTGGGAGACCAGGAAGACAGATCTGCTCCACAGATGGGCTGAACTTCATCCAGGTGAGATGAGGTACCACCGTTGCTGGAAAATGTGGAAAACAAGCTTGATTCCAAACTCTAGCGTGAAGATCTTTCCACCACACCACTGGGCCCCAGATGGTTGGTGTCTCTTGCATTAGTAAAAGTATTAGATTAAGCCATCTAAAATGCCATTTTTATTGGTCACTATGATCAAATTGCATCAAATATGCCATTTTCATAGGTCAAAGAGGTCAAAACTGAATATTATCAGTTTCATATGGCTCAACCTAATACAAAATCATTTGGGAACCTGATTCTAGTGAGCAAGAATATCAGAAAGACCAAGAATACTATCATCTCAAATAGGAAGACTATTTTAATCAAAGAGGTGGAAAGGTGACTATGTCACAGTGTGAGACATTGGCCTTGTGAAGCACTAGCTGTGTTATTTGTATTATGTTCACTAGACCTGCTTTGAGAGCCGAGGAGCTATGTTTGTCCAGAGTCCCCATCTGACAAATAAATACCAGGGAAGCCCATCCTAGGGCCACTGCCACAGAAATTCTGTGCTCCAAAGATAGAGCTCTGCTTTGATGGTCCCTCCTCCACTGCACTGCCTCCCCAACCACACACTGACCCAGGAGAGGGACAGGTGGAAGGTATGAGGCACCTGTCATTGGGTCCCCAGGAAACAGCTTGGCAAAGCATCCAAGGAGCTGCACAAGTTGCAAGGACGTGATCTGCCTGCAGAGCCACCTCCACTGCATGGCAGAGATGAGCAAAGTGGATACCACCAGGGAGAGACTCCTCTGATACATCTCAAGGCAGAATGCTACAGGCTGAACAGAAGTGATGACTCATAAAACCCACAATTGTTTTAAGACCGATTCCTTTTTATGTAAAAAAGAAGAGAAAAGGAAAAGAAGAAATATGTCTGTTTATTCTTTCTGTGCACTGAGCTTAATATTTAAATAAAGCATCTTTATGAATTGGCCCCCACAAATCATCATCTTTGCTGCATGTGTACTAATTGCATTATTGCTTAATTGCAGAGCAATAGAGTGTGTAATTTGGGAGCTATAATGCCTGGGGGGGGGCAGGGATGATTTAAACTTTTCATGCAAATCCCAGAGTTCAGAAAACTGGGCTGAGAACAGCAGCAAGGGTTCAACTTCCCTCTCTAGCTGGCTTCTTAGATATCTCAACTCTCCATGTCAGGGAGGTAGCAGTGAACAAAAACCCCTCAGATAGTGCCTCATGCTACTCTCTCAGCAAAACCTCATGAAGGGCTTTAAAGTTCAGGACTGGTAAGTCACCCAGCAGTTATGATATGCTTGTCCTCAGGCTGCAGGAGCGCCAGGGACACCCAGATGAATGTGGCTTTTTTCTGACTGCAGGAGAACTGTTCTAGTGAAGGGAATCAGACATGTAAACAGAGCTCATTGATAGAGACACATGGAAAAGGTTTCTTTGAAAAAAAATGGGGGGAAGCCTAGACACAAGTCTCTAAAAGACAAAGTTAGATTTTAAAAAAGGAGCAGTGAGACTAGCTAGATGCTCACTGGCACCTGCTTCTTTTGGGTGCAACTGATCTGCTGAAAAAGTACAAATTAGTAGGGAGTAGTGGGGAAGCAAGACAGAGAAGGGAGAAGGCAACCAAGGGTGTGATTCCAGTGAAATCCCGGATTCAGCTTGATCCCTTGGGAAGCTCTGAAACATAACTTACACCTCAGAGTTTGACCTACCTCAAGGCAAAGATATTCGTTTTTTCTTCCCCTAGCACAGGCAATCATGTTTATGGGATGTTCCGAGTGAGAAAATATTCTCTGCCTACAAAGGAGGAGGCTCTGGTGCTCAAAAACATCCCACAGAATATTTCAGGTATAGTCTGTTAGCCAAAAGCCCACAGATGCTTGGGGAGAGTTGTGCGTGGTCAATGAAAGCGACCCAAGAGGACTATCATTGGCCAACACCCAGTCTGTAACCCAGACTGTCTCAACCCTGGCAATGAGATGTGGGTGGAAGATTTGCCAAAATATGCCTGGCCATAAAACTCCAAGCACAATTGGCCACTTATCCAATTCCTTTCCAATTAGTGCAAATCCTCCAACTTTGTTCTTCCTTTCTAAATTATTTTAGCTACCCTAGGACCTTTGCACTTACTACATGTAAATTTTTAATTAGCATGTCAGTTTCTACAAAAAACATTTAGGATTTTGATTGACATTATATCTAAAGATCAAATTGAAGAGAACTGACATCTTAACAATATTGAAACTTCTGATGCATGAACACAGTATTTGTCTCCTCATTTATGTGAGTCTAATTTCTCTCAGCAGTGTCTTGTATGTCTAAATCTATAGGACTTGCACATTTTTGTCAAATTATCTGTAGGTAGTTCAAACTTTTGATGCTATCATAAATTACATTATTTTGAATTTAAATTTCTCATTATTGCTAGTATAAGGAAATGTAATGTGGTTGCTCATATTGATCTTTTTCTTGCAACCTTACTAAACTTACTTATCAGTTCCCTTAGCTAGGTTTTTTTGTAGATTCCTTATAATTTTCTACATAGGTAGATGCTACCAGCAAATTAATATGGCCTAACTTCTTCCTTTTCTAATTGTATGATGGCTTGT
>CM053620.1:31181737-31198366 GCA_028646535.1 Procyon lotor
CTGCCATCGCACTACTGGGTATTTACTCCAAAGAAGCAGATGCATCACAAAGAAGGGCCACACATGTACCCCAATGTTCATAGCCGCAATGGCCACAATCGCCTAAATGTGGAAAGAGCCAAGATGCCCTTCAACAGATGAATGGATAAAGAATATATGGGCCATATATACAATGGAATATTATGCCTCCATCAGAAAGGACGAATATCCAACTTTTCTATCAACATGGATGGGACAGGAAGAGATTATCCGGAGTGAAATAAGTCAAGCAGAGAGATTCAATTATCTTAAGGTCTCACTTACTTGTGGAGCATAAGGAAAAACATGGAAGGCATTGTGAGAAGGAAGGGAAGGTTGAATGAGGTGTTACCAGAGGGGACAATGAACCATGAGAGACTGTGGACTATGAGCAACAAACAGGGTTTTTGAAGGGGTGTGGTTGGGGGGTTGGGTGAGCCTGGTGGTGGGTATTGAGGAGGGCACGTGTTGCGTGGATCTCTGAGTGTGGTGCATGAACAATTAATCTTGTAACATACAGACACAAAATAAACATATTTGTGAGGGAAAAATAGAATTTGGCTGCTGACTCCCACAGAAGTAGGGAGGGGAGTACTAGCAGACAGGAAAGATACAAGAAGGAAAGAAACTATAAAGTCAAGGCTTTCAAGATTAGGTGAGCTATATGAATTCCCGCAAACTTTGCACCTGTTAGCAACCTGGGACTTTCATTCTGATATGAACGATGTCATAAAATGCTTGCACACACAGAAGCCCTTCAATATTACACATGATACCACAGTCTTCTATTGACAGCCAGTCCTCTTGCAGTCATTCTGTGAATGACAGGTGCAAAGTGGGGTCCTCATATGGTGACTGTGCACTGACCCAGCATCCAAACAGTGCTTTCATGATGCTTACTGTCCTGAGGTCTGGCTGAGTGACCTCAGGAGTGTCATTCAACTTCTCTATGCCTCAGTTTGCTCATTTGGGAAATGATAGCAATAATTATGCCTTCTCATAGGGTTATTCTGAATATTAAAGTAGGTAATGTGCAGGGATCTAGATTATTTTTATTTGTATCATAGGATGTGAAAATGAAAAAAACATCTCCAGAGTACCAAATGTGAGCCTCATGTGCCCAGAGAGGCAAGAAATCAGATTTCAACCCCATTTTCACAATCCACCATCTATAATCCACCATTATAGGGGGTCCAAGAATCCCCCAGCATGTGAAGCTGTGTTCCCAGAGCCATTGGTGGGCTTTGGTCCATACATTTGCCAAACATTAACTTAAAACTTTGGCCTTCCCAAGGTCACTGTAGTGTACCTTGTGCCCACTGAGGGGAGAGAGGAGCATCCTTAAGCCTAAGGGTCAGAGATCCTGAATCAAAGGCCAAAGGGAGACAGGGTCCCAGGAAGTCTCTCCAGGCTTTGGAAGTCTCTCCAGGCTTTGGAAGTCTCTCCAACACCTTTGGTCTTGGAGGAGCTTAGTTCTGCAAGGAATGTTGCCGGACATGCTGGCTTTGGGACTGGTAATGAGCCTATCCCGGCTTCATCATCATTCTTCCAAATAACTAATTTATCCTCTTCCTTGGTGTTTACACCCTTCAGATATTTGTAGATGGCTATCCTGTCCCTTGGTAATCACTTAGTGCCTCTCTACATATTTGCCATGGTGTGTTGTTGTTGTTGTTGTTATTATTATTATTATCATTATTTCCTCCCTGCTCCCTTGGTCCCTCAGCTACCATCACTGCTGTGTGAACTTCCTCCAGGTTCCCAGCCCTGCAAGCGCCGAGGTACTGGGATGGAGCATCAGAAGTCAGTAGTCAGGTGACAAGGGAAAGCTCACAGGCCCTCTGACTTTCTTCATCTCTGTCATTTTTGTCAGTTTCCCCAAAGCCACATCAAATAAACAGACCAGCTAAGGAAAAACAGTGTCTTACAGTGTGGATGCAGTTTCCAGACAAATCTCCTGCCCCTGCCTCTATCTAGACAGTTCTTAATTTCCTCAGCTATGAAATGGGAACAAGAACCCTTGCTCTCAACTCCCTGGGATTGCTATGAGGACAGATGAGACCAGAGTGGAAAGTGCCTTGTAAACTACAAAACAGTGGAAGTGATGGTACCAACAATGCCTTCAATGCATGGCTGGATCTCTGCAGAATGTTCTAGGGGTCTGCTGCTTTAAAAGCTAGAGATTTCAAATTAGAATTTACAAAATGAATTTGAAAGAACTGAGATTCATCCTAAAATCTCTTTATTGAAAGAATAGAGAGGTGCCCTACTTAAACATCTACCATCAGATTTTAATATCCAAGTAAGTGTGGAACTCAGAGCCTTATGGACCTTTGGAGATGAGCTAGAGATGCTCTGAGGGGGCTCTGGAAGGGGATGCTGCTATAAAAGATTTGGAAAAAAAAAAAACCCACCTTGTCTTCCATATGAGATCTCACTGAAGAGCTCTCTCTTCTTGGAAGACTTATTTCCAGTCCGACAAGTATGATTTTCAATGGTTCTGTTCAACATGCACTTCTCATGTAGGTATTTCTATAATTATCCTGTTTCCATTAAAATACAGTTTTGGAACAAAAGGACTTTTATTGTTATAAAGGGCTCCTATCTGTCCTATCTGTTGTTATAGATGTTTAGTTACAGAAAATGATGGTAGAGTCACTATTATGATTCTGAAGTTTTTATTTCAAATTTCTCATAAGATGGAAATTCTTTCTCCTGAGTAATTTCTACTTTAATGCTACTTTGGTTTTTGTTTTCTTTATTAAACTTTGGTGTGTTTGGGATTTTGTTCAATGGCAGAATGTGGGGTGTTTGTTTGTTGGTGTTTGTTCTTGTTTTTCTGTTTGTTTGTTCCATACTCACTGGCTGAGTCCCCCTGGTGTGTATTTGTTTGTGTGGTGTTAGCAGGTGGTGCACATGGTTTCTTTAACCTGCTAGTTTCATTGGTGTAATCACATGTGTGTGCTGTGGTCTGCTCAAGTTGCCATATACTGGGGACTTAAAGAACACTGATTTCCCATGGTTCTCGAGCCTGAAAGCCTATGATTAAGGTGCTGGCAAGGCAGGATTCATTGAGAGACCTTCTGGCTCTCAGGCCTGCCATCCTGTGGTGGGCACTCAGGACTCTTCTTTGTGTCTGTGTTGGGGAGAGATGATCCAAGTCTCTGGTGTCTCTTCTGAGAACATGAATCCTATCACATAAGGGCTCCACCTTATGACTTCCTTGAGCCCTAATTACCCCCTTATAGGTTACATCCCCCAAAACAGTCTCACTGGGCTTGTGGCCCTCAACATGAATTTGAGGGGCAAACAATTCATGCATAGCACTGAATTTTTTTTTCTGAGGAAAATACCAGGGAAGGGAGGGCAAGAGAGCAGAAAGGAGTAGGGGACTCCATTGAAACCAGTCCCCTGACTTTAGCCGGATATCTAAAAAAACATTGAGAACACCTGCAAAATCAGCCTGAGATGTAAGAATGTATATCTAGAGCTACATAAGCAGAAAAATGCCTCCTGTTGTGAGGTATGAAGGGCAGATATTAGAGGATAAAGAGAAGGGGAGGGAGCTGCCGTAAGCTGGCCCCTGGGAAGTTATATAACTCCAGACTGCAGAAGTGTCCTGTACTGGCAGACCTGGAGAGAACTCCTAGATGGTAGTAGCTGGAAAAGGCTTGAGAACAGCACTCAAACAGGATCCCAGAGCTGTGGGGCATGCACACAAACACAGGACTGCTCTTGGTTTTAGAAGCACAAAGGGCAGAGACAAGCCTGGGTTCCTGGGTTGACAGCTGAGAAGGCCTCTTTGGCTGCACACTACTTGCCAGAGGCTGTGGTTTTCAGCAGTGCTTACAGAAATGGAGACTGTGTGTTCTAGAGGGTTCAGAGAAGAGTAGATTGTGATTTCTCTGGGACAGAGGTCTGGGTGTGGCCATTTTTAGCTCTGACGCCCAGAGGGGTGTTGAGGGGTTGGGGGGTTGGGTGTGGAGAGCCTCCAGAGAACAAAAGCTCAAACAACCAGTTTCCATGAAGCCCAGGCCCTTGATAGGGGGCAGGGCAACTCTGCCCAAGCAGGGTTGCCTGGGAAACAGTGCAGCAGGATCCCCTCCCAGAAGGCAGGCTGGAAGAACAAAAGGATGACAACCCTATGGTCCCTATAAAATGGGTGCATTTTGCCTAGATATTGGTTGATATTTTGGCTTCTGTACATTCCCTCAATCACCCCTCAACAGATTGACTAAGAGGAGGAACCCCCCAAAAAGAAAAGAATCAGAGACTATTGCCTCTGCCACAGACCTAATGGATATAGATAGAATCAAGATGTCAGAGATATATTCCAGAGTAGCAATTATGAAATTGATATCTAGGCTTGAGAAAAATATTAGTGACAATACAGAATCTCTAAGGATAGAAATGAGTTCTCATCAGGCAGAACTTAAAAATGCTATAAATGAGATGCAGTCTAAACTGTATGCTCTGACAGCCAAGGTAAATGAGGCTGAATAATGAATTAGTGAGCTAGAAGAAAAGATGATAAAAGAGAAGACAGCCACAGAGGCCTAGGTAAACTCCTGAAAGCCCAAGAGATCAGACGGAAAGAGATTGGTCATGCCATGAAACATTCCAATGTCAGAATTACTGGGATCCCTGAGGGGGTGGAGAGAGGACTAGCAGGTATATTTGAGCAAATTGTAGCTGAGAACTTCCCTAACCTGTGGAAGGAAACAAACATTCATGTTCAAGAGGCAGAGAGGATTCTTCCCAAGATCAAAGAAAATAGATCAATGCCTCGATATATAATAGTGAAACTCGCAAACCTCTCAAGAGGAAGAGATTTCTTACTTCCAAAGGGAGGAACATCACAACAAAGTCAGACCTGTCCACATAGACCTTGCAACCCAGATAGGGCTGGCAAGATATATTCAGTGTAAATGAGAAGAACACACAGTCAAGAATACTTTATCCAGCAAGACTGTCATTCAGAATAGATGGAGAGATACAGAGCTTCCAGAACTGGCAGAAACTGAAAGAATATGTGACTGCCCAGATGGTCATACAAGAAATATTAAGGGGAGGGGTCCTATAAAAGAAGCAAGACTACAAGAGTAGGATAGGCCAGAAATTTACAGGGACCATCTATAGAAACAGGGACTTCATAGGCAACAAGATGGTACCAAAATCATATATTTCAATAGTCACTCTCAACCTGAAGGGTCTAAATGCTCCCACGAAATGGCATGGGGTTGCAGATCAGATAAAAAGACAAGGCCCATCAATATGCTGTCTACAAGAGACTAATTTTGAACCTAAAGATATATCCAGATAGAAACTGAGGGGATAGAGAATCATTTTTCATGCCAATGAACCTCAAAAGAGAGCTGAGGTAACAATTCTCACATCAAAGTAGATTCTAAGCTAAAGACTGTAATAAGAGATACTGTAGTAAAATGGCTATACAACAAGAAGATCTAAAAATTGTAAATATCTATGCCCCCAACATGGGAGCAGCCAACTACATAAGCCAATTATTAACCAAAATAAAGTATCATATTGATAATAATACTTTAATAGTAGGAAACCTCAAAACTCCAATCTCAGCAATAGACAAATCATCTAAGCTGAAGATCAACAAAGAAACAAGAGCTTTGAATGACACATTGGGCCTAATGGACTTCATAGATATATACTGAACATTCCACCCTAAAACAACAGAATACTCATTCTTCTTGAATGCACATGGAACTTTCTCCATAATATACCACATACCGGGTCACGAATCAGGTCTCAACTGATATCAAAATGCTGAGATTTTTCCCTGCATATATTTAGACCACAATCCTTTAAATTGGAACTCAATCACAAGAAAAAATTTGGAAGGAATGCAAACACTTGGAAGCTAAAGACCATCCTGCTAAAGAGTGTTTGGGTCAATCAGAAACTTAAAGAAAAACTTAAGCAATTCAGGGAAAACAATGAGAATGAAAGTACATTGGTCCAAAACTTATGAGATGCTGCAAAGGTGGTCCTATGGGGGAAATACATAGCCATTCAAGCCTTACTCAAAAAAGTAGAAGTGAATGCATAAGCTAACCTTACACCTAAAAGAACTGGAGAAAGAACAGCAAATAAAACATAAACCAAGCAGGAGAAGAGAAATAATAAATATTAGAGCAGAGATCAATGAAATGGAAACCAGAGAAACATTAGAGCAGATCAATAAAACTAGAAGCTGATTCTTTGAAAGAATTAATATGATCGATAAACCACTGACCAGATTTATCAAAAAGAGAAGAGAAAGGATTCAAATCAATAAAATTATGAATGAAAGGGGAGAGATCACAGCCAACACCAAGAAATAGAAACAATTATTAGAAATTATTATCAGCAACTCTATGCCAATAAATTAATCCACCTGGAAGAAATGGATGCTTTCCTGGAAACTTATAAACTACCAAGGCTGAGACAGGAAGAAATTGACAATCTGAATAGACTCAGAACCAGTAATGAAATTGAAGCAGTAATCAAAAACTTCCTAAAAAATAAGAGTCCAGGGCCAGATGGCTTCCAAAGGGAATTCTACCAAACATTTAAAGAGGAAATAATACCATCCTTCTGCAGCTGTTTCAAGAAATAGAAACAGAAGGAAAACCTCCAAACTTGTTCTATGAGGCCAGCATTACCTTGATCCCCAAAACAGAAAAAGACCCCATCAAAAAGGAGAATTACACACCAGTATCCCTGATGAATATGGGTGCCTAGAGGCTCAATAAGATCCTATCCAATAGGATCCAACAGTAAAAGGATTATTCACCATGATGAAGTGGGAATGATTCCTGGGATGAAAGAGTGGTTCAGCATTCACAAATCCATCATTGTGATAGAACACATTAAAAAAAAGAGACAAGAACCATATGATACTCTCAATTGATTCAGAAAAATGCATTTGACAAAATACAGCATCCTTTCCTGATTGAAACTCTTCAGAGTGTTGGAATAGAGGGAACATTCCTCAATTTCATAAAAACCATCTATGAAAAGTCCACAGCAAATTTCACTCTCAATGGGGAAAAGCTGAGAGCCTTTCCCTTAATATCAGAAACACTACAAGGATGCCCACTCTCACCAGTATTGCTCAACATAGTACTAGAAGCCCTAGCGACAGTGATCAGACAACAAAAAGAAATAAAAGTTATTCAAATTGGCAAAGAATAAGTCAAACTCTCTCTCTCTTCACACATAACATGATACTTTATGTGGAAAACCCAAAATACTCCACTCCCAGATTACTAGAACTCATACAACAATCCAGTAATGTGTCAGGATACAAAATCAATGCACAGAAATTAGTTGCTTTCCTAGACACTAACAATGTAACTGTAGAAAGAGAAATTAAGGAATTGATTCCTTTTACAATAGCACCAGAAATCTTAAGATACCTTGGAATAAACCTAACCAAAGAGGTAAAGGATCTATTCTCTAGAAACTATTTTTTACCAATTTTTAACATATTTGTATGTTGGATTTTGTCAAATTATTTTCTAAATCTATTGAGATGATCATATGATTTTCCTTTTTAGTCTGTTAAAAATAACTACATTGATTTGTTTTCTAATGTTAAACTGTGCTTATGTTCCTAGAATAAACTCCATTTGGTTGTGATTTATTCTTTACGTTTTGTTGGCTCCAACTTGCTAAAGAATAAACTACCATCCTTCTGCTTTTTAAGAGTGTTCACATCTATGTTCATGAGAAATTTTAATATGTAGTCCTCTTTTCTTGTAATGTCTTTTCTAGCTTTGAAATTACATGTAATGATGCTCTCATAGAAAATGAAGAAACCTTCCCTCATCTGCAAGTTTCCAGAAATATTTGGATTGAATTAGCATTACTTCTTTCTTTATTGATTGATAGAATTCTATACTAAATTCACCAGGCCTTGGAGTTTTTTTTATGGGAAGTTTGTCATTGTCATTGTTTTTACTGTTTTGTTTTTAGTAGACTCCACACCCAACACAGGGCTTGAACTCATAAACCACCCACCAGGGAGGAATTAACATGTGCTTAATACCTACTTGCTACTGTGCCAAGGTGCCCAACACAAAGCTCCACCCTCAGGGAACTTGCAGTTGGCTAGGGCAGGAAAGATTTCCATGGAAAGATGAGCCACACTCACATCTGAATTCACCTACGATCCTTTAGAGTGGCAATGATTGTAGGTGGTCTTGGGAAACCAAGGAGGGGCTCTTTGCTCTAGAAAAGTGTGCCATACCCTGGATTCCTTGTCATGATATTCATGGTCTTCCATAGAAATCTTACAGGGAATGTTTCTAACCCAGTGCAGAGACAGTGCACTCATGTTTAGCCCTAAAAGATGAGCAAGAAGCATCTGGGGAGGAAGAAGGTATTATGAACAAGCAGCCTCATGAAGGAAGGAGACAAGCAGTTTGTCATGATTGAGCATGTGATGTGAGGCAAAGGAGAAGACAGACAAGGTGGGACGTAGGTTGTGGAGATGTTGGGAGACAGTTCTTCATGGGTCTGTCACGTTTCTACATATCTTTTGAGCAGAGACACTGGTGGCATTTTGTTCTGGACTATCTTTTCCACTTTGTACAGTGAACAACCCTTGAAAGATGGTAATAGATTTGCTCTCCCTCTGGAGTGAAAGACAGGTATGCTGGTTTGCCACTGTAAAAATTCAGAGTCCCTAAAGATTCTTCTCCTGTGACACAACCCATTGAGTTGAACCAGTACTGAAAAATTCTGATTATGGACTACTGTTACCGTTGTGAGAATCAAGTCCTTGTCCTCTGACCCAGGACTTGTGTGTGTCCTACCAGCATCCATGAAAATGGCAGGACAACTTGTGAGCTGGCAAATGGTTTACAGTTCCTGACAGGGGGCCCCTGAATTCCAGGTTTTATCCTGCTCATTCTTAGAAGCAAAATTACACATGTCTTTAGCCATAAAAGAGTGCTAATGGGGGGCACCTGGGTGGCTCAGTGGGTTAAAGCCTCTGCCTTCAGCTCAGGTCATGATCTCAGGGTCCTGGGATCGAGCCCCGCATCGGGCTCTCTGCTCAGCGGGGAGCCTGTTTCCCCCTCTCTCTCTGCCTGCTTCTCTGCCCACTTGTGATCTCTCTGTCAAGTATATAAATAAAATCTTTAAAAAAAAAAAAAAAGAGTGCTAATGGGAGCGTAAGAGGATTTTCTGGTATAGGGTCATTTATTGGGTTGTTTTGTTTTGTTTTCAAGATATAAAGAAACACGTCCTATGAAGGACAAAGTTACATTCCTCTGATTTTTTTCTTAGCAGGAGTTAAGTAAGAATCTACAGGGTAGAAGGGAGAGGACACCTGGAGTGTCCTACCCAAATTAGAAAAGCTCCTGAGACTGAGTCCACTGAAGTGTCCAGGAACATTGCTTGAAGGAGTTAACCAAACTTGTCCACCACCTGTAATAAAGAGCCTACTGATGTAGATCATCAGGCTCTTCTACAGACACAACAGACCTCCTTGGGCATTGTCTTCGTCTGCCCAGGCTGCCATAACAATAAAATCCCACAGACAGGGTGACTAATGCAGCTGAAATTTATCTTATCACAGCCTGGAGGCTAGAAGTCCAAGTTCAGGGGGTTAGCATTGAGATTTCTGGTGAGAACCCTCCTCCTGGCTTGAAGATGACTGCCTTTTCAGTGTGTCATCACATGGTAGAAAGAGAGGGAGCAAGATATCTGATGTCTCTTCTTATAATCTCTAATCCCATCATGAGAGTCCATGCTTATGACCTCACCCAAACCTGATTACTTCCCAAAAGTGCCATTTCTAAATACTGTGACACTGGGGATTATAGCTTCAACATATGAATCTTGAGTGGGGACATAATTTAGCCTATAGCAGACTGTCTGGGGTTTTGACCCCCAAAAGCTCCCAACATGCACCTACTAATTTATCACACAACACTCATGGAGCATGCAAGTCCTCAAGGTGAGAGAACCTTGAACACCAACTAGTTCAGCCTCTTGCCCCTGGGTGGGGAATAGCAACATCATCTAGAGTAGGTGGCTGGTTACTTCATTTTTTAAAATCCCAAGGAAGCAGGTATCATCCTTACTCCTCTTAACAACCCAATGTACCCTGATGGTCAAATGGTCAAATCACCTAACAGTACGCTCTTTGGATTTCATTCAAACCCAATTTCTTGATCTTTTTGTCCCACTAAAAAGGCACTTGATTATTCTAACAATAATTTGTTATGAAAACTACCTGAATTGTTTTAAAGTCAAATAAGCAGTTGGAAAAAGAAAATGTTAGGGTGCCTCATGCCCAAGAGTCATAAAACATTCTGCCATTACAATTCAACATCAGGCAAGTGCTGTAAAGAGGTCACAGGTAAAGAGATGTCACCAGTAAGGAATCTCTCCTGCTCAGTGCCTGAGAATCCAGACAGGACTAGAGTCTATGATTCAGCAGGGTCTCCTCCTCTTCTGCATCGCCTCATCCATCACAGGCCAAGGCAGCAACTCTGCAGCAGAGGCTCTGACATTCCAGATTCCCAGAACCCAGGAGCCAGTGCTTCTTTGATCCACTTCCTGGCCAGCTGTCCAAAAACTCTGTACCTTCTCTCACACCACATGCATTTCTCATGAGGGTGACAATTACTCAGGCCCACTTTCAGAAGACCAAAACGCACAATAAAATCATTTTAAAAAGGCAATATGTTGCTCAGAGTCCACAGTCTCCCTTGGAGGGGAGGCGGTGGGGGGTTGGGCAAGCCTGGTGGTGGGTATTGAGGAGGGCAGGTATTGCATGGAGCACTAGGTATGGTGCATGACAATTAATCTTGTAACACTGAAAAAATAAAATAAAAGTATTTGAGAAAGAAAAGAAAAGGCAGTATGTTATACTCTGGGCCTAAAAGACTTTGCTGGTAGATGATTTCTGGCTTTCTTTGTATTTAACACAATCAATTGTCATCTCTCAACATAAAGTTTTCCCTCAATGATGACAAGATATGGGGTTTAGGAAAGAAAATGTATGCTGTGGGGGGAAAGATGGGGGAAGCTCATATCTGCAGTACAGGGAGAAGGGGCTACTTCCAACTCCATCATTTTTCCTTCTCAGAAAAGATGTCTAGGGAGCATCAAGTAGTATTCATGTTAGAGGACTGGAACAGGTTTAAACCTTCATCTATCAGGTGCAATTTCCCTTTTTATTATAGGATAGTAAAATCAAATTTTCTGAATGCCCTTTGAGGGTGTGGCTATCCTGAACCCTACCCTGTGACATATCACACAGCTTTATCTCTTCTAGTTAATGCTTGATACAGGAATTAATGTACTGACAATTGAATTCATTGATGTTCATCTGAGAATATACTTAACAAGGTATGATTTTTTTTCTTTTTCTTTTTTCTTTTTTTCCCCAAATATGTTTATTTTTTCAGTGTTCTTTTTTCTTTCTAAATTTTATTTGTTTACTTGACAGGGAGAGAGAGAGCCAGAGAGTACAAGTGGGGGGAAAAGGAGGGAGCAGGAGAAGCACATTTTCTGCTGAGTAGGGAGAAGGACACAGGGCTCCATCCTCAGACCCTGGGATCATGCCCTGAGCCAAAGGCAGATGCTTAACCCACTGAGCCACCCAGGCGCCCCAAGCATAATTTTTTCTGATCAGTGTTACTGAACAATTACCTAATTAAAGAGAAATAAAGGAAGGGCCTTCTTGGCTTCAGAATGAATTTATATATCTCCAATGCAGCGTGCCTATAACCCAGGACTTGTTCTCTGTTCAGAACTCTGCATTAACAGCAGATGACTTCCATACACAATAGGAAATTTTGTGCTTTTGTGCTCTGCGCTTTCAAGGAAATCATGTGTGTCCCCAAGAGGGAGGGGAAATCACCTCCTAAAGCAATCAGCCTTGGGGCACACAGAATCTAGTCTCTGGCATAGCTAGGTGAAGCAAGGTTGCCCACTTTACAGAAGATGTAGGCCCAGGATGGCTCCCCACAACTGCTCCTCTAGTGGTCTTTGCATACAATTTTATCAAGATCATCACTGGAAGGAAGGCCAGGAAATAATAAAGAAGGAAAATGTTTTACTTCTCCCCAGTTACAGCCAACCAAGATAAGTCAAACTCTCAGGACTGTGCTCTGTCAGATGAAATTTTAAGTCCAGGTTTTCTATGTGGAGGCAAAAGGGTGAAAAGAGCCAAGTCACATTTTATCCCCTCCCTTGTCCCCACCCCCCAGCCTCATCCTGACTCCTTAGACCAGGCTCAACAGCCAACCGAAGGGCTCACTTGTCACATAGCAGGGTTTCTTTAGTACTCTCAACTAGTATTTATATTTCAAAATAAACCTCTGGAGAAAGTAATGCTCCCAGTGAAGGAATGACTCTCCATTGGAATTCCAAGCAGGAGCATGCCTGGTAGTATATGGGTAGGGGTGGAGGGCAGGGGTATTTTATGGTGTTCTTGGATTCACACTGCTCAGGAAGTAACATCTTCCACCTAAGCTTGAGGCAAATCTCTCTGTGCCTCTCAGTGGATTGCAGACACACAGTCATTCCTCACAGACACTCTCTGCATGTCCGTGGGTTTCTTAATTCCCACAGCCCGGAAAAACAAGGGACAGCACCCTGTTCCACTGTCCTTGCCACCTTCTGCTTCCCCTCTACAAGACTTGCAGTTCCTTGACAAGGAGGAGGGAAAACTACAATCATGTGCTTCCTAACCCAGATGTCATGAATAAATGTCATCATATGGTGTCCAGTGTCAAAAACAAAGCAAAAGTAAATTGGGGGAAATCAGAAGGGGAGATGAAGCATGAGAGACTGTGCACTCTAAGAAACAAACTGAAGGTTTTGGAGGGGAGGGGGGTGTGGGGTAAGGTGAGCCTCATGGTGGGTTTAAGGTGGGTTTAAGTATTGCATGGAGCACTGGGTGTGGTGCATGAACAATGAATCTTGGAACACTGAAAAAATAATATTAAATTAAAAACACTTAAATAAAAAAATTAATTAATTAAAAATAAAAAACAAACAAAAAAGCTTAATAGGTAGCAAATTTGCTAAGTAACTTCAGCTCCCTTTGTCTTGATTTCTACTTCCATGAACACAGAAAAGGACACTTGTCACATGAAATTCATGAGCTCAGGTCTATACATCACTGCCCGTGTTGTTTTATTTAATCTTTGGTAGGAGTGTCTCTCTCCATGGTAATAACAAGGTCCCTGGACAGAAAATCATTTCATAGTAAATGGAAAAAAGGGAATTTCTGAAAGCAAGCAAACCCCACTGCAGTGGAAATTCTTTCACCTTCTTCTAAGCAGTCCCATCAAGAACCCACTGCAAGTTACCCACAATCCAGCCAGTGGACCCCTCCTCACCTCCTCTCCTTCCACCTTATTGATTCGCCATTAATTTCTGAATGTCAACCACAATCACACCTCTTTTCCAGGGTCTCATCATTCTTCTCTCCTTTTAACCTCTATCTTGTTTAAAACATTTAACTTGGTCACCATCCATTCTTTTTTATTATTTATTTATTTATTTCCCCCCCCAAAAATGTTTACTTTATTTTTTCAGTGTTACAAGATTTATTGTTCATGCACCACACCCAGTGCTCCATGCAATACGTGCCCTGTGGACTCTGGTCACCATCCATTCTGGAAGGGAAAGTGTTGATCAAAATCAAGTTACGTTGTTTAGACAGAAATAACGCCACCTCCTGGATGGTAGTGGTGTTTAGTACCCAGGGCTGTAATTCTTTGAAGTAGGTGGTAAACCTGGTTTTTCTCAGGCTGGGAGGAAAATAACTCCCAAACTCTGGAGGCTGCCAACACTCAGTCCTTGTGTCAGACTGCCATCTCGTGACACACTGGGGTATGCAGCTGAGGACCCAAGGCTGTATTTACATCTGACATTCTAAAACCTTCCCCTTCCCCCAAAATGTAAACCAATAAATAACAGATGCCAGTATAACCTGTCCTAGCCTAAGTGGCTGATTTAATATTAAAGTCAGTTTTTCTTCAGGCATCAAGGAACCTCATTATATAGGAAAACAAATTTCCCAGCTGACTCAACCTTTGTCAGAAATCTGAAGTGTGTCCTGTCATTGGCACCTCAGACCACCTCCCCTTCATGTTCTCCCACCACCCAACCCTGTGTCAGATGGGCTGGGCTCTGCTCTTGGCCATGGGCCAGGTGCGGGGGTCTCCCTCGCAGCCTTCAGTGCACCAAAAGCAAAGACCAACAGGCCTCCAAGAATGTGCTAGAGATGGATCTGCCATTGATACCGTCACAGCCCCCAGGTGTCTCCCCTGAGTCCAGAGGACTGACAAATAGAGGAACCCCTCCAAGCTCACAAAGAGGGCTGCTGTCCCCAGCCAGGCCCTGACTGCTCTGCAGGCCAGCACCGGGGATAACATAGAGCTGGTCCTCCCTATCACTGCACTGACAAACAGGAACGACCCTTATTAATGAGGTCTGACTTAGCTACTGAGAAGGTGGGAAAATGACCCAGAGTCCAGCCTGGCCCTGGAGCTATTCTGCAGCTGACAAGCTCCACACCCCAGCTCTCCAGGTGCCTGAGGTTCTGGGATCTGGGACACAGCTTTCAGGGCCCAGAGCACACAGAGAACATTTCCCAGGACACGACTCCTCTCCAGCAGGGCAGTAGGGGCTTCAAGGGGGTGGGTAAGAGTCCCCAGGGCAGGGGCACCTGGGTGGCTCAGTCGTTAAGCGTCTGCCTTCGGCTCAGGTCATGATCTCAGGGTCCTGGGATCGAGCCCCGCATCAGGCTCTCTGCTTGGCAGGGAGTCTGCTTCTCCCGCTACCATTCTCTCCTCTGCTTGTGTTCCCGCTCTTGCTGTGTTTCTGTCAAATAAATAAAATAAAACCTTTAAAAAAAAAAAGAGTCCCCAGGGCACCTTTCCTTTAACAAGCAAGACACAGGGGTCCAGAGAGCACTTGACAGACAAATATCTGTTTATCAAATGATAAAAAGGAAAATGTGCGTGGTTTGGGGATATAGTCTCAGAAGTTATAAAAGGTTAGGTGTGCCCATGTAGGCCACTGCTGTCACAGAAAACACTGAAAATATTTTTCAGCTATAGAATTTCTCTGCTGAAGAGAGTCATTTATCTTATGGGTTCACTAACATGTGGAGCATAAGGAAGAATATGGAGGACATTGGGAGAAGGAAAGGAGGGGTGAATTGGGAGAAATCGGAGAGGGAGATGAACCATGAGAGACTTCGGACTCTGAGAAACAAACTGAGGATTTTGAAGAGGAGACGGGTCATGGGCTGGGTGAGCCTGGTGGTGGGTAATAAGGAGGGTATGTATTGCATGGAGAATTGGATGTGATACATGAACAATGAATCTTGGAACACTGAAAAAACGAAATAAAATTAATTAGAAAAAAAGAATTTCTCTGCTGAAATTCCTCTTTTTACCCATTTTGTCCCTCTTTTCCTCTAACTTATTCAATGTACTTATAATAGTATTTTTTATTGAAGTCTAGTTGACCTACAACATGATACTAGTTTCAGGTGTACAACATGGTGATTCAACAATTCTATACATTACAAAATGCTCACCATAAGTGTAGTCACCATATATAACCATACAAAATTGTTACATTATTGGCTATATTTCCTACTCTGTACTTTCCATCCTCATGACTTATTTATTTTATAACTGGAAGTTTGTAAATCTAAATTCCTTCACTTATTTTGCCCATCCCCCCACCCCATATCCCCTCTCCTCTGGGAACCACCAATTTGTTCTCTGTATTTGTGAGTCTAAATCTTTTTTTGTTTGTTTGCTTGTTTGCTTTGTTTTTTAGATTCCACACATAAGTGAAATCATTTAATGTTCGTCTTTTTTTAATTTAATTTTATTTTTTCAGTGTTTGAAGATTCATTGTTCATGCACCACACCCAGTGCTCCATGCAATACATACCCTCCTCAATAACCACCGCCAGGTTCACCCAACACCCCACTTCCCTCCCCTCCAAAACCCTCAGTTTTGTTTCTCAGAGTCCACAGTCTTTCAGGCTCATCTCCCCCTCTGAATTCCCCCCATTCACTCTTCCTTTCTTTCTCCCAATGTCCTCCATATTTTTCCTTATGCTCCATACATAAGTGAAACCATATGATAACTGACTCTCTTTGCTTGACTTATTTCACTCAGCACAATCTCTTCTAGTCCCGCCCATGTTGATACAAAAGTTGAGTATTCATCGTTTCTGATGGAAGTAAGGGTGGTTCAATGTTCGCAAGTCAATCAATGTGAGAGAACAAATCAATAAGAGAAGAGAGAAGAACCACATGGTCCTCTCAATTAATGCAGAAGAAGCATATGACAAAATGCAGAATCTATTCCTGATTAAAACTCTTCAGGGGTGCCTGGGTGGCTCAGTGTGTTAAAGCCTCTGCCTTCGGCCCAGGGCATGATCTCAGGGTCCTGGGATCGAGCCCCGCATCGGGTTCTCTGCTCAGCAGGGAGCCTGTTCCCCCCTCCCTCCTCTGCCTGCCTCTCTGCCTGCTTGTGATCTCTCTCTCTCTGTCAAATAAATAAATAAATAAATAAATATCTTAAAAAAAAAAAAGA
>CM053620.1:31198866-31213956 GCA_028646535.1 Procyon lotor
TGAAGGCAAAATTGGAGACCTAGGACTGCAGGGTCAGACAGAGGAATCCTTAGGACAAGAGTTAGGATCAGCTTCCATACAAGTCATACACTAACGGTAAAACAGGAAGGAGCCAGAGAGAAGCAGAGGCCGACCCAGGGAGGGTAGGGCCTCCTTCATACATGTACGTAGCCAAGAGCAACAGCTCTGGAGTCAGACAGCCCTGGAGGAGAGCACCCGATCTGCCACTCTCTAGCAGGGTGGCTTCGCAAAGTCTGTAAGCTCTCTGAGCCTCCCTTATCCCAGTGCAAAATGAGATGAAATACGGGCTCATCATGGGACTGCCCTCGCTGGGATGTTGCCAGGATTCCAGTGAAGTATCGGCCAGAGCACTTGGAACTGACCTAGAGCACAGAAAACGCCCAGCAGGTGCTCAGTGGTGTTACTATTGTTGACGTAGAGCTGCCCGAGCCTTAAGATGCTTCTGCTCAAACATAGGGGACCTGGAAGGCCATAAGATCTGTTTGGGACTCCCATGAAGATGGATGGACTTAGGAAGAGTCTTTTTCCCTTGGTGCTGTGCTCTCTGGAACCAAGGTGGAGAATGGGGATGAAGAAGGTGGCTTTTAGATGAGAAACTCACTGTATCTTTTCATGCTAGAAAAAATGTAAATTACAGCAACGGAAAAGATTGTTTTGGCAATATTTGTGTGCCTAAAGATTGTTCAGCAAACACTAAGAATGTGAGGAGTGGAGTATAATGCGATTAGCATTAAAAAAAATAGAATTCAAGGTAAAATGCTTTTTAAAAGAATGTCTCATTTTGATAAAATGAACAATTCATAAAAAAAATATAATAGACCAGATAACAGTTGGAGAACATCAGCTAGGTTAATGATATGACAGGTGCTTCAAAAGAGAATGATTTGAATTTCGATGGGTTAAGAAAATTGATAAAATAGGGGCACCTGGGTGGCTCATTTCGGTTGGGCATCTACCTTCAGCTCAGGTCATGATCCTGGGGTTGTGGGATCAAGCCCCCAAGTTGGGCTCCCTGCAGGGAGCCTACCTCTCCCACTCCTCCCTGCCTGTGCTCTCTCTAGCTAACTCTCTCTCCCTCTCTCTCTCAAATAAATAAATAAAATATTTTTTAAAAAAGAAAATTGATAAAATAATTAAATATTTTTGCAAAACTTGACTCTAATGACCAAGAAGCAAGACTCACACATTAAGCAAAGGGTATCACGTTGAGCAATCACACATTGTGTCTGAAAATGTATGCCTTTTCCAAACCAACATGACTCAAGCTTTGCTCATTCTAAGAACGTTCGGCAGTTGCAAGCATAACCTGTGTTTTGTTAAATGGAAGATAAACACTTTCATTAATTTTATTTCATTTTTGAAGGTCAAGTCACATTTTTCTTTTTTTCTTTTCTGTCTGATTGTGAGTTGACTCACATTAAGGGATTTTTCTCTGAGAGTTGTTGTCTTCAGATAAGCAGGACATCCAGCATGTACCATGAGCTGAGGTGTGGACGTGAGGTTTCTTTCTCCAGCAGAAGACCTCAAAGGGAAACACGTCCCATAAATAGCAGACACGCGCCAGTGCTTTCAAATGCAACTGTGATGTAGAGTGTCAAAAGGAATTCTTCTTAGAGAAAACAGCTTCTGCATCTATGGAGTGTAGCTGAAGGGGAGGCAGTTAGTCTTAGAACATTTCTATTGTGTTCCCTGACTCTAGCTGTGCTTCTAAGGGGAAACTCAAATCAACAAAAACAATTATTGTGGGTGTGCACATGGGGACTGAGCCCCAGGCCCTTGTCCTCCAGGCCTTAGTCTCTAGGGAGGTCAAGTCACAGAGAGACTCAGGATGCTGAGCCACAGAGGGACCACCAGGGGTGCTGTGGGTGGAAAAGAAGAGTGTGACTAATGACAAAGAACCACTCCAAAATCCAGTATTAGGCTTTTAGGCTTCCAAGCCTCTGAGGATTCAGGAAGGAGCACCTTGAGGGCCACAGCTCTCCCTGACTGCCCAACCCTGGAGATGCAAGGTGAATATAGGGTGAGAAGACCAGCATGGTGGAGGCAGCTGAGCCCTCCTGCCCCTGTCTCTGGGCTCCCCTTCTCTGAGTGGCTTCACTGTGTCCTGCAGCCCCTCTCTGCAAGGGATGGAAGTAAGGAAGGGCCCTGGTCACCCCTGAGCTCTGACTCAAGAAAGGATACAGGCTGAGGCTTGAACACTGAGGTGAGACCTTCCCAAGAGCTGGGCAGCAGCAAATGGGAGATAAGCACAGACGCAGGCATAGGGACAGCTGCCATCGTGCCTGCAGCTGGCGATGAGCAGGCACTCCCAGAACAGCAACGGGTCAGTCTGCTTTAGTTGATGGCTCTGTTGTGTTCATTTTGGTTGGAGTTTCTCAACAGCTCACATTGACAATGGAGCTGTACCATTTGTTGTTATGGGGCCATCCTGTGCATCCTGGGGTGTTTATCAGCATCCCTGGCCTCTACCCACTGAAGACAGGAATACCCCAAGCTGTGACCACCAAAAATGTCTGGAGACATGGGGCAATATCCCTGGGGACCGAAATTGCCTGCAGTCCAGAACCATTGACTCTAAGGATGAATTTCATGAAGACCATCTCCAGGCTGTTCTCCAGGAGACCCAGGAGACTGACCTGCCCACAGACGCATCAAGGGTTGGTTTATGCAATGAGAGAACCTATAGTCATTCAAAGGGGATTGTACTGTGGGCAGTGGATAGACAAAATATCTCCATTCCCTGCAGGTTTCCTTTCTAGACTAATAACTTAAAAAGGGTGCCCCCTCTGGGCTGGTGCAGCCTATAGGACACAGCTTGCAAAGTGCAGTGAAAGGTTGGATGTTGGCTCTCTCTCATCTCTGCTGAGCACCTTCATGCACTAAACTACCTACTCAGCTCTATGCTATGACCTTGAAAGGAAAACTGCCTTCTGGGCTTGGAACTGGGAGATATTCCAAACCAAAGGCAAATAAATACATTCCAGGTTTTTAGTGACATGCAGCACTGCTCATGGGGAAAGTCTGTTCTGTGCTTTAAAGGATGAATTCAGGACAAAATATAAAACGAGCAAGAATGTTTGAACTCTAGCTAGTCAGATACCCTTTGGCCAGGTGAAACCCAGTCCCTAATTGATCCAGACTGTAGTCAGAGCCCCATGTGACCAGTACTCCTGTCATGGACGGTTGGGAGAAGGGGACAGGGGGTTGAAGGCAGTTTTAGCACAAGAGAATGAAAACCAGAAGGTACTCACATTCTTAAATAGGACATAGCTATTCCAAAATCACTCCTGGTCACAATGCAGAGAGCTTCCGTGCTTACACTGCCTTCAGTGCTTCTAGTTCACCAGTCCACACACTGAGAGGGGGCTAATCTCTTCTTTGAAGAAGCTGCAAATTCAGTCTTTAACTTCATGCACAGTCCCCTGGGATTGAAGGGCTCAGGAACTCCCAGGTCTGGGTGAGACTGATGACAAGGCTTTAACAAACCTTCGTAGTACATACAAACCAGCCCAAAGAGAGCCAAGTGGCAGGCTGGAGGAGGACAAAAGATGAAGGAAGGACTTCAAGGTAAGCCTCTGGGTGCTGTGTTGTTTGGTTTTTTAAACCTTGAGATTTAATTTGATAAAGAATTTGGGAGTTTTTGTTGCTATTTTGCGGGGTCTGTTTGTTTTACAGTAAGTATATCAAAGTTTTGTTAACACACACACACACACACACACTCACAGACACTTTGTAAAGGACCCTTATGTAATACAAAAGCCAGTCCTGACATTGGCTGTTTAAGTTCTCTGTACTCTCTTCTGTTAATACTGTAATGTCTGGACAGCCCTGTGAGCTCTTACAGCCTGGTGAGAGGGGGTTTTGGGATAGGTTAATATCTCTCCACTTGGTGAATATTTGGATGCCCCATAGATCCTTCAGGGGCCTAGTCAGAGGCTCCAGGCAAAACCTCTGGGTACCAAATAGGCAATCCTTGCTCTGGATGGCAAAGCAGGTGCGTTGGTGAGGTTCCCAGAATCACCACGTGGGCAGGACAAGGGCATGTAGGTCCTGGGTACAGCTCAGTGTTGACTTAGATGGGAAATAGGAACAGTTTTTGCTTCTGGAGTCTAGAATTTTTTTTATTGCCATCAAAGGAAATCAAAGTATGGGGCAGCTCTAGGTGGGAAGACATCCCGGGGTTTGGTCAGACCCAGAAGGAGCCATCAGTTTCCTGAGTCCCTATGGAATGTGTGGCTGGAGAAAATTAGAGCAATGTGACATGATTATTCTGTCTTCCATCTCCAGCTGTGTTCCCCAGCCAGGAAAAATCAACCCAAGGCCAGGTGGTCTGACCTGTCTCCACAAGTCCCTGGAGACCGGGGGGGCCTGGAGGCCACTAATAATTTCTGCATCTCTTCACAGAGCTGCTCAGGACCTCAGTCTATCTATCTCTGATTGGAAGGTATCACTGTCCCAGCAGGACCCTGCCCTCCCTTTCCTCCCCCTTACAGCTTTAGGGGTTGGGGTAAGGGGTCAGGGCAGCATTAAGAACTAGGCTTATTTCTGAAATCTTGTTTCCATAACTACAGTTGCCCCTTTAGAAGGATTTTTGGCATGCTATTTTGCCCAAGGCTGTGTAAGCCATTTCCATGACTAGATTGGTTTTTGTATTATTTTGTTTTGTTCTGAGACCATAAGATAATTGACTCTCTCTGCTTGAGTATTTTCACTCCACATAATTTATTCCAGTCCTGTCCATGTTGACACAAAAGTTGGGTATTAATCCTTTCTGACCGAGGCATAATATTTCATTATATATATATACAATATCTTTTTTATTCATTCATCTGTTGAAGGGTATCTTGGTTCTTTCAACAGTTTGGTGATTGTGGCCATTGCTGCTATGAACATTGGGGTACATGTGGCCCTTCTTTATACTGCATCTGCTTTTTGGGGTAAATACACAGTAGTGCAATGGCAGGGTCATAGGGTAGCTCTATTTCTAATTTCTTGAGGAATCTCCACACTGTTTTCCAAAACGGCTGCACAAACTTGCATTCCCACCAACAGTGGAAGAGGGTTCCCCTTTCTCCACATCCTCTCCAACATTTGTTGTTTACTGTCTTATTGATTTTGGCCATTCTAACCGGTGTAAGGTGGTATCTCAGTATAGTTTTGATTGGAATCTCCCTGATGGCTAAAGATGATGAACAGGACCTGTCTATATGCTGTCTACAAGAGATACATTTGGAACATAAAGATACATCCAGACTGAAAGTGAAAGGATGGAGAACCATCCTTCATGCCAATGGGCCTCAAAAGAAAGCTGGGGTAGCGATTCTCATATCAGATAAGTTAGATTTTCAGCTTAAGACTGTAGTCAGAGATACAGAAGGAGACTACAGCATTCTTAAAGATCTAACAATTGTAAACATTTACGCCCCCAATACATCATTCCTAAAGGGTCTCTCTTCCAAGAAAATTTAACAATTATAAATATTTTTGCCCTCAATATAAGAACAGCCAACTACAAAAGCCAACGGTTAATCAAAATAGAGAGTCATATTGATATGAATACATTAATAGTGGGAGATCTTAACACGCCACTCTCAGGAACAGACAGATCATCTAAACAGAAAATCAATAAAGAAACAGGAACTTTGAAAGACACATTGGACCAGATGGACCTCATAGATATATACAGAACTTTCCACCCTAAAACAACAGAATACACATTCTTCTCAAGCGCACATGGAACTTTCTCCAGAAGAGACCACACACTGGGTTACAAATCAGGACTCAACCAAGACCAAAAGCTTGAGATGATTCCCTGCATTTTCTCAGACCACAATGCTTTGAAAGTGGAACTCAACCACAAGAAAAAGTTTGGAAGGAATTCAAACAACTTGGAGGCTAAAGAGCAAACTGCTCAAGAATGCTGGGATCAACCAGGAAATCAAAGATGAGCTTAAACAATTCATGGAGACCAATGAGAATGAAGACACATTGATCCAAAACCTATGGGACATGGCAAAGGCGATTCTAAGGGGGAAGTACATAGCCATCCAAGCATCACTCAAAAAAATTGAAAAATCCTGAATACACCAGCTCTCTTTACACCTTAAAGAACTGGAAAATCAACAACAAATGAAGCCAACCCCTTGCACAAGAAGGGAAATAATCAAGATTAGAACAGAGATCAATGAGTTAGAAACTAGAGAAACAGTAGAATGCATCAATGAATCCAGAAGTTGATTTTTTGAAAGAATCAATATAATCAATAAGCCACTGGCCAAACTAATCAAAAAGAAAAGAGAGAGGACCCTAACTAACAAAATTATGAATGAAAGGGGAGAGATCACGACTAATCCAAAGGAAATAGAAACAATCATCAGAAATTATTATCAACAGCCATATGCCAATAAGTTAAACAACCTAGAAGAAATGGATGCATTCCTGGAAACCCCTAAACTTCCAAGACTGAAACAGGAAGAAATTGACAACCTGAATAGACCAAAATCTAGTAATGACATTGAAGCAGTGATCAACAACCTCCCAAAAAACAAGTGTCCATGACCTGATGGTCTTCATCTTTATAGTTTTGCATTTCAGGGTGTCCTATCAATGGAAACATGCAGGATGGACCAGCCTCTGAGACTGGAGTTCTTCTAGCACAACCTACTTGTGATCCAGCCCTTTTGCTGGGTCTGTGGTCGTCATGACTTAGTAGGACTAAGTTCCTTTCTGTATAAGATATGAGATAGAGCTAGAAGTTGATTTTTCTTGCATTTGAACATCTAGTTATTCCAGCACCATTTGTTAAGACACTGTCCTGCCTCATCCTCTTTGTGGAGTCTAAGCACGGAAGTTTGATGGAGCATTTTTGAGGATGCTGCTGGACTTTGTCTCAAGAAATGAGAATAGAATGCATGAAAGAGGTGATGATTTTTCTGCTTCAAGAAAACTCCCAATAGATATGCCCATAATGCCATATGGGCATTATGAGAAGGAAGGGAGGGGTGAATGGGGGGAAACCACAGGGGAGATGAACCATGAGAGACTGTGGACTATGAGCAACAAACTGACAGTTTTGGAGGGAAGGGGAGTGGGGGTTGGGTGAGCCTGGTGGTGGGTATTGAGGAGGGCACGTATTGCATAGAGCACTGGCTGTGGTGTTACTAATCACCAAAATACTAGCCAATAGGATCCAACAGTACGTTAAAAGGATTATTCACCACAACTAAGTGGGATTTATTCCTGGGCTGCAAGGTTGGTTCAACATCCACAAATCAATTAATGTAACACAATACATTAATAAAAGAAAGAACAAGAACCATATAATACTCTCAATTGATGCTGAAAAAGCATTTGACAAAGTACAGAATCTTTTCTTGATCAAAACTCTTCACAGTGTAAGCATAGAGGGTACATTCCTCAATATCATCAAAGCCATTTATGAAAAACTCACAGCAAATGTCATTCTTAATGGGGAAAAACTGAGAGGTTTCCCCCTAAGATCAGGAACACAGCAGGAATGTCCAATATCTCCACTGCCATTCAATATAGTACTAGAAGTCCTAGCCTCAGCAATAAGACAATAAAAAGAAGTAAAAGGCATACAAATTGTCAAAAAAGTCAAACTCACACTCTTTGCAGATGATATGACACTTTATGTAGAAAACACAAAAGACTCAACTCCAAGACTGCTAGAACTCATACAGGAATTCAGTAAAGTGTCAGGATATAAAATCAATGCACAAAAATAAACAAACAAACAAGCAAGCAAACAAATAAATAAATAAAATGAAATCAATGCACAAAAATCAGTTGCATTACTATACACCAATGACAAGACAGAAGAAAGAGAAATTAAGGAGTTGATCCCATTTACAACTGCACCCAGAACAGTAAGATACCTAGGAATAAACCTAACCAAAGAGGCAAAGAATATGTATTTAGAAAACTATGAAGTGCTCATGAAAGAAATTGAGGAAGACACAAAGAAATGGAAAAGCATTCCATGATCATGGATTGGAACAACAAATATTGTGAAAATGTCTATGCTACCTAAAGCAATCCACACATTTAATGCAATTCCTGTCAAAATACCATCAATTTATTTCAAAGAACTGGAACAAATAATTCTAAAATTTATATGGAACCAGAAAAAACCATAAATAGCCAGAGGAATGTTGAAAAAGAAAACCAAAGTTGGCGGCATTACAATTCCAGACTTCAAGCTCTATTATAAAGCTGTCATCATCAAGACAGTGTGGTACTGGCACAAAAACTGACACATAGATCAATGGAACATAATAGAGAGCCCAGATATGGATCCCCAACTCTATGGTCAACTCATCTTCGACAAAGCAGGAAAGACTCTGCACAGCAAAGGAAACAGTCAACAAAACAAACAGGAAAATGGAAAATGGAAAACAGGCTTTTCAACAAATGGTGTTGGGAAAACTGGACAGCTACATGCAGAAGAATGAAACTGGACCAATTCCTTACACCACACACAAAAATAGGCTCAAAATGGATGAAAGCTTCAATGTGAGACAGGAACCCATCAGAATCCTTGTGGAGAACACAAGCAGCAACTTCTTTGATCTCAGCCACAGCAATTTCTTCCTAAACATCACCAAAGATAAGGGAAGCAAGGGCAAAAATGAACTCTTGGGACTTCATCAAGATCAAAAGCTTTTGCACAGCAAAGGAAACAGTCAACAAAACCAAAAGACAACTGACAGAATGGGAGAAGATATTCTCAAATGACATATCAGATAAAGGGCTAGTATCCAAAATCTATAAAGAACTTATCAAACTCAACACCAAAGAACAAATAACTCGATCAAGAAATGGAAAGAAGATACGAACAGACATTTCTGCAAAGAGGACATCTAAATGGCCAACAGACACATGAGAAAGTGCTCAACATCACTTGGCTTCAGAGAAATACAAATCAAAACCACAGTGAGATACGTCCTCACACCAGTCAGAATGGCTAAAATTAACAAGTCAGGAAACGAAAGATGTTGGTGAGGATGCAGAGAAAAGGGAACCCTCCTACACTGTTGGCGGCAATGCAAGCTGGTGCAGCCACTCTGGAAAACAGTATGGAAGTTCCTTTAAAAGTTGAAAATAGAGCTACCCTATGACCCAGTAATTGCACTACTGGGTATTTACCCTAAATATACAAATGTAGTGATCCAAAGGGGCACATGCACCCGAATGTTTATAGCAGCAATGTCCACAGTAGCCAAACTATGGAAAGAACCTAGATGTCCATCAACAGATGAATAGATAAAGAAGATGTGGTGTATATATATATACCATGGAATACTATGCAGCCATCAAGAGAAACTAAATCTTGCCATTTGCAACGACGTGAATGGAACTATAGGATATTATGCTAAATGGAAAGGTCAGTCAGAGAAAGACAATTATTATATGATCTCTCTGGTATGAAGAATTTGCGAGGCAGGGCAGGAGGCCATGGGGGTTGGGGGAAGGAAATGAAACAAAATGGGATCAGGAAGAAGACAAACCATAAGAGATCCTAAACTCATGAAACAAACTGAGGGTGGCTGGGGGGTAGGAGGTCAGGGATAGAGTGGCTGGGTTATGGACATTGGGGAGGTAAGTGCTGTGGTAAGTGCTGTGAAATGTGTAAGCCTGATGATTAACAGACATGTACCCTGGGGCAAATAATACATTATATGTTAATAAAAATTTTTTAGAAACACAATCACGAACCAAGCTCCACAAGGGGAAGGTGTCTACTGGCAATATAAGGGCCTTGAACAGTATAATGAGTTCACAAAAAATGGTCAACCTTTTCCCAAGTAGCTAAATTAACTGTGCCCTCCTCTGGAAACATTCTGGCCATGTTGCAAAAAAATGTTCCATTTGCAAAGTACGGACCTGGCAGCCTCGAGCCTCAAGCATAGATTTCAACATATGTACAAAAAGCTCTTTTTCCTTGGAGCTTAACTGTCCCAAAATTTATTATTCCCAACTAAATCTCTCCCCCACAATAAAAACTTACTGCACACGTGGGGTATTTCCCTCACCTCTTCACTATCACTTTAAGAGGTCTTCTCATTCTCGGGTCCCCATTCAGGTGCCACTTGTCCCAGACCAGCATGAGAAGTCCCAGGGAAGACCGAGAGAGAATGATGGTGAATTAAGAAAAACAAGAGACTGGAGATGGGATTGGGAGGTCTCCATGGGCTGATGACCCAGTGAAGCCCCAACATGCATTAACAAGAATGTTTATCAAGGAGCTCGAGGTCAGAGGACCACAAGTCCCATGTGACCGCCTTGCTTCAAAACAAGAGTGCTGGGGTTCCTGGGTGGTTCAGTGGATTAAAGCCTCTGCCTTCAGCTCAGGTCATGATCTCAGGGTCCTGGGTTCAAGCCCTGAATCCAGCTCTCTGCTCGGCAGGGAGCCTGCTTCCTCCTCTCACTCTGCCTGCCTCTCTGCCAACTTGAGATCTCTCTCTGTCAAATAAATAAATAACATATTTTTTTAAAAAGTGCATAAAAAGACAACCCACATTTTTTAATATGAGATATAATTCTTATGCCCTATAATACACCCATTTAAAATGTACAATTCAACGGCTTTTAGTATATTTACAGACCTGTGTATTCATCCCCACAATCAATTTGGGAGTGTTCTCATTACTCCAAAAGTAAACACTGCTCTTCTTGGCTGTCACCCCCTTATCCCGTCCCTCTACCTTCCATCCCTAGGCTTAAGGAATCTCTAATCTACTAGCTCTTTTTGGTTTTTTGGACTTAATGTATTAAGTCCAAAGCTGGACTTATACTAATACACCCAACTAATACAATATAATGTATTAGTTTCAGGGGTACAGATCTGTGATTCATCAGTCTTACACAATTCACAGCGCTCGCCATAGCACATACCTCCCCCATGTCCATCATCCAGCCATCCCATCCCTTCCACCCCTTCCACTCCAACAACCCTCAGTTTGTTTCCTGAGATTAAGAGTCTCTTATGGTTTGTCTTCCTCTCTAGTTTCATCTTGTTTCATTTTTCCCTCCCTTCCCCTATGATCCTCTGTTTTGTTTCTCAAATTCCTTATATCAGTGAGACCATATGATAATTGTCTTTCTCTGATTGACTTATTTTGCTTATCATAAATCTCTCTAGTTCCATCCATGTCATTGCAAATGGCAATATTTCATTTTTGATGACTGCATAATATTCCATCATATGTATATACCACATCTTCTTTATCCATTCATCTGTTCATAGACATCTAGCTCTTTACATAATTTGGGTATTGTGGACATTGTTGATATAAACATTCGGGTGCACGTGCCCCTTTGGATCACTACATTTGTATCTTTGGCATAAATACTCAGTAGTGCAATTGCTGGGCCATAGAGTAAGTAGCTCTATTTTTAACTTTTTGAGGAACCTCCATACTATTTTCCAGAGTGGCTGCACCAGCTCACAGTACCATGAACCATGTAGGAGGGTTCCCCTTTCTCCACAGCCTTGCCAAAACCTGTTGTTTCTTGACTTGTTAATTTTAGCCATTCTGACTGGTGTGAGGCAGTATCTGATCATGGTTTTGATTTGTATTTCCCTGATGGTGAGTGATGTTAAGCACTTTTTCTTGTGTCCTTTGGCTTTTTGGATATTTTCTTTGCAGAAATGTCTGTTCATCTCTTCTGCCCATTTCTTGATTGGATTATTTGTTCTTTGGGTGTTGAGTTTGATAAGTTCTTTATAGATTTTGGAAACTAGACCCTTATCTGATATATCATTTGCAAATACCTTCTCCCATTCTGTCTGGGAACCACTAATTTAATTACTATCTCCATAAATTTGCTTATTCTAGATATTTCATGTAAATGGCATCATACAATAGGTGGCCTTTTGTGTCTGGCTTCTTTCACTCAGCATGTTTTCAAGGTTCATTCGTGTTATAGCATGTATTAGTACTTCATTCCTTTTTATTACCAGAAACTATCCCATTGTATGGATATATCATATTTTATTTATACACTCATCAGTTGATGAACATCTGGGTTGTTTTTACAACTTCCTTTTTAAAACTGTGCAAAAAACAGACACTTCACCAAAGGAAATGTACAAACAGAGCTTAAGCCTAAGAAAATGTGCTCAACAGCATTAGTCATTAGAGAAATGTAAGTTAAAACCACAATGAGATACCTCTATGCACCTACTCAAATCATTAAAAAATTAAAAGACTAACAGTTCCAAGTGTAGATGAGGACATGGAGCCATCAACCTGCCGGTGGGAATGCTGAATGGTACAACCACTTTGGAAGACAACTTAGCTTTTATAAAGTGAAAGATAAAGTATCACCCAGCAATTGCATTCCTGAGTATTTGGCCAAGAGAAACAAAAACATGTCCACACAAAGAGTTGTACACAGATATTCATCACACCTTTACTTGTAATAGCCAAAAAGTGGAAACAACTCAAATGTCCATCAATAGGTGAATGGTTCGATAAACTGGTATATCTACACAATGGAATACTTCTTAGTGATACAAGGGAACAAATCACTGAATCATAACATTATGAAAACATTCTGCCAAACAAAATAATTCAGGCAAAAAGAAGTTTATACTATATGATTCTATTTATATGAAGTTCAAGAACTAACAATACTGATCAATAGTTACGGAAATCAGATCGATGGACATCTAGAGCTGGGAGTGGAGGTGGGGATAGACAGAAAGGGGTATAAACAGCAGTGTACTGAGGACTCCTACTGCTCCCAAAAGTCAATTAATTATAAATTTTCACGAGTTGGGGGACCCAGTTGTTATATAGCCATTATTAAAAAAAAAAAAAGTAGCCATTATTTAAAAACTTGCAGGGTGATGGGCCCTCGGTGGTGCCGTTGGTTAACCGTCTCCTCTTGGTTTCAGCTCAGGTCATGATCTCAGGGTAGTGAGATCAAGCCCTGCGTTAGATTCCACGCTGAGTGTGGAGCCTGCTAAAGATTCTCTCTCCCTCTGCCCCTCTGCTCACTCACTCTCTCTCTAAAATAAATAAATCGGAAAAAAATTAAACTTGGAGTTAAATAAATTATATTTAAAACAAAGATAATAAATATTCATTTCTATCTCTCCTCAGTCGTTTTACTGTGTTTTAGTGTTATCTGTGCACTTGAAGTTACTTGCAGGTATTGTGTCTGTATGGTAGAAATACTGGATAAGGGGCGCCTGGGTGGCTCAGTGGGTTAAAGCCTCTGCCTTCGGCTCAGGTCATGATCTCAGGGTCCTGGATCAAGCCCCACATTGGGCTCTCTGCTCAGCGGGGAGCCTGCTTCCCCCTCTCTCTCTCTGCCTGCTTCTGCCTACTTGTGATCTCTCTCTGTGTCAAATAAATAAATAAATAAAATCTTTAAAAAAAAAAAAGCGTTTTCTCAAGCATATTTACAGAGGTGCTCAAAGACTGTGTCAGGGTGACCCAGAGTGCCCATGTGAGCCCAATCACATGTTATTGGGTGAACTGCAGGGCAAACTGCAGGGATTGCCAGAGCGAGCCCTCAGCAAAACTTCCTTGACTGCAAGGACCCGGTCAGCGTGCAGTTAGTTCCCCACAGGAATGCATGACGCATATGGAACTCTGACAATCCAGCACTGTCAGAGGCCTCTTGGCTTTACCCTCTTCAAGAAAGTAGGTGTGAATAAATCATTCTGAAGATTATCTGTAATGCAACATTTATTTCATCCATCTGAAGCATTTTTCAAAGGGCAGTGTTTCTGCTTTTCTCCTTGGGCCTGGTCAGAGCTTCATGGGGACACCCACAATGGGAAGCAGGCCTACACTGCCCGCAAACGTGACAAGAAGATGCAGACTTGGAACAACGAGCACAGCACGGGCAAACACACGCACAGGAAGGGGTAAATACTGACACTGCAGAGGGAGTGGGGGGAGGGGAAGCCACCACTGTTCTGTGGCTGCTGAGTGCAGGTTTGCTCTCGGTTCCAAACCGATACTTCAGCAATCCAAAATTCAACAATCCTTAACATAAATAAATAAATAAATAAATCCAGCAGTTCTTAATATCTCAGGGTCTCCTCTTTTGAAATTAATCTGCATAACCATTGCCTGAGAAATCTGTCCTAATGTCCACGTCTCCGCGGCTTGCAGAATCAGCCGCAGGTGTCTCACTGATAAAGAAAGCAGCATGCAGAATCGTGGGAAGCGAGCCAACTTGAAGTCGAGTTCATGACCCGCCCATGAGAAGTAGGACAACCGCTGGTTCTTTTTTTTCCCTTTACTTGTTTGCCCAACTTTCTGTTTTGAATATTTTCAAAGGAGCAGAAGGGTTGTAAGGAACAATGATGAATATCTGTAAGTCAGGGGTCAGCAAACTCCAGCCTCTGGCCTGTTTTTGCATGACCCGTGAGCTAACAATGGCTTTTATATTTTTAAAATATATTTAAATATTTTAATATTTAGTTATTTATATTATTAATTAATTAACAATAATTAATTATCAATGTTGCAGCAAGAGGGAGGGAAAACAAATGGAGCAAAGTGGTAATAGGTGGTAACAGGGCGGTGGGGGACCTGGTCCTGAAGCAGTCGTGGAACATGGCCTTGAAGGCTCAGCTCAGTGTCCCCCCCAACAATGAGCAGAGTATACACTGGGGATGGCATTACCCGGTGTCTCAGAGTCCCAACTGACCTGCCTGGTTGTACATCAGTCTCTGAGCTGGTTGGGCCTGGTGTCCTTCTCCTCTGATGCTGGTGAGGCCCGACGGTACCATCAGGACTCCTCAGTGCACGTGCTTAGACAACTGGAAGCACATAAATAGGTAACGTGGGGCAAGAGGGAAACCACAGCGTGAGGTGGGACTGTCGTGAATGGGGTCATGTGCCCAATCTGAAGGGGACAGTTCCACGAGCAGATGGGGGACCATGTTTTCAAACCCTCTGGTTTATGGGAAGGTGAAGATCCTGAATTTTATGTGAAAGCTGCAATATGAGGGCTGGCAATGCATCTTATCCACGTTCACTTCTCTGAGGCCGTGACTTCTGTCAGATGCTCAGGAAGCAC
>CM053620.1:31229695-31247727 GCA_028646535.1 Procyon lotor
TGGGGGTGGAGTCTTTTGGGTTTTCTATATAAAGTATCATGTCATCTGTGAAGAGAGAGTTTGACTTCTTCATTGCCAATTTGAATACCTTTTATTTCTTTTTGTTGTCTGATTGCTGTCTCTAGGACTTCTAGTACTATGTAGAACAAGAGTGGTGAGAGTGGGCATCCTTGTTGTGTTCCTGATCTCAGAGGGAAGGCTGTCAGCTTTTCCCCATTGAGAATGATATTTGCTGTGGGCTTTTCATAGATGGATTTTATGAGATTGAGTAATCTTCCTTCTATCGCTATACTTTGAAGAGTTTTAATCAGGAACGGATGCTGAATTTTGTCAAATGCTTTTTCTGCATCAATTGAAAGGACCATGTGGTTCTTCTCTCTTCTCTTCTTGATTTGTTCTATCACATGGATTGATTTGCAAATGTTGAATCACGCTTGCATCCCAGGGATAAATCCCACTTGGTCATGATGAATTATCTTTTTAATGTGTTGTTGGATCCTATTAGCTAGGATCTTGTTGAGAATCGTGGCATCCATATTCATCAGGGATATTGGTCTGAAATTCTCCTTTTTGATGGGGTCTTTGCCTGGTTTGGGGATCAGGGTAATGCTGGCATCATAGAAAGAGTCTGGAAGTTTTCCTTCTGTTTCTATTTTTTGAAACAGTTTCAGGAGAATAGGTATTATTTCTTCCTCGAATGTTTGGTAGAATTCCCCAGGGAATCCGTCAGGTCCTGGACTCTAGTTTTTTGGGAGGTTTTTGATCACTGCTTCAATCTTGTTACTAGATATTGTAACTATTGCATTGTATTGTATTGTAACTATACAAACTATTCAGCTTGTCAATTGCTTCCTGTTTCAGTATTGGAGGTTTATAGGTTTCCAAGAATGCATCCATTTCTTCTAGGTTGTTTAACTTATTGGCATATTGCTGTTGATAATAATTTTTGATGATTGTTTCTATTTCCTTTGGATTAGTCGTGATCTCTCCCCTTTCATTCATAATTTTGTTAATTTGGGTCCTCTCTCCTTTCTTTTAGATGAGTTTGTCCAGTGGCTTATCAATCTTATTGATTCCTTCATAAAAACAACTTCTGGATTCATTGATGCGTTCTACTGCTTCTCTAGTTTCTAACTCGTTGATCCCTGCTCTAATTTTGATTATTTCCCTTCTTGGTGGGATTGGCTTAACTTGTTGTCAATTTTTGAGTTCTTTAGGGTGTAAAGAGAGCTGATGTATTCGGGATTTTTCCATTTTTTTGAGTGAGGCTTGGATGGCTATGCATTTCCCCCTTAGGACTGCCTTTGCCATGTCCCATAGGTTTTGGACTGTTGTATCTTCATTCTCATTGGTCTCCATGAATTGTTTAAGTTCATCATGGATTTCCTGGTTGATCCCAGCATTCTTGAGGTCTTTAGCCTCCACGTGTTTGAATTCCTTCTAAATTTTTTCTTGTGGTTGAGTTCCAGTTTCAAAGCACTGTGGTCTGAGAAAATGCAGGGAATCATCTCAATCTTTTGGTATCGCTTAAGTTCTGATTTGTGGCTCAGTATGTGGTCTATTCTGGAGAAAGTTCCATGTGTGCTTGAGAAGAATGAGTATTCTGTTGTTTTAGGGTGGCATGCTCTGTATACATCTATGAGGTCCATCTGGTCCAATGTGTCATTCTAAGCTCTTGTTTCTTTATTGATTTTCTGTTTGGATAATCTATCTGTTACTGAGAGTGACATGTTAAGATCTCTTATTATTAATGTATTCATATCAATATGACTCTCTATTTTGATTAACAGTTGGCTTATGTAATTGGCTGCTCCTCTATTGGGGGCATAAATGTTTACAATTGTTAGAGCTTCTTGGAGGATAGATCCTTTAAGAGTGATGTAGTGTCCTTCTGTATCTCTGACTACAGTCTTGAGCTGAAAATCTAATTTATCTGATAGAATCGCTACCCTAGCTTTCTTTTCAGGCCCATTGGCATGAAAGATAGTTCTCCATCCTTTCACTTTCAGTCTGGATGTATCCTTGGTTCCAAATGTGCCTCTTGTAGACAGCAGATGGATGGGTCCTGCCGTTTTATCCATTCTGCAACCCTGTGCCGTTTTATGGGAGCATTAGGCCATTCACATTGAGAATGATTATTGAAAGACAAATTTTTATTGACAACATGCTGCCTTTGAAGTCCTTGTTTCTATAGATTGTAAATTTCTGTTCTAAGACACCCATGGATTCTTTCTACTTTTATAGAACCCCCTTTAATATTTCTTGTAGTGCTGGCTTGGTGGTCACAAACTCTTAATCCTTGCCGGTCTTGGAAGCTTTTTATCTCTCCATCCATTTTGAATGTCAGTCTTGCTGGATAAAGTATTCTTGGATGCATGTTCTTCTCATTTAGTGCCCTGAATATATCATGCCAACCCTTTCTGGCTTGCCAGGTTTCTGTGGACAGGTCTGACCTTATTCTGATGGGTCTTCCTCTGTATGTAAGGAATCTCTTCCCCCTAGCTGCCCTCAGGATCTCTTGTCTAAAATTATAATTTGCAAATTTTACAATCACGTGTCTGGGAGTCTTTCTAGACTTATTTCTAGACTTTCTAGAAAGCCGGTGTCCTTTCTACCTCTAGGCCACGAACCCTTGTTGCATTCCCCAGATTGGGGAAATTTTCATTCAGAATTTGGTCAGCTATATCTTCTGTCTTTCTCTACCCCCTCTGGGATTCCAATAATTCTGATGTTGGAACGTTTCATGGTGTCATTTATTTCCCTAAGTCTCTTCTCATGACTCCTGAGCAGTTTGCTCCAGCTCTCCTCCTGACCTTTCTTCTCAACCATTTTATCCTCTAGACCACTAATTCTATCCTCTGTCTCCATAACTCTAGCTGTTAAACCATTTAGATTGGATTGGATCTCACTGGTAGCACTTTTTACATCGGCTATACTGGTTCTCATTTCTGACCTTAGAGATTCTATGTTGTCATTAATGTTTTTCTCCATTCTAGCCATTGCCTGGATAATTGTCACCCTGAATTCCCTGACATATGGTTTATGTCCATGTCTAATAGTTCTGAGGGAGAGGGTGCAGTCTCTGGGTTTTTCCTCTGTTGGGTGTTCCTCCTCCTAGTCATTTTGATGATAAGTGAATGAGAGGATGTATAGCTGGATATATCACCCACGATCCAGGCAAGGTGCAATCTGGAAGGCTTAGGAGCAATTGGGATTCATCTCCAAAAAGAAAGAATAATGTTAAAAAAGATAGAGAGAAAGAGAAAAAGAAAAAATCCCAGACAGAATGGCCCCCAAAAATCAGATTTATGAGGTATGTAGACCAACATGAACAAACATATAGACTGAAAAAATTAAATGACAAAAAATAAAAGAACGTAGTAATAATGTACCCAAGGAATGTGATTTATATAATACCAGAACAAAAGCAAATAGTTAGAAACACTGACAGAAGGATAAGATGGGAGGGTGGTTATAACTCCTAGTGGGTGAGGAAGGTTATTTTAGGTCTTCCTGGGTTTATTGTTGTATTAAGCCTCTAGTTGTAATGTTAAGTAGTTTAAAAAATTAAAAAAAAAAAACAAGAAATGTGAAAATGAGTGAATAAAAAAATAGAAAATAAGAAAGAGAAAAAACTTGTATCTATGAAATATACAGGTTTTAGGGTATTATCAGGAGCTTAATATATTGATTTCCCCTGATGTTGGGGATTTAAAATTTTATGGGGATGTTGTGGTTATTATCCTTTTATTTTTGGCTTGTCTTCTGGGGGAGGGAGGGGTTCTGCCGCGTTGTTTTTCAGTCTTGCTTGGGTTGAGTCACCTTGCCCCCCAATCAAGGGGCTGGGCTCTGTGGAAACTGGTTTCTCAGTCTTTCACTCTCTGAAGGTTTTTTCACCTTTTGTAGATTTTTCATCTTTACAGAGAGTCCAAGCAAAGAATCTGCCCATACCCAGACCTCCACATCACTGAGAAGCCTCAGTCTGCTCCCCTTTGTGTGGTCCGGAACATACACTCCCCTCTGCAAAATTCCACTCACACCACAGCCTTTTACAGGTTGTGCGCACCCCCAGCCACTATTCAGTGGCTCTGCAAGTGCCCTTTGGGGTACAGGCCCAGGCAGGATGTACTCAGATTCCTGCCAGAGATTAGGCTGTCCACCCACATTCTCTCCAGCACCAGCTGGGAGCACTCAGACTCTGCCACACATCGTGAATATCTTGCGGTCGAGGTGCACCCGGTCCAGGGAGTGCTGCATACAGAGAAATGCTGCAGGCTCCTGGACCACACCAGACTCTCTAAGGTGCTTACAGGAGTGCACCCCACTCACAAAATGGTGCAAGAAGTGGAAAGCTGCAGGTTTATGAACCACGGACTGGACCCCCCCACACACCAGTCTCTCTTTAAGGCGAGTGGTGTCCTTCCTGGGAACATGGGCCCAGGCCCGTGCCCATGACCACCCCCTTCCTTTAGTTGCTCCTCAGAACTTTTTGCTCTTTTTAAGTGTGTTTAAACCGACTCTAAGTTAATTCTGCTCCCCAACCTCCGGGCACTTTCCTTTGGGGTATTACTGTCCTTGGATCGCTTCTGGTGGCTCCCTCCCCCTTTTGTTTTTCCTCTGATATAGGTTCAAGTGTTCCCACTTTGCTTTACCTCTCCACTGCTGTCTTCTGTTCCTGTAGAGATCCAGAAGTGAAAAATCTTGCTCCTCAGGCTGATTTCATGGGTGTTCACTGTGTCCTGGTAGCTATCCAGCTCACATTAGGGGACAGGTTGCAACAGGATCTCCCACTTCTCTGCCATCTTGACCACCCCCCCCCAGTTTTACTTCTTTCTTATCAAATTGGATTATTTTTATTTTTTTCTTGTCTGATTGCTATGGCTAAGACTCCTAGTTTTCTGTTGGATAAAAGTGGCAAGAGTGGACCTTCTTATCTTATTCCTGATCATAAAGGAAAATCTTTCAGTTTTCACCATTATGTTAACTGTTGCTTTGTCATATATGGTTTTTATTATGTTGAGGTACGTTCCCTCTAAAATCAATTTATTGAATTTTTATTATTAATAGATGTTGAATTTTGTCAAATGCTTTTTCTGCATCTATTGAGATGTTCATATTAATTTTTAAGGATTTATTTATTTATTTGACAGAGAAAAACACAGTGAGAGAAGCAATATAAGCAGGGGGAGTGGGAGAGGGAGAAGCAGGCTTCACGCTGAGCAGTGAGCCCAATTCAGGGCTCTATCTTGGGACCCTGGATCATGACCTGAGCTGAAGGCAGCTGCTTAACGACTGAGCTCCCAGGCATTCAAGAGATGATCATATTATTGTTATCTTTCATTTTGTTAATGTGATGTATCACAGTGTTTGATTTCTGGATTGAATCATCCTTGCATCTCTGGAATAAATCCTGTTAACTTGTGGTGGATGATTCCTTTAATGCATTGTTTAATTCAGTTTGCTAAAATTTTGTTAAGAATTTTTGCATCTATGGTCATCAGGAATGTGCCCTGTACTTTTCTATCTTTGTGATGTCCTTATCTGGTTTTGATATAAGGGTAATGCTGACCTCCTAGAAATAATTTAGTAGTTTTCTTTCCTCTTATATTTTTTGGATTAGTTTAAGAAGAATAGATATTAACTCTTTATTAAATGTCTGGTAGAGTTCACCTGTGAAATAGCCAAAATATAGAAAGAGTCCAGATGTACATCGACAGAGGAATGAACAAAGAAAGAAGGCATGGTATGTGTGTTTGTGTGTGTGTGTGTGTGTGTGTGTGTGTGTGTGTGATTCATTTATTCATAGATAAATAGATATAGATAATGAAAATATTCCATTATATAATATGGATTTATATAGTGGAATATTATTCAAACATCAAAAATAATGAAATCGTGCCATTCGCAGGAATATGGATGGCACTAGAGGGTATTATGCTAAGCAAAACCTGTTAGTCAGAGAAAGACAAATACCATATGATTTCACTAATATATGGAATTTAAGGAAGAAAACAGATGAACATAGTGGAAGGAAAGAAAAAGTAAAGTAATACAAAAAGAGAAGGACACAAATAATAAGACTCTAACTATAGGAAACAACCTGAGGGTTGCTGGAGGGGAGATGGATGGGGGAATGGTATAACTGGGTGGTGGGCATTAAGGAGGGCCCCTGGATATCTGAGCACTGGGTGTTATATTCAACTGATGAATCACTAAATTCTACCTCTAAAACTAATAATACTGTATACATTAATTAAATTGAATTTTTAAAAAGATTTTATTTATTTATTTGACAGAGAGAGATCACAAGAAGGCAGAGAGGCAGGTAGAGAGAGGGGAGGAAGTAAACTCCCCACTGAGCAGAGAGCCTGATGCAGGGCTCTATCCCAGGACCCTGATATCATGATCTGAGCCGAAGGCAGAGGCTTTAACCCACTGAGCCACTCAGGTGCCCCTAAAATGAATTTAAATAAAAATTTTTGAAAAAAATTCACCTGAGAAGGCATCTGGTTTCAGACTTTTATTTATTAGGAGATTTTTTATTACCAATCAATCTTGGTACTAATAATGGATTTGTTCACATTTTCTATTTCTTCCTGATTCGGTATTGTGAGATATGTTTCTAGTTACCCATTACTTCCAGGTTGTCCAGTTTGTTGGCATATAATTTTTCATAGTACTGTCATAATTATTTGTATTTCTGCAGTGTCAATTGTAACTTCTCTTTCATTTCTGACTTTATTTCAGTCCTCTCTTTTTTTAATGAGTTTGGCTAAAGCTTTATAAATTTTATCTTTTCAAAAAACTAGCTCTTAGTTTTATTTAACTTTTCTATTATTTTTTCACTTATTTTCTTTTTTTAATTTAATTTTATTTTTTCAGTGTTCCAAGATTCATTGTTCATGCACCACACCCAGTGCTCCATGAATTACGTGCATTTTTCAAAGGGCTGGAAAAAAACAATCCTAAAATTTGTATGGAACCAGAAAAGACCCTGAATTGCTAAGGAAATGTTGAAAAACAAAAACAAAGCTGGGGCAAAACGTTGTCTGATTTCAAGCTTTATTACAAAGCTATGATCACCAAGACAGCACAGTACTGGCACAAAAACAGACACATAGACCAGTGGAACAGAGTAGAGAGTCTAGATGTGGACCTGCAACTCTATGGTCAAATAATATTTGACAAAGCATAAAAATATATCCAGTGAAAAAAGACAGTCTCTTCAATAAATGGTGCTGGGAAAATTGGACGGCCATATGTAGAAGAAGGAAACCTTACCATTCTCTTACACCATACACAAAGATAAACACAAAATGGATAAAAGACCTCAAGGTGAGCCAGTAATCTATCAAAATCCTCGAGAAGAACATAGGCAGTAACCTCTTTCATTTATTTTCACTCTGATCTGTATTATTTCCTTCTTTCTTATGACTTTTGGCTTTGTCTGTTCTTCTTTTTCTAATTCCTTTAGGTGTAAGGACAGATTTTTTGAGATTTTTGTTTCTTAAGGTAGGTTTGTATTGCTATAAACTTCTAACATAGAAATACTTTCGCTATATTCCAAAAGTTTTTGAACTATTGTGTTCCCATTTTCTTTTGTCTCAAGGTATTTTTTAAATTTTCCCTTTGATTTCTTCACAGACCCATTGGTTGCTTAGTAGCATGTTGTTTAGCCCCCACACGAATTGTTTTTCCAGTTTTTCTTTTTTTATAATTGATTTCTAATTTAATGCCATTGTGGTCAGAAAAGATAGTATGATTCCATTCTACTTCAATTTATTGAGACTAATTTTGTAGCCTAATATGTGATTTATCTTATAGAATGTTCCATGTGTATTCTGCTGGTTTGGGATGGAATATTTTTATTTTATTTTATTTTATTTTATTTTATTTTATTTTATTTATTAGAGCATGCAAAAGAAAAAAAGCATGAGCAGAGGGAGGAGGAAAGGGAGAGAGAGAAGCAGATTCCCTGCTGAGCAGGAAGACCAATGTGGGACAAGAATCTAGAACCCTGGGATCATGACCAGAACCAAAGGCAGGCACCCAACCCAGGTACCCTGGATGGAATATTCTGTATATATTTATTAAATTCATCTGGCTAATTGTGTTGTTCCAAGCCAATGTTTCCTTACTTATTGGCTTTCTGCCTGGATAATTTATTCATTAATATAAGTTGGGTGGTATTAAAGTTCCCTATTGGTATTGTATTACTGACAATTGTTCTCTTTATTGCTATTAATATTTGCATTATGTATTTAGGTGTTCCCCTGTTGGGTGCATAGGTGTTTACCATTGTCATATCCTCTTGCTGGATTGAACCCTTAATCATTATGTAATGCCCACTGCCTCTTGTTGCAGTCTTTGTTTTAAAGTCTATTTAGTCTGATATAAGTATTGTTACCCCAGCTTTTTTCATTTCTATTTTCAAGGAATATATTTTTCCATCCCTTCACTTTCAATCTGTGTCTTTAATTCTAAAGTAAATCTCTTGGAGGCAACATATAGATAGATCTTTTATTTTTATCCATTCAGTCACCCTATGTCTTTAGATTGGAGCATCGAGTCCATTTATTGTCATGTACTGATTACCATTTTGTTAATTGTTTTATAGTTGTTTTTGGAGTTGTTCTTTTCTTCTTCTCTTACTCTTTGTGTGTGTGTGTGTGTGTGTGTGTGTGTGTGTGTGTGTGTGTGTGTGTGTGTAATTTGATGACTTTCTTTAGTGTTATTTTTGGATTATTTTCCTTTCCATTTTTGCTTGTCTATTATAGGTTTTTGTTTTTACCATGGAGTTCATCTAAAATATGCTAAGGATATAGCAGCCTATATTAAGCTGATATTCACTTAAGTTAAAACACATTCTAAAAGCACTGTTTTTACTCCCACCCATTGTTCAGGTTATAATATTTTACATCTTTTTATTTTCTGAATTCCTTAGCTAATTTTACTACTTCTTTTAACCTTCATACCAACTTTATAAGTGATTGATCTACTACCTTTACTGTATGTTTACTTTTCCCAGGGAAGTTTTTTTCCTTTCATAATTTTCTTATTTCTACATATGGCCTTTTCTTTTCTGCACAAAGAAGTCCCTTTAACATTTCTTGTAAGGCTGGTTTAGTGGTTAAAGCTACTTCAACTTCTGTCTGTCTAAGAAACTCCATCTCTCTTTTAATTCTGAATGATAACCTTACTGGATAGAGTATTCTTGGTTGCAGGATTTTTCCTGAATATATCTTGTCATTTCCTTCCAATCTACAGTTTCTGCTGAAAAAATCAGCTGAAAGCCTTATGCAGTTTCCCTTGCACATAACTGTTTGCTTTCCTCTTGCTGTTTTTAAGACTCTCTATCATTAATTTTGCCATTTTAATTACTATGTGTCATCATGCACCCTTTCTTGGGTTCATTCTGTTTGAAGCACTCAGTGATTCCTGGACCTAGATATCAGTTTCATTCCACAGGTTAGGGAAGTTTTCAGCTATTATTTCCCCAAATAAGCTTTCTGTCCTTTTCTCTTCTTCTGGGACCCCTCTAATGTGAATGTTAGTATGCTGATGGTGTCCCAGGGGTCCCTTTACCTATCGGCTAGGGTGCTCTACCCTGTCTTCTGGGTAACTGATCCATTCTTTTCATCCCTATTCTACTATTGATTCCATCTAGTCTATTTTTGTTTTATTTTTTATTTTAAGATTATTTACTTAAAAGAGAGAGAGGGAGTGCACACTAGTGGGAGAGAGGAGCAAAGGGAAAGGGAGAGGAAGAAGCAAAGTCCTCGCTGAGCATGAAGCCACAAGTGGGGCTTAATCTAAGGACCCTGGGATCATGGCCTGAGCTAAAGACAGATGCTTTACTGACTGAACCACCCAGCTACCCTCCCTTTAGTGTATTTTTTATTTCTATTTTTTATGTTTTATTCAATTCTGATTGATTTTTATTTTAATGTTGTCTATACCTTTCTTTGTTGAAGTCTTCATTGAGTTCATCCACTCTTCTCTCAAGTCTGGTAAGCATCATTGTGACCATTACTTTGAACTCCATATCAGGTAGATTGCTTATCTCTGTATCATTTAGTTCTTTTTCTGAAGTTTTGTCTTATTCTTTCATTTGGAGCATATTCCTCTGTCTCCTCATTTTGTTTGTTTGTGTTTGTTTCTGTGAATTAAGCAGAAGAGCTAACTCTATCAGTTTTGAAGGAGTAGCCTTGTGTAGGAATGTCCCCTGTATAGATTGCATGTGCCTGGCAACACTGACAACCTGGCTGGAGCTGGAATAGGTAGAGGTTGGGGATTTCTTGGCACTTTGTCCAGGGTCACCCTGCTGAGATGGCTGGGGCTGAGGTAAGTATGAGCCAAAAGGTTCCAGGGGTTCTAATTGAGAGCCACCCTGGCAGGACAGGCGAAGATGGGAGTAAGGATAGGCTAGGTACTCCTGTAATGCTCCATGGGGCCACACTGGTGGAACATGTGGAGCTAGTATGTGGGCTGGTATAAGTTCCAATTTTGGAACCCTGTACTGGAACCACTTTGGCAAAACAGCTGAAAGTGGAGCAAGCATGGCCCACGTGCCCCTGGGATGCTCCAGGTTGGTGCCACCCTGGCAGTATGGCTAGAGCTGAGGTGGGTACAGGCTGGGCCCTCCACACAGGAGGTACACTGGTGGGACCACTGCAGCTGAAGCAGGCATGGGCCAGTGGGCCTTGGGGTGCTCCATGCCACAGCCACCCTGGTGGGATGGCTGGAGCTGGGGAAAGGATGGGCAGGCAGGCCTCTTAGGGGGAATGGCTACAGCCAGTGTGGGCTGAGGTGGTAGGCCAGCCCGAATGCCTGGGCCCTGCTCCCATCTGTGCTATCAAGACAGAAAGGAAACATAACAATGGTGCTCACCAGTGCTGCCAAACCCAGAGTTCCAGAAGTTGCTCCCCAACATCAGTAGACCCTCTGTATTAGTAAATGGGTTACCTTACTTATGGCCTACTTGCCCTTTAAACCACTCTTTTTTTGGTTTTGTTTTTATTTTTGTTTTGGCGGGGGAGGGGATTGCTTTGCCACAGGTCAGGCAAATCTGCATCTGGGTCCCTCAGTGTTGTCCCTCCCTATCATAGCTCATGGCATCAGGAGTGGGGTCCCCAAAATTACTGCATCTCCATTTCTCCTGCCACTTTCTATGTGGCCCCTCTATCCTCCATTGTGTAGTAGCTGTTCCATCAGCCCTTGGTTGTTTCTTCAGGAAGAATTCTTTTACATAGGTATAGATTCAGTGTGTCCATGGGAAAAGGGGAGTTGAGGATCGTCCTATGTGCCACTTAGGACTCCTCCTCCTGTAATAGCATTGTAAAGGTTTTAGAGTATTATAAAAGTACTTTAAAGTATTGTCTTCCAATTCAAACATCTGGGTCATCTAGGGTTCTATTCTGGTGACGGTTCTTCTCTTGATTTTGGGTGACAGTTCCTGCTTCTTTGCATATGAGATACACTGCTTTTCAAATTTTAAGCTGTTATGTTGTGTATTAAAAAACAGAGACAAAAAAAAAAAAAACAGAGACAGAAGGAAACTAAAAGGTAGACCCATCTCTCAGAAAGGTCACACCTTTTCTTGACAGGTAGCTATCCTGAGGGCTTGACCTCTTCACTAGATCAGATATTTAAACAGTTTCAGATCCCCTTCTGGCTTCAAATATCTTGAAGAGGAGCCCTTCCCCTACCTCCAGCAGGACTTTGGGACTCAAATAGCACAAAACCAAAATCTCTTTGCTTTCTAGCCTTGTCCTAATTCCAGTTTGGGGTGATTTTATATCAGTTCCTTTCTCCCACCGACTTTCCCATATTTTGGCCCAGAATGGACTATGTTAACACATAGCTCTTGGGCCTGGAGTCAATGGCTGCTTCCCCAACATTGAGCACAGGTCAAAACAAGGGAGTGGGAGTGTGAGCTGCATGTACACAAGCTCCATGAAGCCTGAAGAGATTTCCCTGCAAATCCTTCAAATGACTCAGCAATTACCCCTTAAATCCAGTGAAGGAGATCTTTTACGACCCCAAAGAGCCTCCTCTTCATTCAGACATTCCATCATGACAAGCAAAAATGAGCTTTCCTTAATGGATTCAGCTGAAAAGGAAACTTTTTCAGGGAACTGAAACTATAATGTTGCATTTTAGAAATCTGGGATCAAGGTAGCCTTGATAAATGATTTTCAGATTTTGAAAGACTGACAAACCTGGGTTTCAGAAACTGATATTTGGCCACACATGCTAAATGTTGTAGTCCCTGCTTCTTGGAATCCTAATGATTGTCCTTAAATTGACTTACAGTACAGTGCTCTCTTCCCGTGAGCATCAGCTCTTTGATTCTCATAGCCAGAACACCCAATTGCCTAGCCAGAGAGGGCTTCTTTGGCAGGAATGTTCAGTGTTAGGGCTGGAATCTTACTGCCTACTCTCCTCACTGTCACATGGGGAGTTTCCTACAGCACTATTAAGCCTGAGGAATGATTGCTGGTGCTACTGTGTCCAGGTCCCTCCCACCAACCAACACTTGTCAATCAATATGCAATACTGCCAATCAATATGCCACATTTGGACTAGCATACAGATCAATGAGCAAGAGACATTCTTAATCTTGAGCCTCAAGGATTGTGCCAGTTTTATGAGACAGCAGATAATGATGGCTATTCTGTCCAACTGTATCGTCTGTGCCAGGCTCTGCTATAACATAGGCATCATCTCACTCTGTGCCATATTTGTGTATTTATTTATAAGGCAGGTTCTAACTTTTTTTTTAAGATTTTATTTATTTATTTGACAGGGAGAGACACAGTGAGAGAGGGAACACAAGCAGGGGGAGTGGGAGAGGGAGAAGCAGGCTTCCCACCCAGCAGGGAGCTCCAAGCAGAGCTCGATCCCAGGACCCTGGAATCGCAACCTGAGCCGAAGGCAGTCACTTAACAATTGAGCCACACAGGCACCCCAGGTCCTAACTTTCATAGATATGCACTTATTTAATAGTAGTTAAGGCTTAATCTTTTGAGCTTAAATATGAAACTTTTGACTCAACCTAACAGCCTGACTGTCTTAAAGCAGCAATCGAAAGAAACCTGTCCAAAGAGAGCAAAATATGAAGTGTAGAACTTAAAAGCATATGGGTGCTCACTGTAGAATTCTTTCCATTTTCCTGTACTTTTGAAGTCTTTCACAAGTTGTTCAGGGAGAAGGGGATGATCATTTCAATGATGCTCTTGAACTTTGACTTCCTATGGAACCCTCACAAAGCCACTAGTGGGAAAACACATGTGTAGCCATGTTTGAAAGTTTATAATTTATAGATATAAGAAGAAAAAGTTTAAAAAGTCTTATTTTCTCTGAAAAAAATTTAGAAAATAGACAAAAAGAAGAATCTCTCATAAGCTCACTAATGCAGTCATTAAAAACTTCCTCTATATTAGTCTGTCTTTTCAATCCTTTTTGTGTATACATTTAGTTTTGTGTTAATATTTTGTAATATTTTAAAAAATTATAATGTTCTATAATACTAAGTTTTATAATATTATGTTTTTTCATCCCGAGTTATATACATTATAATAAAACATTATAATAATATGTTTTATCATGTTAAGTTTTATAAATGTACTATACTATAGTTCCCAAAACTAATTACTCACAAAATCACCTGGGAACATTTTTTTAAAAATACAAATTCTTAGGACCCACATACTAAATAAGAATTCCCAGGGATGGTAAAGAATCTGAATTTTTAAAGCTTACCCTATGATTGCAATGCATTTAATTAACCTACTTAATTAGCACATATTTATTTAATCCACATTCATTTAATCCACTCTTGTTGAATATCGAGTGGTTTCCAAGTTTTTTTACTATTGTAAATAATAATTACAATAATACCATTATCTGTAAGGACAGGTGCCAATCTTCATACATAGACATTTATTTCCTGAGGATAATAAAGTGGCTTGTTTGTTTTTAAAAAAACGACTTAGTGATCAGGGAATTACAAAGTAACTGCAGTTCTCAGTGCTCACTCCACAAGCAGGGAACTCCATAGAAGACTCCAAGCTGACTTAACTACTTCAGAAGGGGTAAACTGGGAGATAAACAGTCCTAACAACTCTAAAAAAGGAGCTCTCAAAGACAGAGGTCTGCCTTCTCCCTTGTTGCCATAATCACAAAGGTCCCACTCAAAACGGCCCCCTTGAGACTATAGCACTGAAATTGGCTCTTATTATCTTCTGCTGTCTCATGCTGCTCTTTTAAAATTCACATTTGGTAGTCCACATGGTTTGGATCCCCAAGGACAATTCTCAAGTTTAGTCCTATAGATTCCTAACAATTCTCAGGCATTTTCAAGCACAATACATTTAAATGTTGTAATTCCACTTTGATGGTAATATACATACAAGGTTCACTTTCACTGGGACAAGCCACATCATAGACACTGAATTTGAGGGCCTGTAGTCCTACGTTTAAGATCAAAATGGCTCAAGGTCACCACCCAAAAACAATTAAATCAGTGTTTCCCAAACTAGGATCTGTGTACATAAAACCTCAGGGTTCCTAGAGAATTTTTGTTCCCTTAAAAGGACTTTATACCTTACTAGAAGTTGAGACCCACTGACTTAAAATGGAGGGGCTATACTGCTCTCCTGAACCGCACTCCACAGAAATGAAGGCCGCACAGTGCTGCACACCAGGTCACTTCGGAGAGGTCTGCACCAGGCCTTCCAGCCACAATTCTTGGACCCTTCCCCAGAACAATGAGCATTAGTTCCTTGCCTTTTAACTTCTGGACAGAAACTAACATTCTGGGTCTCAAGAAAATGTTCAGACTATCAGGCTCAACCCACTCAGAGCTGATGGGAAAAGGGACGCGGGAGATGGGAAGTGCCTTAAGCGAGGTTAAACTGGAGCCTAACAGTAACCTCTTCGACATCAGCCACAGCAAATTCTTTCAGGACATGTCTCCAAAGACAAAGGAAACAAAAGCAAACATGAACTTTTGGGATTTCATCAAGATAAAAAGCTTCTGCACAGCGAAGGAAACAGTCAACAAAACAAACAGGCAACCCACAGAATGGGAGAAGATATTCGCAAATGAGGCTACAGACAAAGGTCTGATATCTAAGATCTATAAAGAACTCCTCAAACTCAACACTCACAAAACCGATAAACACATCAAAAAATGGGCAGAAGATGCAACACTTTTCCAAAGAAGACATACAAATAGCCAACAGGCATATGAAAAAATGTTCATCATCTTTAGCCATCAGGGAGATTCAAATCAAAACCTCACTGAGATACCACCTTCCACCAGTTAGAATGGCCAAAATCAACAGGACAGTAAACAACAAATGTTGGAGAGGGTGTGGAGAAAGGGGCACCCTCTTCCACTGTTGGTGGGATTGCAAGCTGGTACGGCCACTTTGCAAAACAGTGTGGACATTACTTAAGAAATTAAAAATAGAGCTACCCTATGACCCTGCCATTGCACTCCTGGGTATTTACCCCAAAGAAGCAGATGCATTACAAAGAAGGGCCTCATGTACTCCAATGTTCATAGCAGCAATGGCCACAATCGCCAAACTGTGGAAAGAACCAAGATGCCCTTCAACAGATGAATGGATAAAGAAGATATGGTACATATATACAATGGAATATTGTATATTATTATACAATGTATATCAAATGTATATACAAATGTATATCCTCCATTAGAAAGGACGAATATCCAACTTTTGTATCAACATTGACGGGATTGGAAGAGATTATGCGGAGTGAAATAAATCAAGTGGAGAGAGCCAATTATCTTATGGTCTCACTTACCTGCTGAGCATAAAGAAAAACATGGAGGGCATTGTGAGAAGGAAGGGAAGGGGGAATGGGGGGGGGGAATCAGAGGGGGCGATGAACCAGGAGAGACTGTGGACTCTGAGCAACAAACTGAGGGTTTTGAAGGGGAGGGGTGGGGGACTGGGCGAGCCTGGTGGTGGGTATTGAGGAGGGCACGTATTGCATGGAGCACTGGGTGTGGTTCATGAACAATTAATCCTGTAATACTGAAAAAATAAAATAAACATATTTGGGCGGGGGGGAGGGGGGGACGACACTGGAGCCTAAGCCCTCTATCCCAACTTCAGTGCCTCGGCTAATCTGCAGGGAAGGCTGAGTAGCGACCCCACTGACCCCACCATCCGTGTCCCATTTCCATACTCCCCTGATACCCAAGGTCCCCGAAGTTCTCTCTTCAGCCGGCCGGCCCCGCTCTACTCCAGCCCTTCACAAGCAGTCCACACGTCCTCACCGCAACCCCGAATTTCTGGCCTCTCCCCGCCCATAGCACATCGGAGCTGAGAAAGCCCCACGAAGCAGAGACACCATCAAGACTAGCAGTAGGGTTACCTGGGTGGCACAGTGGTTAAGCCACTGCCTTCAGCTCAGGTCATGATCCTGGAGACCAGGAATCGCGACCCACATCAGACTCCCTGCTCAGCGGGGAGTCTGCTTCTCCCTCTGACCCTCCCTTCTCTCACGCTTTCTCACTCTCTCAAATAAATATTTAAAAAAAAAAAAAAAATAGACTAGCAGAGGCGCAGTTCCTCTGGTGTAGCGGAGGAGCATCGTCCGCATGCGCCGCCACAGGTCGGCGCCCGTCAGTGACGTCACACACCACGCCATCTGTGAACCTGCTCGCTTGCGACCTCAGCTGAGAGTTGCAGCGTCTCAGTCTGGCGAGTTAGCTTGGCGCGGGAGCTCCGGCACAAGGCGTACCTCCAGCCTAAACTTTAAGGAGAGAATTTTCGATGGCTGAGGGCTGCGGAAGAAAAAGAAGAGAAGAGTGAGAGTCGCCCGCAGGAAACGTCATCGGAACGCACCGGAAGCGGCCCGAGGATGGAGAGTAAGCAAGGTTGAAGGCCCCTAAGCTGGGGAGGTTTGGGATTTAAACAAAGGGTCGGGAACTTGGTGTTGGTACGTGAACGGGTTCGCAGCGAGGACCGAATGAAACTGCTAGGGGAATTGTCCCACCTTACATAAGTGAAACCAAGGCCCAGAGTCCCCGCTGGGCTAGCGCAGTCTCTGAGCTAGAGATAGATGTCAGAGCTGGCGACAGGTCCCCATGGGCCTGCTCAGTGTGCTAAAGGAGGGCCAAGGGCCTCGGGCCGACTTGGCCACTGCCTGCCTCCTGGAAACAGTGGTTAAGGCCTCGATCCTCTCTATGACCTGGTTTCCCCTTCTGTGAGGTGCTGATAGTGGTTCAAGCCCCGCCGGCTGTTCTGTGAACAGCCCTTGTTTGGTGGAAAGCGCTGAAGCAGGACTTTGGGAGTTGAGCGGAGAAAAGCTACGCCAAGAAGAGGAGCAATCACACAGGGCCATTATAAGCAAGGGAGTGTAGACACCGTTAAAACTGGTCTTTGGACCAGTGTGTTCATTTCCACCTCTGCCGCTATCTCTGTGATCAAGTTATGTGTCTCAGCATATCTGAGCTTTGGTTTTCTCATGTATATTATGGGAATAATGTCCACTTTAAAGGATTGTTCAGAAAATATTGTTAGATAAAATGTGTAGCTTTCAGCCAGGTGCATGGCAAGTAATGAGTGCTGAATAACTGTTAGATGGGTATTGTTCCAGAAAAGACTTTCAAGTCTAATCGAAGCACCTGTGACAGTAGAAACAAAGTCATTCCTGGGGTTGCTCTTTAGAAACAGATTTTAATGCCACTCTTGCATTTGAAGGAGAACCAGACTCTGTATCTAATCTAATCTAATCTTATCTAATACACTGTGTATACAATATAATATACAGCGTATATTATATAAACCCTTTGATTTGTTTGTTCACATGTACTCAAGGAAGCACAGGGGAACTGGGATGGAATTTCCTCAGTGTCATGTGAACCAGATTTTCTAGTCTTTTGACCCTTAAAGACCTTTTGTCTTGTACTTATTCATTTAAACCCAAACTCTGTCCCCAGAACCATGTTTTTCTTCACACAAATGAAGTAAGAAACAGGAGAGTAGAGT